>OZ023155.1:34327022-34904522 GCA_963678695.2 Diplodus puntazzo | reverse complement strand
ACAGACACGTGACTGTCTCCTGTCATAACAGCTCCTGGTCGTCTTTGCTCTCTGGCAGTGATGTTGCTCATAATGTCAAGTAGGAAGTGAGGATATGGGGAAAATTGATTTTTAGTGAATGGTTAAATCCAGTCTGTTGCCTTTTTTGTTTGTTCTAAAACACCAGAATTGTTAGAAGTGCTCTACTTTAAAGCTGTGCAACATCTTCAGATGAAACCAAACCAACAGTAATCTTTATTCAGTAATGGCCTGGACCTGCACATTGTCTTCCTCAGCATTAAACCGCTCACCTGCACTGTTTACTGTGGCTCTTCACCAGACATTTTGTGGGAATATGTCCTATTTAAAGGCTTTATAATCCTGAAGTCCTGTGGTTTTGTGGACGTGTCACTGTATGGTGCACGCAGGGTTTACGTGGCTTCAAGCGCCCTGGAGGGCCCGCCAGAGCCATCTAAAAGTATGTTATGCCAGTTATGGGCTGCAGGCTTCATTGTTATATGCACTAATCAAACGATTGGCTTATTCTCAGGGACCCTAGTAGGGTAGAAAAAAAACAAATAAAGTCAGGTATGCAGCAGTTGTTTTTGTCTCAAGGGCCCTGCGGCTTTCTATTACGAGCCAGAGGAAAACAAGAACGTTTTCATGGCTGAGTCATTTGAGAAGCCCCAGCCTGTGCTGTTGGCACTGGTTTGTTTCTCACATTAATCTCTCGTAGTCTATTCATTAATTTATTTCCTGAGATAGTCTGACTTCGTTCCGCTTTCCTCTGTGTCTTGCATTTGTTTCCGTTTATACAGTAGCTTATATCTGAAAAGAACAATGCACAGAGATTCAAGTCTTGACATGACCATGTAAAGAACAAAATGTGTTGTGTGAAGCAGGAGAAATCATTCCTGTCTGCGCTCCTTGGCTTTAAAAAGAAATCCCACTGCCTTATTCACACCTTGAACATGTTTAAAAATTAATGGGCCTGTTCTGATCTTGCTCTGGCTGGAAGAGGGGAAGTTCAAATTGTGTTCACTGTGAACCACAATGCTGCAAACGACACAATAGTTAGATTCATAGTGCATGGTGGAGTAGAGATGGTTAAGACGGCAGAGGGCTCACTAGTCTCAGAGACGAGGAAGGTAGGGAGTGAAAAATAAAAAAATAATAGAAAGAAAAGTTTGGAGATTCCCACCCTGTCCATTAATAATGAATCCCTTCTTTGTTGTGACAGTTGTGATTCCACCTGCCTCCCCCCTGTGTGCTGCAGATAGCATGACCCGTCCCCAACTACTGTCACAGCTGCACCGATTGCTCTGTGACAGCGTCCTGCACTGCCTCCATCAACACACACTCACACACCCACACCTCCTCAGTGATCTGCCGCTCCCTCTGCCCAGGTGTACTGACCTTGCCACTAGTCTTTGTTACGGAAGGCTGACTCACCACTCACACATACCAAATGTGTTCTTTTCCTCTAAAGCTGTCTCTGAGGTCTCTGTGGCTGTCGCTGCCTTCAAAGCTGAATGACAGAACAGGGGACAAGGCTGCAGAGGCCTCTACATGTTGACAGGACATTCTCAACACCTTCACTGGACAAGGTACACACCGGAGAGGATCTGAAGAGGATGTTGTTGGTCGTTTAACAGCTGATAGATGATGTTACATAAGGAATCGTTGCTTTATTTCCCTCCTTGGGGTAATTAATTTCACTCCGTTAGTAAGTTTACACAGACAGGTCTGAGCCCACACAGAAACCTTGATGTGATTGACGTGGAGAGCTGTCAGAGCGATGGGTCTGATGGGCGCCCTGAGCTGTTCAGACAAAATCAGGCATTGCAGCAATTAGCACAGGGTTTTGCAGCAGTGTTGGAGGACACAACTGGGAAAGTATCATAATCTGTTTTGTGAACTCCGTCTGGATACACCCGGTTTGCGGCTCCCTGTTTGGGAGCAAGAACTCTTCCAGAGAGGCTTTCTCCATCTGCAACACGTTAGCAGAGTGTTTCTCCTCTGCTGCTGGTGCAGTCTCCTGGCAGCAGGATGTTAATTGAGGCACTAAGCAACATAATAGAAACTCTGAGCAATTTGGCGTCTCTCTGAATGTTTCTGCATGCACTTTTCTTTGGCCTATATGACAGTATATGTTGAAGGTGTCATGGCAGCCTGAAAACTTTAATTACAAGTATTATAATCGTAGCCTTTATTGATGATGTAATTTTCTGAATTATCTAAATTATTATAAATGGCAGTACTGTTGACCAGCTGGTCTAGTGTGATTGGCCACCACAGCATCATGTCTGGGGTGCATTTCCAAAAGTTGATTCTGTTTCGTGTTTTCCGCCACAGTGCAGAGTTTGTTTCTGGATTGGGGCTGTCACGATATCACAGACAAACTAATTCATGATAAACGACACACAGTAGAATATGCCACGACATGCCATTTAGATGATGCTTTGGGGAGGGAGGGAACATTAGTATTTGTATCAGCAAACATTACATCATTATCATTTTTATATTTTTTCAGTGATTATAAAATGCAGTTTTACCACTTCCACTAGAACCATGACTCATATCATCAAAATGTCTAAATATATCTAAATATTTGCATTATGATTTTATCTGTTGTTGTTGTTGTTGCGTATTTTGCAGCCCTGGTGAACCACATCCACTTAATATTTTAGCTGCTTGTAACAACATTATCTGTCACCACAGAACAACAGAAACATGTCGCGAGTTGATGCTGTTGAAGTGGAATTAGTGACAACATGGACACAAACCTGAAAGAGAGCGAGGCCAGTTAGCATCACTGCACCTAGTCTGCCTGACACACTCGCCCTGTAATCTTTACTCTGCCTGTGCTGTAGGTGTGTGCACATCCACGGCGTTGTTACAAGATAAAAAGTGACAGTGGATACACAGAGCTAATTTTCCAGCTCTATGTAGGTGAATACGGTTATTGCACTTTTAATTAGAGCCTCACTTGCCAGTATCTCACACCAAGGACCTGCAGCTAATGCACAAGGTGTCCTCCATAGCCTTACAGCAGGCACCTGGTCTTAATTTAAATGAACACAAGTGAAGCGAGCTCCTTTTACAATTGCAGCGCAAGGTGTCTTCAGCCCATTCAGCCCGAGGCAAGCTAATTTACTCCATCCCCCTCCCTCCTGGTCTATAAACAGAAACACATTCCCTGTTTCACAGAGCACTTTAGCTACCGCAGTAAGAGCTAAGATTGAGTAGCTCTAAACAGAATGGGATACGGTGGTTCTATGTATGCTGTATGTTTCTCTTTCATGTACAAGAGGAAGCTGTCAATGCCATTTATTGTGCACTAAAAGCCAAAAGTCTGAATAGTTGTCCCGGTGAGCTAACTGCAGGGATGCCTGCTACAAGGAACTCAGGACGTCACTCAGGAAGGTTTTTTTTCATTCAGCAGGGACATGACTCACAGAGCCTCACAGCAGAGTCAGCCACTCTCTAATGTGCATGCTGAAGCAGTCAATGTACAGCAAGACATTTGGTATTTTCACTGGTTCTGCATTGTGTTCTGCATTCTGGGGAACAAAAGAAAAGGCAGCTACCTGCTTTGTGTTCCCCTTTACTACTTTTTTTACTCCCACCTTGAAGACCCGGGGCATTCTCTGTCAGGCTTTCTGCTGAGTACAATTTTGGTGTGTATTTTTGTTTAGGATACACTCTGTCAGAAACTGCCCAGTGTGCTGTTTGATACTCCTTTTAGATTGACGGGGTGATATGGGAATACTTGTGTTACCTGTCAGTCTGAACAGGTTAAAGTGGCATTTTTGTCCTGACTTTATAAACCTGCTCCTGGCTTGAGTGACACAGCAGGTCACTTGGAACAGTAATTGCAGGTTTTCTGGGGTTTCTATACAGTTTATAGCATTAACAGTGTTTCCCAGACATATATTTTACTTGGACAGTCTGTCACGTATATTCTCGGCCACACAAGTACATTTGTTGACCTGTTTTGGCATTTTCTACTTTTGCTTGTTTTATCCTTCTGAGAGAACCACGGCGTCCACGATGGATTAAGTAGTCGACAGTCTGCACTCACTCTCCTGCTGCTGTCAATCTCACATGCTCTTTACAGACAAAGACGCTCTCTGGTGTTACATCCCACCTGTAGGCAGTGATTGTGATGCCACCTCTCCTGTTTAATGTAGGCTTACTTATGCCAGTGTATTTTACAAACTTGTAGTTGCACCTGGTTTTTGCGATGAATTTTGTGCAGGTTGATTTTGACAGGCTCATGGCTCAGCAGCTTCCATGAGAACGAAATCATGGTGGCATTTTTTTTTTGGGCGACTTTATAACACTTACTGCTGACAAAGGAAACCCAGGATGTTGCTGGTAGAGAGAAAGGAGAGATGAACAGAACGTCACATCATAATGATTTTAAACGTTTTTTCAGTGAAAATGAAAATGGACAAGCAAAACTCATCATCCCCACTAATCATGAATCATATTGCAATCATAACATAATCACATTCTGATTTTTTTTTACCATATTGTGCAGCCCTACTCTCCATTTATGCTACTTAATTATCTGTCATGCTTTAAAAAGAAAATGATGATTTGTCAAAAAATCTGACCAAAAATGATCTTTAAACGTTCTTTAAAAGCACATAATTTAAGTGTCTGATACCTGAAGACTGCCTGAACATGTTCATTTATTCCATCTGAGGGTGGTATTAGGGTGGTATGTGACCCACTACCGACAGTGAAGAAAATGTACAAAAATGTTACAAAGCAGTTATCTGTGATTGCATTTATGTCTTCAACGTGAATCATTCTGCAATCAGAGTTTCTAATTTTCCAGGCACTTAAGCTTCAATCTGCTTACCTGAAACTAAAGTGTTAGCTGACTATTATGTACTTGAATGTGACTGTGGATCACACCGAACGTAATAGTTTATTTTATCCCTCCATTACAAGTGAAACAGTGATGTCATTTTGGTGACAGCAGGTCGAGTGCCACTCGAATGCTCCACTCCGACACAGACAGACAGGCAGATGGTCTCGGAGGCTACTGCTGCCAACACCCACAAGTAGTCAGGGAAAGAGAAACAGGAGCTGGTGTGAAAGCCCTCGCTAGTCAGCAGTTTGTTTAAAACTAAATCAGCCTGCAGCACAGGGTTGTTTTCCTCAGAGCACTCTTTAGCTCTGCATGTATCCTCACTCCTCTGTGCAAAAACCATTATGCACTGATGTTGCTTTCCTCAGTTCCATCGCACTCGCTGTGGCTCTCTTTGGATTTTATCTTCGTGAGCCGACCCGCCGCTCCTGCTCATCTCCCCGCCTCTCTGTTTCCCTCTCACTGAATGCAGACTTCTCTCTGTCGGCTACTGATTTCTGTTTTCTTTCCTCTCAGCCTCCTCCTACTCCCAAGCTCCAGTGGTTGTTGAATCAAGCCAGAGCTTGGCCACAGACTGCTTCCCCCTGGGCCTATCGGGAAAATCAAAGTTGGGACTATTTAAAATGCGGAGGGTGACCGGTTCAAAGAGAGGCTGTACAAATAGATATGTGGTTGTATTTTTGGGTCATTCGTAAATAGTTTAGAATGATGAATATTTAAGCTAGATCAGTCTGAAATCTTTGGTGAAGAGCATGACTTTGATGTCAGTGAGCTAGTCCTATGTGCTGCCACTTTGTGTTGCAGTATGTAAATGTATCTTTAATGTATAAATAGATTAATTTTCATAATGAGTTAACTGATGTATAAGACTTTTGATTAGAAAAGTAAAATACTCAAAATGTTTTAAGAGTTGTGACCTGTCAATAATCATATCATAATTTTCCTCTGGATATGAAAGGATACTCTAAATAACTACTGAATTAAAACAGTCACAGTTCTTGGAGTCATCAGTTCTGCTTGTTATCAGATTGTTGCATCTATTTACGATAGACGCATGTCGCACCAGTTAATTAAGAGCTGATGAAAGAAAATGAAAAGATCTGTTGAGATGATGTTTTTCGCTGCAGTGACACTACCAGCTGCAGCCTCAGTGTGACACAGTTATTATATTCCTCAAAAGTATTAGTTATTCATAACCAAGTTGTTTTTTTCTGTCTTAAATACTGTACCAAATTTCTAAATGGTCTCATGTCTATAAATCAATCTATAAAATATAAAAGATGTAAAAGGAATTTTGTTTCTGGGTGGCTAACTCTGCTTTAAGCATATTTTATTAATTCAGAGAGCTGCTGAAAGGTGACATAACGATGGAGGCGAGGAAGAGAAGTGGAGTCAACTTGAGGCCAGCAGGGTAACACGGAGCTCCAGAGGCTGCAGCCTTTAATCACTCAGTGAGCTGAATGGAAATGAGCTATAATTACTTTTTACATATTTTACAAGTCTGGTTTAAAAAAAATGACTCATCCAACTCTATCTCTGACCCTATGAGGTCAGGAGCAGCCTCCCAGGTCTCCTGCATGTGATGCTGACGGTGTTACATGCAGCAAAACCTCAACGACTGTTAATATTGAACCAGGAGGAAAGATTGTTCAGTCAGATCTAAATAGTATTCTGTCTTTCCTCTAGTGACGGCCGTGTGGAGCTGCTGGGTGGAGGAAGTCTCCAGATCTCCAATCTCACAGAGGAGGATGCCGGGGTCTACACCTGCATGGCGGATAATGCCAACACAAGCATCGAAGCGCAGGCCCTCCTCACCATACAAGGTACCCTCAACAACCCACATCGTCTGCTTTCTCTTGTAGGAACAGGTGCTATACACTGCACTGACTGCTGATAGCAAGATGCTACTTCAGAACTGTCTTTGGGAAGGCTTTTCAAAGTCAAAGCTGGAGAGAAGAAAAGGGGGAAAAAAGCAAAGAGAAAAGAAAAATATAATAGTTACAAATACAATAGAGTACAATTTATTGAGGCTCCAAATCACAAGTGTCATAGAAACTATGCTTTCACAGTTACAAATCAGCCAAGCTGAAACATATTCATGGCTTTTTTTTAAATAAATGAGGAACGTGACTGTACAAGCTACAGCTGAGCTGCTGGAGATTGTTGAGGATCCATTAGCAGTGGAGAGCTGAGTCATCAGGGCCAACTGAACTATAACTGAACCCTCAGACCTCTCAGACTCTCTTCCCTCGTCACTGAAAACAGTCTCATTTCACCTGATATTGTTTGGGAACGAGTTTATAAAAAATGACCCATATACCAAGCCTGACACAAAGCCACAGATAGAAGAGGGTGCATGGGCCAAAACATAATACTATGATATATTTAATCGAATCACAATCGACGATCTAAGTTGTGATTGTTTTTCTATCATTTGAAGAACACAGTTTGTAGAAAACAACTGTGCTTGAAATAGTCTGCTTATTTCTGTATGTGCACAATTTAAGCACAATATGGCATTATAGATATAACTTTTGTCCAATTCTTTACAATTTCTCAGCTAAAGAAGAGCCACGTGAAGTAATTCAGCCAATCAGCATAGCGTAACTGGCAACATCACTACCGTACGTTGGTATGTTCCTGTAGGTTGGATCAGTTAGTCCGTTATGTGAGGTCTGGAAACAGAGGACAAAGTCTAGAAATACTCTGATCTCTGTGATTTTTCTATAAAGTAGATCCAATATCATCTATCACTCACCCCTGGGTACTGACAGTTTGGTTGTCAGTACCCACAGTTGAGATGTGCTGCACACTGTAAAGAGAAACATGTTTTTTTTAGGTATAATGTTGATAGTGTGCGATCTATTCAGCGTTAGTAGGCAGCATACGGACTGTTTGAACCTGCCATTTCACTTAACTTCACCCCACGCAGCAATTACAGAAAGATTTGAGTTGCACATGTAACTGGCAGCAAAAAATCAAGGACAGGAACTGTGAGAGATTGAAAGGGTAAGAAAACAGCATTTTCTTAGACACCAAACAACGTGATGGGAAGATTCAAACAGAGAACAGCTCTCCAGTAAAAACTCCTCACAGTGGGTCCACACACATTTATTCAGGCGAATCCATCGTATTGTTGAGTATACAATGTGGAAAATCATCAACACTGTTATTTAGTGTTGCTCTGTGTTATATGACAGCAACCCTACACACAAATTGTGTCTATACTCTATACTGTACACAATCACTGCCAGTTAACAGGCTCAGGGTAGAAGAAATATTCAGTCTTCCTCTAATGTTGGTTCAGTTCTGTTCTGGTGTTTTTCACTCAGAATTCAGTGTTGATAAGTGAATTTGAATTGTGCACATATTGGGTTTGAGACACATTTTTTAATGACTATTAATTATCAGTCTTTCGTAAGCAACAGCTGCTATTTCCGAAGTGACTGCTGGCTAATCTTCACTTTTCACAAAGTCCTATTTTGAAAGTAAGAGCCTAATATGTAAGAGACTGGCCTATAATAAATACATAAACAAGCTCTGTGTCGTGACGCACATTACAGAAATGATAAATTCATGCGTAAAAGATCTTAAGAAAACAAGCTGAAATGTGTCGCGTGTCCCAAAACATTCATTCCAAAGTCACTAAAAGGGTCACTAGTAGGGGTGCACCGATCCAATATTGAGATTGGATATCGGCTTCGATATTGACAAAACGGCTTGATCGGGGACCGCTAAAATGAAACAGATCCATCCAGTTTTTTTTTTTTTGTTTTTTTTTTCGCCGTCGCAGCACATCCTACGTCATTCGTCAGCGTCAGTGTGTCGCCTGCTGGAAGAGCGCAAGTTGTTGTTTGACCAACTCTTTATTAGTTTATTCTCAGGTTCAGCTGCTATGTTTTATTTTGTATTCCTGTTTGCAGGACGTTACACTTACTCACGTCACATTTCTCCGCTGATTAGCTAGTAGCCCCATCATCAGTCGTTAGCCTCCCCGATCAGCTGTTAGCCAAGCAACGCTAACTTTCAAACCGACATACTCAATACTATGTGGGCTGTCCATCGTTGCTCCGTTGGTCCTCCCTTCACCACAACCTCGGGGTTATTCACCGCCGGGCTGCTTGGTCTCCTCCTCTGCTGCTGCGGTCTCCCCGGCTCACAGCGATGCTGGATGGTCGCCCCCGCTGTGTGCACGGAGCCTCCAGACGCTAGTTTGTTTACATACGGTGCTACTGACTTCGGGGCTAGTGTTCCCTCCGTGCTGACTGACAGGCGCTCCATTCATTCTTTGATTTGTTTGTTCCACTTTGTTAGGTGTGTCCTTGGGTACCCTGACAGGCGATATATAAATTAAATGTATTATTATTATTATTAATGTTACACATGTTTAAAATGTTCGGTAACTGTTTGATTATTTTGTCTTAGTTAGGAAAGTCTGGTGCCTTTAGTCCCTTTCACATGGTGGAAGGTATACAGTTTATTATTAATTCAACAACTGTATCGGATCGGTATCGGGTATCGGCCGATACGCTCAGTCCAGGTATCGGTATCGGGATTGGATTGGAAAAAACTGGATCGGTGCATCTCTAGTCACTAGTATTCTGCAGTGTAGAGTTCAAAGCAGAGATCAGCACTGGAAATCATCACAGATTGTTAATAATCAGAATGTGGAGCACTTCAGTTATCTATGAATCGCTGCGTGCTGTTCATTTTCTGTCACCACATTCTCTGTCTGTTTCCCTCTTTCCATCACAGTAACTGCTCTTGGAAAATGTCCACATTTGTTCACTAAGTGATGATCCTCAATTCAGACACGATATCCACCCCTGCCCCATGTGATGACAACTAAATCAAGCACACTTTGTCCTCACGCTGTGCAAAAGTTTCAGTCCAAACCACCATGAACGTTGCATCATATTGTTTTTGTGTTACGCTGAAAAAGAAAAATGACATCACTAATTATCTTCTCCATTCCTTCTACCAAAACTGTGAAACATCAATTTGAGTGCAGCGGTTGAGGAGAGCACTTCACAGCTGTCAGCATGTCACATTTGGTTGTAAGTCAAAAGAAACGTTTTTATGTTAAACCTGAACAACACGATCCTGCAGCAGTGGTCAGTGTTTCGTGGGGAAATACAAATGACATTACTTGCCCATCCATTACTTTTTTTTTTTTTTTTACATTTTTCATGAATTTGGAGTTAACAACAGACAAACGCTACAGCTACCAAGAAGATGTTTCTACTGTGGGCTGCAGCTCCACAGTAGCAGGAGTCAGATTCTAATGAGGATCCTGAGGACATTAATGAAATGAAATCATTTCTCAACTCTATAAAAAATCCTCTAGATGTTCCAACTAACTGACTATAAAGATAAATAGATATCACATACAGATATATGTAAACATCTGTTCATTGGGAAAAAAACACAATATTCAGCACACCCACAGTAATTGTGTTATAATTGCTGTTGTCAGACTTTATGTTGAGACAAACACACATGAACACAGACGTGTTCAGTGTGCTTGTGTACTTTTCCCAGGTGAAGCACATCAACAGGATTTGCTGTGAAATAATTTGAGAATGGGGAAACACCCTGAGGCTCATTCCCGGGTTCATTGCATTTCACATGCAGCCGCATCACGCTACGTCTCCCATCCTTTCTTCCTAAATCCCTTCATCCCACCAACACCCCTCCACCACCCTTTCATCATTTCCCGTCGCTCACTGTGATTAAAGGAGACAGTAATGGAAAAGCAGATCAGGTCACAGGAGGACATCTGACTTCACTCGTTTCCAGTCTTCAAGTCTGCCTCTCAGAAACCCCTTATGTGTCTGACCCGACCCCTGCCAGCCCTCCACCTCCGATGTGACAAGACTGTAGAGGATTGATTTTGGAATATTGTTGAAAGGCATCAGTCATCATAATTCGATAAAATAGTTTGATTAGATCCTGTGCTGTCGACTCACAGTCCTTATTGTATTTGCTTCATCCAGATTCAAGAAGAAACCAGATTGTGTCATTGATTTGCTCCCTTGACGGCAGAAGTGACACATGAAAGGTCAATTGATTCCCTCAAGAAGTAGTTACGCTCATAAAAAGACACTCATACAAATCAGAGTGGTGTGAATCCATACTCACAAAAAAAGTGTTTTTCCTGAGTGACTTCTTCTAAAACACCTCCGGGCCTCTTTTGCTGCAGTAACAAGAATAAATTGTGTGTTTACGGCAAGTGGCTTTCATAAACACTGGACCGTTTGTGCTGAGGAGAGGATGCACAGAGTCAGCTGGGGATTTGATACGGTAAAACATTGTTAAGAATCGCCTGGAGATGGCTCGGGGGGTGGTGATGCAGCTGGTGCTCATCTGTGGAGGGAGAGATACATGGGGCTGCAGCAGGTGTGTGCACACACATTAACACACAACCATGCATACGTAATGATGCCACACAAAGTCAATTATGCACTTATACACCTACTCTATACACCTGTATGCATGTTTGTAGTCACATGTTTAATTGGCCTTGTAGCACTTCAGTTCGGTGTCTTTGGTTTCTACGACCCAGCTAGAGGTCAGCTGTACCCTTCTTTTTCAATCAGTAGGCCTTGATGGCTCATATTATACAATTTATAAGATGAAAGGGCAAGAACGGTTCATGTTTTTGAACTTATTGATTCACTGCACATCACAAACAGTATGATGGCAAATGCATAGTTGTATAGACGCATGTTTCTGAAAGTTGTTATTTTTTACTGTGGAAAAAGGAAATGGTCAAGCTGTCTTTGCAACAGCAGTGCCAACAAAAGTACCACTTAGAGATAAACGTTCTCTGTTTTAGGTAAAATGGACAATACGTACATTTTTCCCAAAATGTGACTAATGACCCTCTGATTCTCTCCCCTCGGATGATGTCATAGTAAGATATGTTATTGTCCATCAGTAAGGTACAATTCAGTCACACATGTTTAAGAATCTGATGAGTATTGAACAGTCGTCTCTACCTGCAGTTGGATGTTGTGTGAAACATGAATCAGAATGTGATAATTTGCTCATCTTTTTTGTCATGTTCTCAATAAGTTGGGACAAGAGCAACAAAAGAGTGGAAAGTTGTGGAATTCTCACCTTTCACAGGTAATCAGGTTCATTGTTAACAGGTGGCCGTGTCATGTTGGGTATGAAAAGAACATCCCAGAGGGGCTTAGCTGTTCAGCAGTGAGGGTGGGTGAGGTTCACCACTCTGTGAAACACATGATTGTGTAAATGGTTTTACTGCCTGGGATCAGGAACACAGCGTAAAACA
Organism: Diplodus puntazzo; assembly: GCA_963678695.2. NCBI lineage: Eukaryota > Metazoa > Chordata > Actinopteri > Spariformes > Sparidae > Diplodus > Diplodus puntazzo. The sequence goes on along the minus strand of OZ023155.1, from coordinate 34,892,358 downwards.
TACTGCCAGTATGTTCGCAAATGATTTTATTCTGTTTTAACTTAATTTTGGGAACTTTTTGGGAATCAGTTTTATGAGGTGGAATCCGTTTCCAAGACATAGCCAAGGCATTTTACTGTTCATTAAAACTCACCATCAAGGTTACCTGTTATGAGATATTTTAAGCCCTGAGAAACCAAGCACCAACCAACCAACACAGGTCTGGAGTGGAGATTGCTTCACAAAACAGTTTAATGTCTGTTGTGTTGGCTGCAGAACTTATCTGTGCGTGGACAAATCATCTGAGCAAACAACAATACGTCTTTGCGGTGTGAAATGATGTACAAACAGCCTCCACTGAGATAATGTCAACAGCTGTCAAGAATAAGCAATAGGTATCCGGGAACAGTGTGCTCCATATCTTTTTATTAAATGCAATCAGAGTGCCAGTGAGATAGAGAGGATTTGAGCTTCTATATGTTTAAACACAAACACAATCTGGAAACTTGTTCGACTGCAGTCAAACTCCAGACAGCTACTTTTGTCAGGCGTAAAACAACAGTGATAACAGTAATGTTTAGCTCGCCCTTCCCCTCGTATCACATCTAGGAGCACAGACATGCTGCGTGTTTGTCAGAGTGTTGTGTTCAGTATGACTTTGCTGTGACACCTCACCCTCTATTAGACCTGGCAAGACGATAAATGAGGCCAGAGGAGGCAGCAGCTTCTGATTATGGTGTTGTGTGACAGTGGCAGCACCCAGACCTGGACTCTGTATGTTTGCAGGACAGAAATAGTTTCTCCACAAACATGTATGTTTCCAGTTTTATGTGGCTCCCAGTCATTGGCCCTCATCTATCATGGCCTCATGCTATCGTGTCATCAACTTCAACTTAATTGTTTTTGCCAGGAAATCCCTGCCCTCTGTAAAAGTTTCATTCCTTTCCTATGAACTGAAGAGATTTATATCCACAGACAGCAGGGGTATTTTTACCTTGTTATAGAAATGGGCAAAAATAGACAGAAATATAAAACCCTTAGATATTCTATCCTAGATTTCCAGTTCCACTTTCTTCTTCACTCTTTTGTAGCAAGAAAAAGTGAGACATTGATTGTATATCCCATCTACATACCTTGTGCAGCTCACATTATTCAACCAGGAAAGAGTAAAGAGATGTGACTGTAACTTAACAAAAGTCGGTCTATTAACATATCAGTTGAGGATGCTGTAGAGAGATTTTTTTTTTTTTTCTGAACTGTGCTCAAAGTGTTTTTTCCAGCGAGGGACAGGAATAGTTGTTGTAAATGACGCGTGGAAGAATTACAGATTTGATAAGATCGGGTGGATATTTTCAGTCTGTTTTTACTTCAGCACACCATCTTCCTGCCTCCCGCCAGTGTCACAGGGCAGTTCCTCTGTGGCTGACGTAAAAGCAAAACTTTCCATTTAGCCATTAAAAGAACACTGATCTGATAATAGGTGACACCCACGGGTGTGTGACTTTTCCCTTTTAAAATACGTGGTTTTATCTAAACCAGTGGGGTGAGAGGTTTGTGTCTGTTTGATTTCCATCTACACCTTCCCCCGTGTCTGCATTCATCCGAGGGGAATCACATTCTGCTGTTTATGTCAGATAGAGACACATTTGTATCAGAAACATACAAATACTGTGTGTCGGTTCTGTTGCATTGAGTCTGGTGCTTTGTTTTGAGAGAAGTTTTCGTCTGGCCCATGTTGGTTCATCCACTGTGGGGATCCAGTCCAGCTCGACCCACCTTATCAGATGTTTGAGTGGGCAGCAGATTCTGACTGTCATCACTCATCCTGTCCAGCTACAAAACTTCAACTCGCATGTCTCTGATCCTTAGGACAAATGCAAACACACAGCCATTCATCACCCACATTTGTAGTTTAGGTGTCAGATTCTGGCAGTGTGCAAGAAAATGTTACCTCCTTAGCTGTTGCAGTACAAATAATGTACCTGTTCTTGTTTACATTAACATACAAGTCTAACATTATTACGGTTTCGATATTCAAGACTATAAATTGTTGCATCTCAAGAATAACCAAAGTTAAACCACGATAATGTAGCTACTGTAAATACTGGTGTTCGTTGGGATTGACTTCATTACAACATGAAAATCATATTAGCATTTTTGGAGGAGCCTTTTCCTAACAACAACAACAACAGCAACAATTGGGATGACTGTGATTAAAGCAGCTACAGGACAATGTTAGTTGCTAATTGTTAATTGTTAATTCCATAGTCCAATCTCCCATGTGGACAAAAATGGTATGAGCACTAACATCTTGTGTCTAAAGATATTGATCTTGCTTTTTTTAAGTGAGGGATGGAGACACAAGATGTTGTAGTGCTGTTCCTCTATTTTAAACACAGCTGTTTTCAGGATGCTTGGCGCTCAGGGTTGTTTATCTGTGGCTGTGTGAGGATAAGAACTTTGTTTCACCGCCTTTCATACACGTAGGTCACATGTGATCCTACGGCTAAGAGAGTGCAGAGTGAGAGAAAATTCCCTTGTAATGTTATGTCTCCTAATAATAATAATAAGCCAACAGCAAGATGTAGATCGGTAGCAAGCCAAAGTCCAACATAAAATGCTACGTTATGAGCCAGTTGTTCTGCTGCGTCAGTCTACAGAGCAGCGTCTTTCCTCAGGCTCTAAGACATCCTCAGGACTCGGCCACCAAAAATCGCTTTAAACTTCTGAATCTGGCCCGGTGACGAGTGAAAAGAACAACCATATAGAAAAGTCATATCTGATGGTCCTGTTCGCTTAAATCAGTCATATAGAAGCATCAGTACTGAGCTGAAATGGTTTCATAATGGTAAACAACGTAAAGTGGAGGATCTCGGGTCTCTGCTTTTCTTCACTTTTCTCCAGAGACTGAACTCTCTGGCTGTGACACTGCCTCCAACAGAACCTGATGTTCTCAATGACTAAAGCAAGCACCGAGATTCTTTCTTGCCTTTTGGATCCGATTAAGAGTAAAGCTGTTATCTTTGGAAGAGCAGGGTGGGTAATTAGTGCAGTCCGAGCTCCAGTTGCCCTCAGAGTAAACCCCTCGCTGCCCAAGAGCTATTGTTTAACTTTATGGAGCTCACTGGACTCCAGCCAAGCTAACAAAGCAGAAAATGTCTTTCATGTTCGGATCCTTAAGCTTCAACAATCTTATACTGGGTCTTAATAGATGCCTGCTGTATGTCTACAATCTATTTATTTCAATTTTAGACTCCTCCCCGACTACAACAGCTGCTTTCTTCAGCTGGCTGATATTTCACCATTTTTATCAGGACCAGTAGAAGGAGGAAAGACCGTTCTTCGCTCAGTATGTCTCTATTCCAGTAATCTTTCTAGAATCCCTCTAATACTCCTAGGTTTTGTTTTAACAAGCTCACAGTGGGACACACACATGACCTTTTTGTGGCCCTCTTTTAGTAGTTCACTGGAGTCAGTGTAAGTCTGCATTAAAGCTTCTTTTACTAAGCTACAGGCTGGAGAGATGATACCAGCTGCAGAGAACTGGCATCAGAGTTCCCTCAGCTCTGCTCCTCCCTTAATATTTATCTCGGTGTTTGTTTTCTCCCTCTTACGCTTGTATGCATTTCTCTTGTTTTTTTTCTGTCTCTGCTGGGTTTCTTTCATTAGAGCGTTTTTTATGTTCCAAAAACAAGTCCGCCCATTTGGAGACATTCCAGATGGTAGAGTTGTGCATCTGTGTGTCTGTGAACCGTAAAATATAGAAAAACATGGACTTGGCGTCTGTACCATCATCCATATGTTGCAGGGACATATTCGGCCCTGGATTTGGATTGATCACTGATCACCATTTTTCTCTGTTACTGGGTCCAGAAAATCCAAATTTGGGTAAATGCTGCCGTGGGAGGTAGAGTTAATCAGAAACATGTGAGCAGCAAAAGCTTCACAGAGTTTAACAGGCTAAGACACCTGTCAATCAAGCAAATACAATCCAAAAATACTCCCTTAAAGGCATCATGTGGATTTTATTACACACCAGCACAACTTTAGGTATTGAGCAGTATTTTTTCAACAGCTCATTATCATGCTGTTTTGTCACTTGATCAAAAAAAATTCAGCTTCTTATAATCTGAATATTGCACTTTGCCATAGTGTGATTTTAATAACATTTGATTAATTGTGCAGCCCTACCGTTGTGTCCTTTCCAAAGTCCTGGTTGTGGACCACTTAGTTTTTAGATAGATGTTAAATGTTAGTGTGTAGACATTCTCACACTGACGGGCAGCTGGCTTCTTCTAGTTCACCTTTGCATATTTGTGTTTCATGCTGCAAACAGCCAATTAAGGAAGGTCATCAGACCAAACACAACCCTCCACACATGTCACACTGCTGAGTCCTGAGTCCTCCCACTGCCCCAGCACTATTGGTATATTTAGGCGTTTCTTCTCATTGCCCAGTCCAATAGGTTCCAAATGTCTGAACTCCATTTAGAGAAAATGGTGCATGTCTGCCGAGATGGAGAAAGGGAGGAGGGGAGGGCTGGAGATGGAGAGATAGACGGGGAGTTATAGGAAGATTAAGAGCTGGGAGACTGAGTTGTGAAATGCAGAGAGAGAGTGAGAGATAAAAAGAGCTGCAGGGTACCAGTCACCATCAAATCCCGTCACCAGCAAACCTCACCGGAGGGCCTGAGCGCACACACACACACACACACACAAACACACACACACACACACAAAATATAGATATTAACAGAAAAACGTTGAATGTTATACTAAAAAGAGACAAATGCAATGAACATGCACAGATTGAGACAGCCTGGATGTACGGAGACATATTTTATGTATAGACACACACACACAGACACACTCACTCACACACACACACACACACACACACACGCTTCTGTTATGCAAACAAAAGCCACCCTTCCACATGTTGCCAGCATGTAGAAACACACACAATTATGTAAAACCTGTAGCAGCAGTAATAACAGGACAAAACATGTATCCAGGCTCATTTATTCAGACACACACACGACTCAAACATTCAGACACACACACACTGTCTTACTGGTGTCTTAACACCAAGTCCCTGACACACAAAGTAAACCAAGGTTCCACCTGCTTCTGGTGCACAGCTACGAGAAGCTGATATCCAGGGGACACCACACTGTGAAACGCATTATTCACAGCTCACATATTCTCAAGGAGGGAACACCGGTACACACACACCCACACACACAGATGCACAGAGACGTAAACACAAAGCACCTGAACACATTCAAGGTGATGGCTGTCTTGACAATCTACAGGCATCACTGTCCTCATTTCCGTCCTTGTCTCAGTCGTCAGTATTTGTCACAGAAACGTCTAGACACTCATTAAGGGCGGTGAGGGAAAGCTTCCATATTCTGTAGCACTATCCGGTTGTTTTGTGTTGGACTGGTTTTGCTGCATTGTATGGTTGGAAAAGTGGCAATTGGGAGTCACGGAACAGAAAGCTTCATACTGTACAGCGGGCTTTTCTTTGAAACTTTCTTGTCGCATTGAACCTGAAGGGAAATTGCACCCTGGGATAATCCTACAATGTCGAGTGTGTTTCATTTGTTGATGTTTAAAGTGTTGTAGTTTCTACTGAAGAACAGCTTTTGACAGTCTGAGTGACATGTATGAATTCTTAGCTGTCATTAAAAAAGTGAGCCTACGGGCATAGAAAGATATAGCTCACAAGGCTGCTTAATGAAAACAGTGAACCATGGGCCATGTGTACGACTTGAATCCCCAAGCTTAAGAACAGGTCTCTATTTTGACTGCAATGTGTAAAGTGTTCACAAAGAAATACTATGATCTTTCAAAAATGTGGGGCACACAGTGTTGAAAGGGTGTTGATTTGATAGTTCATATGATCACAACGTTAGTTGTTTACAGGATTGCATGCACAGAGAATTCCACACAATTATACCACAAACAGGACTTTCTGGAGGAATACGTGGAAATGTCTTCTGTGGAATTTTATACAGAAATGTTATCATCATTTTATAGGAATGGCGTTGGTGTATGGTGGTGTATGAAACTTCTGTCAAGTTTCACCTCTCCTCCCACCTTTGTTCCATGTGCTTTGTGTAGGGTATGAAAATGCCAAACAGATGGGTAGAAGTGCGTTCTAAGGTCAGGATAATACAAACATGTCGGAAGATCCAGTGTGACCTGGAGCTGCACTGCTTCTTGATGTATTGAGGCTATTACAGCTGGAGACATGTGCGTGCAGTGGATGGTTCCTTTAGCAGTTTTAATTACAATTAACTATAATTTGGGAGTCTTCATTTTCCTGCCTAATCGGTTAATTTTAGAGTAAATTGGCCACAGCTACATCAAGCAAATGAGTGGGACTCAACCTGACAACCTGGTCCTCTGCTGAATGTAATCCGGAAAGCACCTACCCACTGCTCCTAATATCCAATCAGCCCTTGTGAATAGCCACAAAATAGATGCTAATAACTAGCTATCACAGAGCCCACAATGCTGATGGCTACGCTCTGACACACCAACAATACAGTCATTTAGACCGTGGTCAGCGAGAGAGAATGCACAGAGGCAGCAGAGGCACACACCCGCACACACATGCACAGACTGTCTTACTCTGTCTCTCCTCACATGCACATACAGTCCAATTATAGAGAGAGGACGAGGCCTGGGCCCTGCGCTCCCAGTGACCTTGTTCCGGGACAGATTGATGAGGCGCTGTATCGCCCCAGCAGATCAAATAACTCCTTTCTGGCCCTCATTACCAGGACCAGGGGAGATCTGCAAGTGCTCGGCTTTGCTAGTGTAGCATGCTTACACGCTGTACTGCCACCAAAGTGACTGTTGTTTGTGACCAGAACAGAGGTTATGAAACCTTTTATATCAAATATTCCAAGTGCTGCCATCTGCCAAAAAGGTCACGGTTGTGTGAATGGTGCAGAAGATAATTGGATAAGTTGCTGTTAGATGTTCTGTTTGTTGTTCTTTCCATCTTCCTTGGCATCATTTGGTCCTGGCAGAGACCAGCGTGCTGGAGTTTGATTTTCCTGGTCAGTTTTGAAAAATAAATTGGTTACTTAATTTCATAAGAAAAAGATGGATCATACAAAATGTTTCAGTCATCTCTCATTCACTCGTTTTGGCCAATTCTAACAAGAAAATCAATGTGATGTTTTATTCTGTTTAACCCTCCTTGAAACTTCTTCTTATCTGGTTTCCACAGTTCCTCCCCAGTTTGTCAAGCGGCCGGCCAACATCTACGCCCACGAGTCCATGGATATCGTGTTTGAGTGCGAGGTCTCAGGGTCACCAGCTCCCACTGTCAAATGGGTCAAGAATGGAGATGCTGTCATCCCCAGCGACTACTTCAAAATAATTGTATGTTCATTTGGAACATGTGTCTTTCCTAGCCTTTCAGTACTTGAGATTGATTAAAAATGCTGCTTGTAACATTATTAACTGCTTGTTTTTTCCTTTCCTTCCTGTTCTGTAGAAGGAGCACAACCTGCAGGTTCTGGGTCTCGTCAAGTCAGATGAGGGTTTCTACCAGTGCCTTGCGGAAAACGATGCTGGCAACATCCAGTCTAGTGCCCAGCTCATCATCTTAGATCACGGTACGCCACTCACCAGGAACACCCACTAATTTGCAAATTAGACATGCTAGCTAGCTAGTTAGTGCTAATATCCTGCTTGAGAAGATGACAAAACTTCACTAATTAAAGGTGCAATATGGAATTTTACAAAAACTAAAAATATCAGTCGATTGAAAATATCACAAGTTTTGACATTTTTTCAAAGACATTTATGTATTTTGTCCGCTGAATTTAGGATGTTAGCCAGCTAGCCCCTGCCCATCCTGTCTCACAGTACCACTTTGTACCTAAAATCTCCTTGGTCCTGTATTCTCTGATGTCAGACTCTCCGTCATTAGTCTCAGAGGCTACTGAGTCTGATGTACACATCCCCATCAATCCCCTGGTGCTCCGAGCTCCCAGTAGGGGCAGAGTCAGCTTATAGCCCATTTTAGCTGCACAGCTAAATGAGCTAACTAGCCAACGGCGGCTACAGTATACAGTTATGCTCCTGATACGCAGCCCCCTTTTTGTTTTAGATAACGAATTCAACAGATTTCTTATTCTTACATATTGCACCTGTCAGTAATTAATGTAAGGAATGGCTCACAGAATTAATCAGTTTTGCACAGACAGCCAGACATCACAGTTGGAAATATAAGCATTGGTTCAAAGCAATTCTAACATCCACAACAGTCTTAACACATTGCTTCTGGTGATTATTTCTTAGCTTTAACAGTCTCATATGAACATCACAGTTGGGATCAGGTTGGGAGCTGGAGATGTTGAATGCTAACAAAATAATCATTGTTCTGTCATTGTTAAAATCCAGTTCAGTAGTAGATGCCTGTAGCTCATAAAAGGCTTTTAAAACATGAGCTAGCTTGGTAACAGGGTGGGTCTTCTGCTTTCTATAGTTTGCCTTATTTATACACACCTAGATGGATCCTGGAGGCTGTGCACATCTGTGAAGGTGTGAGGAGTGTGTGAGAGAGTGTGTAGTGAACAGTGAAATGAAACCACTGGGATCTTGTTAGACCAGAGGTGACTCACACGGAGCAGACTTATATGTGGGGCAAACCATGCTTGCAGTCCATTCCACATTGAGTGTGACAGAAATGTTGTGAGGACTTTAGAGAAGCTGCTTCACACAATGCCGGTGCTTTGATGCATCACCATTAGACATGTAAAGGCTGTCTTCACTTACCTTGAACACATACAGTGTGCTGAATAAATGCCTGGATAACTGCAGCACAGCCTTTCTTGTTGTACATTTCCATTTAAAGCCAAAGACGAGGTTTGAAATTCCCAGAGTGGAGCCACTGAGTGCAGAGTGCAACAATGGAACAACAAGGACGGTGGCTGGAAGCGCCAAAAAACTAAGTGCCTGAAAATAGAATCAAATGTGGAAAACAATGTTAACATCCTAGTTCTTGAGGTAATTTAGTTTCATTACCTCTGATCATTTGAGAAAATGTAACACAGCTTAGATTTGAGATCATTTGCGCAGTCATAATAATCATAGTCTAACCCACGGGGCAAGTTAAAACCTCCCCACAAAACATGAAAGCAACAAGGAATTCAAGATGATGAACAAGACACAGTTTCACTGAAAAACATCATCTGAATACAATGAAAAGGGGGAAATGGAGCAGCAATAAAACGGCAAGGGGAGTGAAGGTAAAACACTACTGATACAACAGACAATGAAGCTCACTGTTCACTCACAATCCCCCATTTCAGTGAGGAAGGCGCCAGAATGTAATCAAGCGTGAACTCCCCCTCTCCTGAAGCAGGTGGCTAATGGATTAGCATAGAAGGGTCCAACCGGTGGCCCCCCAGCTGTGTCACTCACTCTGATTGGAGGACATGAAGTCAGAAATAATGATGACCTGCAGCTCATTGTGTATTTGTGTTTGACACCATTGATAAGGCCCTTGGTTGAAGATAAATGGGATGAATTACTGAGGCAGCTGGCCTTGTAAACGGGGTCTGCCCTGAGCAGAGCTTTGAAGAAATTAATCTCTGTTTAATCCAAAAATATCACACATAATCTTTTCCTTTCTTACGTTTCTGTGAGAGTGAGTAATGCTAATCCATACACACTTACCAGCAGAAAGTTTCCTGTTTATTCGTCACTTTATTATTCGGTCATTATGTGAGTGTCAGATGATGGAAGTAGAAAATAAGTAAAGTCGCAGTGATTCTGTTTATTCTTGGTTGCTTCACTGTGTCAAAGTAATCTCCCCTCTCAAAGGTGCAGCGGTGAATCAATGAGAACGTATTCGAAATCAGCTCATTTTCTATGGCTGTTAGTGTTTTGTGGGTTTGGCTCTGTGATGTGAGGCTGGAATTAATCTGTAAGTTGTGTAAGAGTAGCAGTGTCTGTCTCCTCCATTGTGCTCGTCTCTCTTTCCTCCTGTGCTGCTCGGTATGGACACATTCAGTTATACGGCCATCTGCCACCTTTCTTGCCACTTCCTCTCACTTTCTCTCCGCTTGTCTTTCACAGCCACCTGCTCTCTGTGATAATCCAACTCACTGGGCTTTGTGTTAATTGTGCTGCCTTGAATATTCCCCCTACAGTATACTGCTGCCCCCTGACAGCTGGGTATCTTTGTCCACTTCTTAGCCCACATCGCCCCTCCTCCTCCTAGCTGCCCCTATGTGTTTCGCCACAGTCAGGTATCCTGCTCACACCTGCCGGGCATGAATCCTCCTGAAACAAGGCCAGGAAAACACCCTGTCTGTCGGCCGGCTGCCTCACAGTCAGGGGAGATAAGCCAGGGACTTGCCACAGGGATAAAGTTGTCTTCACCCAGCAGAGGAATCAATGGGGGTGAACTGCATCTAAACAGCCAGCCAGATGCAAGTTGGCTAATATTCATTAGTGCTCATAATCTTTGATCTTGACACTGCCAGCTGCAGTTAAATGTGGCTCCACTGATGATTCCCACTTGTGGACGTTTGGAATGGAAAAGGTCAGCTGTTAGCATATGTACAGTATGTTGACAGTTATTTATAGTGATATGTGCTTTGTATCAATACTCTCGGCTCTGAACTCCTGGAGATAACAGTCCCGTGCTTCATCAACTCTGTAGGACTAGATGACAAAATCAAATAAAAACATATATTTGACCAATACCGACCGATATTGTAGAACAATGTTGTGGGGATGACTACTGTTACCCTAATTACACTAAACACAATGCCCCTGTTATGTTAACATCTGCTCAATATTCCATGCTTTGCCCGATTCCAAAAAAAAACCAAAAACATTTCAACCAAGCTGTTTACATGACAAATGAAGAAGAAGAGAGAATAATCTTTGTTTGATCACGTTTCATACAATGGACAGCAAAGTGAAGTGATCCTCTGCAGTTAACCCAACCCAGCCAGTGCCTGTGGTCAGAGGTACCAACAGGAGAATCAACCTCTTTGTGCATGTTTTGATGCTTCATATGCAGCAATACATACTCCATTTAACATAATGACGTATTTATATTGTCATATTTAAGCACTATGGAGGAATTTACTTCCACCCTTACTTCTGTCTTTTCAGACTGCAGTCACGTTGCTCCCTGGTGAAACCTCTTTGTCGCCTTTATGCAAGTTTTACAAAACTGCTCTTGTTTGTCTTTTGTTTCCTGAAGCTGGCTGTGTCCTGTAAACAGGCAAGAGACTGTGTGTTGCAAACTGCCATAAAAACTCAAGCTGAGGAGCATTTTCTGAATGCATTTTTAACATGTCCATAGAATGCTCCTAAAAACATTAGAATACCAGCATATCAGACGTGTCTTTATCAGAAAATGCTACATTCAGAATAAATAAATATATAAATATAAATATAAATATTCCCCAAAGGGAATATGCTGTTTTTTGATAATCATCAGTAGTGTGGATATAATTACTAAGTGGGCAAAGACAAGCATTAGTTCACTTTATTTGCAATCTTTAAATCAGGAAAAAAAACAGTATCTCAATATAATGGTAGTCTCAAATCACAGTAATAATATAGTATTGATCAACTGCCAAGACCTACACAGACAAACTGCTTCAGCATTCTGAACATCGTGAAGAACAGATTTTTGGGGGAGTGGAGGTAAAAAATAGGACCACAGATTGCAGTCTCAAACTATTTTCCTCGAAATTCCTCAGCCATGTGCAACCCGGGTCAACTAGTTGCAAACAGATGTGGGTAAATGGGAGCACAAATGCCAGAAGTGGACCTCGAGGGGACCTAATTACGCAGTGTAATGCAGACGAAGTAAGCGCCTCTTAATGTCCCTTGTAAAACTGCCACATTCAGACTTGTCGTTTTCTGGAAGTGCCTGAAGATTGTGCAGTTGTGCTGGTTTCTGTTGTAAGTCATTTTATTTGGCCACAGAGGAAGGTAATTTAATTTGGTATGACTTTCCCACTGACAAATGCAAAATAATGTCATTATACCAGTAAATATGGAAACTGGTGACCTGTACAGGGTTAGCTTCTGGCCTGGTGTCAGCTGGGATCAGCCCCCTGCATCCCTCCAGAGGATGAGCAGTAATAGATAAGAGATGAAAGAGCCACAATAATGATTTGAACTTACTTCAGTGTGTTGTTTTAAACCCAGTAAAGACAATTTAGCACGGGAAAGTTTTCACAAACATTTGTCTCAACATGTGTGTGCTGATCATGAGGTTTCATCAAGTTCCCAGCAGGTTGACCCATTCTGTCCTCACCTAACTATAAATACAACTTCTAATCACCATCATTAATGTTTCCTTGCGGGCAGCTTTGATATATGCTGCCCACGTGTTACTCTTATTGTCAAAGTGATCATGAGGGAGGTGAGGCAGCTGCAGATTCTATGCTATTTAAGTGATTGTCGTCACATGTCATCTACGGACAATGTGCTGCAACAATTTGCAGTCCTTTCCATCCACATGATTATGTGACAGGACTTTGCCTGATACTGTAGTAGGTGGCAATTATAGCTTGGAGAGGAAACGGGTCACGTTTTTCAACTTTGAAGCTGACATCTGTGACCCACGCCTCGACAAAGCACTTGTTTATGTGATTGTCATCTTTCCATATACAGAACAAAGACCGAGGCTGTGTTTGAAGTTTGATAATGTGGAATGCTAAAATCTATACCCACGTTTGGCTGTGTGATAAATCTTCAAGATGGAAAGCAGAGCCAGTACAAGTACTTTTTGGGATAGCTGGTGTTGAAGTGGAGAGCTGCATACAGCATGTAGATTTTAGAAACATGTGGGAAGAGAAAAGCTCCTGCGTGTTTCTTGGCATTATGCATTCCTGTTTTTTCAGGAAGAAAAACCACAGTCCAGCCTTTGAACTCTTACCAGATGCTCACTTGTCAAAAATAGAAAGTTTAAGATTTGAGTACGTAAAAGCTTGATATAAAAAGAGCAGAGCGATCTGCATTAACAAAGGCAAACAGAAGAGAAGTGGATGCACTCTTTGCTGTTTGCCCTTAAGTGTGTTTTTTTTCCCCCATTGCTTTTCTATATTTGAATAAATTCCAGAGATGCACTTCCATTTGCATGTGAATACTTTTTTGCTCCTTCCATATGTTGGCTTCAATATGGAAATGCTGCTCTGTCTGTCTGAGTCCGTCTGTCTCTCCATTCCCACAGCTCACAGGAATAATGTTCAGAGTGTTTGCCTCCTAGTGCCCAAGCCAAGTACTTCACTGGAGAGCCTGAGAGCTTGTTTGGATGAACGAGCTCAGAGCTCTCGGGCTGTTTTAGCCACCACGACTTTTGTGAGTGAATTCCATGATAAATGACAGGGAGACGTTTCAGGGAAGAGATAACACAATTGAAAAACATCAGCTGCTTGATGCTTGCTGCTGTGCAACACAAATTTAGTGTCTCTATCCTGTAGGCTAGTGTTCCAAACCATTATTCAGGTCATTTTATGATGAAAAAAAGATGACACACTGTTTCTGATGTAAATTCATTTGTTCGAGCTTTTGTTGGAATCAAAGCTTAAACAGGCGAGCAGTCTTTCTCTATCCCTCCCCCCCTTTCATCTCTTTCTCTTTCTCTCATTTCCCTCTCTCTACCTCTATCCCTCCTCCTCTCCCTTCATGTTCCCATGCTGCCATTAGTTTCCCCTCCCTTCCTCTCAGACCTGTGGCAGCTAACAGAAGAGTCCTGTCCTCCCCTCCTGTCGGAGGTAGCAGACCCCCACAGAGAGATGGAGATGCCTCATCACTGCCTGAGTGCTCTCTGTGCCTTCTCGTTCTCCTCTCCCTCCATCACTCTGTGTATTTATGAGCACAGGCACCAGGAGTGCTGGCATGATAAACTGACATGTGTGCTGTCCCTGAAGCTGTAGTCAGACACAGTGACAGGCTCAGGGAGATATTGCAAGGGATATGCAGAGAATCGCACATGCCGTAACTTCATTAGTAAATCCATTAATTACGGTAGACTTGAGCACCAGACCACCCTCTGAAAAGAGACAGAAACCAAGACCAAGTCTCCCACTGTATATGCAGATGACTGTGCACAGCCACTGACCTCCACTGAATGCCATTGGCTCTGACCTGGGCCAAGACACTTGACACCTAATAAATATTACACCCCAGAAAAGATCCAGAAGTCAAGAAAACCCACACAAGTTTATTTAGATGTCGCTAATTGACAACACATGAAACCAAATGAGGTGGAAGTTTAACCTCGACTGTGAAGCAACAGAAGACAAACTAATTAGAGGCACCGTGGAGAATTTGGTCCGGTTAGGGTTAGGGTTAGATTTAGGGTTAGGGTTAGGGTTAACTAGATTTGGAACAGTAATTATCGAGTGAGACAAAGCTAATCTGGATATGTGTCTGTGTTACAGGCCAATTGCATAAATTAAATGTTAGTTGTAAGTTTCTGCAAACAGCAGGTTTAGGTTAAATGTACAAAAACTGTTCGCATTTGACGAGATGTCTGGACAGTTTCTAGTACCAGCTGTTAACCTTAACGGAGTGTTTTTTGTGCCGTAGCCTCACCAGACTTAAGCACAGTGTTGCCATAACATCAAACTGAAACACCTTTTTTTTTTTACGGCAGTTAGGTTGCTGTAAAGTCTTTAAGCTTGAGCAAAAAGACTTAACAATACATGCAGAGCAAGAATGTGAACCACAACTCCTCTTATTGAAAAAGCAGCCACATTTATCTGTCTGGAGCCACAAAGTCAGACTCTGAAAATATTAACCCATGAGAAAACAATTGGCAAGAATCTCCCACAACATAAAAAATACAAAGTATTAGACTGGTGCTATTGTAGCTGGCTGACTATAAACTGAACACGACCTGGCAAAACAAAGTAGTTATGGACAGACCTGGTTGCCAGAAGCAATTCTGCTCACTGTGAGAGCACTTAAGAGAGTTGAATTTTCCAAACATAACTGATATCTGCAGCAAATTTGTAATGCAAACTGACGCTCAAATATTGAAACTATTGTTACAACGCAACAGTGATGATTTCCACACAGATCAGTGAGACACATGAGCGGCAGGAACACAGCAGCCTAAATCCATCATGGTGGCTTTGTCAAGACAAGCAGGAAGGGTTTTATGTACAGATATATCTTGATGCTGAAGCTCTATTGTTGAGTCTTCTAATACAAATCAAGAAGTATTTGAATTGATAAGGAAGTGAAAGTAAAGGGAAAGATAAAGAGGGATTCTTAAAAGGAGGTCCCTGCTGTCCCACTACTGCTGTCAGTGTGATGTGCTGCAGTGGAGCTCTAGCTGGTGTTGAGGAGAGAAACTCACTTTATTATGAATCGATGTAATATAAAATGTAACTGGATCATGATTAAACAACAAAGAAACAGACTGAAGTTCTAGTAGGCAGAGCAGTAAAAGATCGTTTAAAAAAATCCCCCAAACACATTTGTTGCAGGCAAGCCACAGGCGGGAATCCTTCCTCTGCATCGGAACACCACCCTTATTCCCTGTTCAAATCAAGAAGTGAGAATAGGCTGCTAAAAGACCCTCCCCTCCAGCCACACTCCACCAGTACTGAATAAAAGCCCAGGCCCACTTTAGGGAATACAGTGTGCTCCATCATCTGCTAGCAGGGTCACGGCCAGGCCAGCCGGAGTGAATGTGTAACGTTGTGAGCATGTGAACATGTCAGCAGCGCAGCGTAGAGCTGCGCAACATGTCTGCTGTTGGCACGGCTGCATCGTAAGTCTACCTCCAACAGCAGACAGCAGCGGGAAAATATGACACTTAAAAACAGCATGTCGTGTACTGCTGGGACTCATGTACATGGGCACATATGGCCACACTCCTTCACGGGGTCACGGGGACACAGACTAATTGTGCTTACTGAGTGATGCAACTTAATTGTAACTCATAGTTCGTTCAGGCCTGCAGTCATCATATCAAAGGTACTCTCGCTTTCCTTCACCCTCCTTTTATTCTGCTGCATGTCGTTCATGTTATAGAATAAATCACAACATTTGTTTACAATAACACCTGTATTACGCACTAGCTTGCATATATTAACTGTCCTCTTTCATGATTTTATTCAAAATGTTTACAGTAAACAAACACTTTCATTCATATTAGATTTAACATTTATGCCGATGAGTAAAGAAAGTGACAGCTTGAGTTTATCCCACAACTCACAGTTCAACTATATATCATTAAACATTACGATAACGGCTGAAGCTTACAACAGAAATAACATTTTTACCTCTTTCTTGTATCTCTGCGATAAAAGTAAACTGCCGGTTATCTACCCGGAAGCGACCGTTGTCTGCACTCACATACAGATTAATGTAGAGGTTTAATCAAGCAATCAACAAGCTGACTATCAGAATGACTAGACACTCTGAATTGTTGTAGAGTGGCGTTCACAGGCAGCATCACTATGCGTCATAGTAATGGCCTTCTACAACACTGACAGAACTTTAGTTGTTCTTGAACACACATATTAACAATCATTTTCTACGTAACACTACGTGTGTTAAATAACAGAATTTTAGGTGTTGCAGACTGAGCAACTCCCGTTATCTCTGCAAGAAAGCAGTCATTTGTTTTTTACTGTTCTGCAGCCTGTTGACTTTGGTCCAACGGCCTCACAAAGCCGTCCTTGGATTCTGCCATTTCACCCACCTGTAAGTTGGTCCTGTGTGTACTGTGTGTTAAGCACAAAAGCATTTAAGAAAATGTTACTTCTCACCATAGTCAGAAGAGTCAGAGTGTGTTTGTTGACCCACTGCTAGAAACAGGAGGGAGCACAGAGCACAGCTGGTATCAGTATCGTGTGGAGAATGAATATTCAAACAGTTTAAAATATTCAGTATTGATATTTAGTAGTTATTTATGGTTATATTTTGCTCAATATTAGTCAGTGACAACTAAAATGCAGTATTCATATATTCCCTTTACATGACAGAAGAATCCAGTCTGTTGTATTGTGTGACAATTATCTCCCTCATGAACCTGTGAGAGGTGTTGATTTAGGCTGCTGTTTATTTTCAAAATGGCAATTTCCAAAAGTCAACATTATATTATAATGAACATCCCATAGATTGGTGCAGTAGAAACAGCGATAAGATGCCTAAACGGGGAGACGAGTGTGTTGTTGGCACTGAGCACCAGCTAATTAAGTGCAACTGGGGGATAAAATTGCCTACAAAAAAGTATTTGAATCCTTTACCCATTAAAGAACATCAGTAAGCACCAGAGTTACCTGTTCTCCAACAGCTGACTTTCACATTACCCACATGTAGCTGCGGGGGCTTTTTTAATAAGTGCCTTATCTCAACTCCCAGTGTTGACTATTATTTGCAGTCGGTGGGTTATGGTTGATTAAACTAATACGGTAATATTGTTTTTTATTTAGAACATTATAGTTATTCATAAATAGCCGTGATCATGAAAAGACAATATAAAAACAAATCAGGGACATTCAGTGGAGAATATTAATTATATGTTAATGTTAATATATTCAACAAAATTTTGCCTCATAGCAAAATATATTGAAATTAAGATTCGGCGATGAAGCCCTAAAGTGTGCACACAACGTCTTAACTGGAACACACACATTATATTTGGCACGCACACACACACACACACACACACATACACACACACACACACCCACCATGTTAGTGATAGTGATTAGTGAATGTGTTCCCCCACTGGGTGCTGCAGGAAGCTGATCAGAGGGATTGTAGCCTAAATTGATTGTGAAGAGCTGAAATCAGCCTCCACCAAATTGCTGTTAGTCCAGACGCTGATGGCGAAGTGTTTGTGCTGCGGCTTGGTCTCTCAGGGATGCTGCTGAATGTGTGTGTTTACAAGCCGAAGCTCTCACAGCACGGGCTGAACTTTTCTATGGGTTGTATTTACTCAAGCGTGGTGAAAGGCTCAGCCTCATTTATAAATGGTCTGTCGCCTAAGTGCTAACTGCAAAATGTTATGGGTGCCTATTCGGCTCTTGTTTTGCAGAGAAAGGATTAAAATAGCTTCAGGACCTGCATCAGTGCTGGTTATTTTTTAAGGTCACTCTTGTTATCAACAGCCGTTTTAGGCTCGACTGCATTCGTACGTGTGCGAGATTCTTCTTTTTTTTCCTGACAGTCTGTTTTACACACTTCACTACGCGTGCCCTTATTTAGGATATAACACCATCCATCTCCAACACACACTCATCCAGGATGTTGATCTGATGTTTTTGGATGTGGACAGTCCTCTGGGTGCAGTAATTGGAAGAACCACGTGACACACAAACATCACTTTCCCTTCACACCCTTCCCTTAGCTGCAGGCAGCTGACCCCTGTGAGCGGCGCCACCAAAGCTGGAGCTTTTATTTTTCCTGTTAGCACCCACCCCCTTCTCTCCACTGAGCCTCCCAGTTTCCATAAACTAAAAGTAGAATAGTAACATCACAGTGGGTTGTGGGCATCCCGCTGTCTGCTAGCATAGTGCGGTAGCCGCCTCTCAGTGGGTCCAACCGAGGGAGGCCGCTTTATTGGTGGGAGTCTGATTAGCTCGACTGTTTGTTAGCAAGGCTCCCAAGGGGTGGTGCAGCTGCTCCCACAACTGCCAGCACACCATTTGACCTTTTCAGCCTGTTCCTGGTTGTTCAGCTCCACTCACTTTATACATCAAATGTTGCAAGTGCATGTATACACACATCCACACTGCTGCAGAGAGCTTTCTCTGAAATCAATTATTCCATTCTAGGCTTGCTCTGTTCCCCTGGAAAGGTTGAATTGTATCCTTGTACCTCCAATGTAATAAGATACAAAGGCAGGCAGTGCAGAAAGAAAAGCCTGTTCCAGCTCTGGGCATTGGTGGTGAAATGCTCTGGAGACGTGCAGCATCACTGGCTGTTTTGATCTGCTTGAAAGACGAGCCCAGGAGGCCTTGCTTTCCTCTCCCAGCCAGCATGTGGAGCACGTGATGCATATGATGCAGATTTGTTGAAGTAGAAACGGATATGGATTGGGGGGGGGGGGGGGTGTTTACATTGCGCACCATAGTCACACATCTTCATTTGCATACCGAGTCTGGGCAAGCAGCTGTTGGCTTCATGATCGTGCATGTTTCAGCGAGTGTGTGTGTGATGAAGCAAGGCATTCAGGGAAACAAAGCAATCACACCCAAATGAACTCACCAGTGGCTCACGGATCAAGGGGGTACATGTGTTTGATGATGAAGGGACGCTGTATGTACACACAGTGGATGATTAATTATTGATGCACCCCACCCCATTCAATTACTCTCGTCATTTCCAAATAGGGGCGTTTGTTTTCTCCCCACGTGTTGGAGTCTGTGGACCCTCTGGGTTTTTTATGTCTCTGTAGGATGTATGTGGCATTTCACAAATTCCCACACATTAAGCCCTCCTGCTTAGTGTTTATTTTGAGAACCCAGAGCAGGGATTGTCACTTTTTTATGAAAACCAAATTACCAGAAAGTAAATTGCCGGAGGGCCAAGAGTGGATGCAAACACAGACATACCATCATTCCCTCCAAAACATACCCCATACAAATTCCTTCTCCTTTTTTATGTAGGCCCACAGGGAATTTGAGAATGTTGATTTTGGATATGAAAAGCAAGATAAATGTAAAATTGAACAAACTGTGCCATTTAAGAGGAAATTTGTTGCAGGGTTTCAAAGGGACAGCTTTTCTGGTTGATAAACAAGAACATGCACAGGCTTTCAGAGGTTTTAGCCGCCTGATAAAGAGATCCCTGGAGCTACAAACACAACCCCCCCCATCCCTGAAGTATTTGCTGCATCACCACATGGCTTCCAGGAGTCTCATGGATCTGTCAGATGGGTCCTCTCATATCTCAGTTCGTCTCTGCCAGGACAGCAGGGGTGTTCAGGGACTGTGGAGATGTAAATACATCTGTGGCCCACTCCAAACCCTTTTTACCTTTATGGTGTATGCTTATCGAGGCGGAGGAGATCTGTTATGCTCTCTGAAAAATATTTGTAAGAATGTCTACCGAGACACACTGTCTGCCTCATGAAGTCCAATTTTTCCAAGTCAGTACATTAACATACGGCCAGCCCAGTCAGTTGGAGGCTTGTAGGCCACGCCTGGCCCAGAAGTGAATACATTAATCTAACTACATATAGATTATAGTATAGTGTATAGTCTCACACATGAATGCTTATAGATGTGTTGCACAATATACCTTACCATAAAGTGACTTCACCAGAAGTTTATTAATGTTTCTGTGGTAGAAGTGAAAGTCAGCCATACAAGTAACACTTGAGTAAAAGTACCAGATATAAAAGTAACAAAAGTAATCTTAAGTATTGACAGCACAAGTAAAAGCAAATGTATTTACATGTACTGTGTAAGTGTTTGGTGTCGGCCTGGTCAGCTATCAGATCTAATGTTCACCTAAACATTATTGTGAGAATCAGTTGTTTTATTTTTCCATCTGATTGTCAATAAAACAAGTTGATTTAAAAATGCACTGTAAATTAACTAGTAACTAAACTGATCCAAGTAATGTTGTGGAGTTAAAGTACAATGTTTGGCGCCAAAATGTAGTGGAGTGTAAAGAAGCAGAAAATGGAAATTCTTAAGTAAAGTAGAAGAACATCAAAATTATATATATTTTATGAGCCGTGGAACAGCGAAAGACAGATTTCCATTATTGCATCGATGGACGATCATGTTTTAGAATCTTGTTTCTTGAAGTACAGTACTTGAGTAAAAGTCCTTGATTACTCTACTTTAGTATTCAGAGGCACCTGAGGAATCAGAAGAAAGAGACGCTGAAATGCAGTTTGATTGCATCTTTCGATTGAATTTGCAATGGTTAAAAATGTTTCATTAGCTAAAAGAAGGTTTTTAAATAGGCTGCTGAAAGTGTGTGGCCCAGTTGAATGTGTAATTGAGTAACGCTGCTTACCTCTCAGAGTTATTCCTCCTAATGTGCCTGACTTTGATGTGTCCCCTCTGGCTCCACCATCAGCATCTCCAGCGCCTTAAAATCGTTCCAGAAAGATATTTCAATCACTGAAGATTTAATGAGGAGAAATTCCCTCATTTTTGGGATTGTATTTTTTCAGATTAATAAAAGCTTATTTCTCTCCTGGGGAACGTTTCATATTTGGAACGTTATCCGATCGTTGTTAACATGCCCCAGAAAGTGATTGGGGGGGGGGGAATGTGTTTGACGTTTTTGGGAGAATCAGTTTGAGACACAAAGACGTTTTTTTCTTTTCGGATTATGTCAGTGAGTCGGTACACCTCGTCAGTTTACACCTTTGTGAGGTTTCAGCTCCACTTTAATCTTGACTGTCTCTGATTAACACAGTGGGAGGGCATCTGTGCCATTACTGATATGCTCCACAGATCTGATACTGTATCTCTGTCAGTTTCCCCTTGGCCACTGATAAGGTGGAACACAATACAAGGTGAAGTTTTATCCTTTGTTGACAAATGTGTCGCATTTTTATTGCATATATAATTGCATTCAGTTTATCATTGCACTGCTCGTATAGGGTGTTAAGATGGTGTTAATGGAGTTTGTTATTGATATGGTAGAGGTACTGGAGGACATGAAGAGAACAAAAGAACACTTGCTCGGCCACTCCCCCGTTTCTCCCTTCACCTCTCACTACTTCTCTCCTCTCTTTACTTGAAACATTTGTCTGCTCTTTCTGACTCAGTTTCCTTTGTCTGCACATTAAGACGCTGCGCGAGTGTTGTGAGCTGTCAGGCTTGCTCGTCTTTCTAGCCTCGTCTTGAAAGAAAGCAAGTGAAACAAGGCTGTAGAGGAAAAAGCTGCCATAGTTATCACAAGTTTCAATGAGTTTTTGTCTTGGTTCAGAAGGAATCTATGATTTCTCTTTAATCACCGCCTTGTACTTCAACTAGATGCCAAGATATGTGCTGCTCAGTTTATATTTCCTCATCATGCCGATTGTGCATGTTCGTATAAAACGTGACACAGATTGCCAGCTTTAATTGACGGTCTGCTTTGTGTTGCTTTTCCGAAGACTCTGGACTATTGTTCACTCTGCTCTGTTCATTCTGTGGCAGATAAAAGTAGTGACTCAGTAATGGACCATTAGCATTGTGCCGGATCTGTCTCTTACGCAGTCATCATTACCGAACCACATTAGACAAGGAAACTAGCCCTGAGAAAATCCATTTTGCAAGAGCCTGGCATGGCCTGCTGAATTCCCTCTGAAGAGGCTATCTGTAGTTACAGTGCTGTGGGTGCTTCTGACAGATATCTGAATTCAGTAGATTTATGCTCTCTTGGTGAAGGTGCATAGTCGGAGCCGGTGAGGTACTGTAGGCTCTCTTATCTGTGTACTCAGACCAGATGATGAAAAAACTACTTGGCGTAACTTTACGGCTGCAGTCTGTACAGCTGCACCCAACGGGGAGCAGAGCAAAGGATTATGGAGGTAGCAACAGAAGATAAAAGTTTGAGTCATGAGGCTTTAATCAGAACTTTAATGCCACTCTGATTATTTTAATTTCACAAACGGCTTTTGCTTCTATTGAATATTAAGATGAATGCTTTGCAGTGCATGTCTTTGTCTTGACTGTTTTGCTTATCGGTTACCCAGATTTATTATGCAGATCTGGTGTAACCTTCCTCGTTATGCCTTAATGCCAGCCATTCATTACCTCTGGCACAAAGACTAATGACACTATTAATCAGCTATGAATAGAGTTCGACAGAGGAAGAAGGAGGCTGACACCTCCTTACTGTAACAATCCTAGGCATGCACGTACAAGACAGATTGTCAGGAGGACACTGAAAACTGCCCAGCATGTCAAATACCTACAGCTGACAAAATGTCTCCAGATGGAAACTACATCTAATGGTTTTAATTCCCCTCCTTCTCTTAACCCATAATGCAATTCTCATTAGGCTTTACAAGGCTGTGTCTTGCCGCAGCGGCCCAGGTTTGACCCAGGGCATGTCATGCTCACTCTCTCCTGTCTGTCTTCAGCTACACTGTCCACTAAAAGCCAAAAATAATCTTAAAAAGAAAATACAAAGCAATGTTAAAAAAAGAGGCTACATTAGAGAGGAAGAAATACTGCCTTTGCTATAACACCTCTGAATACGAGTAAAATATATCATAAGTAATGATCTTTTAAGGCTTAATTATCTTCTTTATAAGCAGAAAACACCTCATATTCATTGTTTTTAACTTGTTTTGAAGTGGCAGTTGTTCCAGTCCATCTCCTGACACTGATGTCAGCATTTCTTTAAAACTTAAGTGTGTTACTGCTCAGTGCATCTGCTTCAAGAAAGGTGACACATTCCTCTTATCTCAGCTCCTTTGCCCTTAGATCCACACTGAAATTCACTCACAGAATAAAGGCAGTGTCCAGAGTGTGTGCAAGGCGCTGCTGCCTGTGCCGTCTGAGAAACCTTTCATTCAGCCCGGCACTCAGGCTGTTACTGTTTTCAGTCTCTCTGCACCAAAATGATTCCTCCTCTGCAGAACAATATGCCTGTAGGAACCCAAGATACGGTTGTTTTCTTTCTAAATATCTGTTCTCATACAAAGCTTGGCTCAACTTCTGTCATGACTTATTCTTCTGTCTCAGACAAGAAGCAGTGGCTCAAATCCAGACGATGAAGAACTGACTAATATGAAACATATTTTGGACACATGGGATCCTGTCCTACTTCTCTAGCTCAGTATTTCAAGCTGTTTGCTAATTTAAAGGGAAGAAAACAGGCTTTAAAGGTAAATCTGGATATTTGCTTGTTCACACAGTATGTTGGACTAATGGTGATTATTAGATGGTACTGACACCTATCACTTTATAGATATTGAAACACAACATTTTTAAATGTGTTGAAAGTGGTTCTGTCCTAACAGTTCTGTTACAGCAGCTGTCCATTAGTAAGCAAGTAGAAGACACTCACAAGTCTTTTGTCCATTTTCAGGTTTCTGTCTCTCTTCTTTAATATATACTGACAGTATGAGCCTCTGTGCATTAACTGTACCAGTCAGCTACCTGTGCTTACAGATGTAATTGTTAAGGTTAGATAGTGGGTTGTGGTTTGGGTTTTAAATCTAAAGAGGCTCAGATTTATTGGAATATTTTGCCTGCAGTTGTGAGTCTCTCTCTGAATAAGACATACAAGGCTTCCCAATATTAGATTGAGTGTTTCTGTCTGTGTTTGTTTTGGCTTTTATGTATTCATAATGAATGGACCTTTGTCTCCATCGCCGAGGTGACTTGCAGTGTTTGCTGTGTATTCTCACGGCGTATGATCCTTCATGTTCCTCGGATTGTTTTCACTCCTGTCTGTATTTTTTAGTAATACGCTCGAAGTGCTTCCTCATCAACAAACAGGCTTCAAGCTTCTGTTTATTCTGCAGGCCTGCCGCTGGTGTTGTGATAACCCCATTCACCAGTGTGATGTGACACCACACTTTTTCTTTGTGTGTGTTTGCGTTTTTGTGGGGACCAGTAGACCTCATGGGGACCAGAGACTGGCGCTAATGCAGAAAAACATCAATTCTGAGGTCCTGGCTGAGGTTAGTGGTGGGGTGTGAATTGAGGTGAGATTAAGGTTAGGGTTTGGTTTAGACTGTCCACAATGAATGTCAATGTAAAGTCCTAGCAAGGATAGCTGTGTAACCCTGTGTGTGAATATGTGTGTATGTCACTTTATAAATGAGGATAATTGTTCAGCATCTGGTCAGTCTCACTGCAGTCAGAAACTGTTACGATTATGATGTGTTTTCCTTTGTTTTCAGCCCAATTCCAGCAAACTGGATTTCAAGTGAAACACTAGCTTTGAGGATGAAGTCGTTTGAGGTGGTCGACATCCAAAATGAAATGAAATGTAGTCGTCCTTTCCCATTTTATATGTTAGCCCCCTTTATTTCTCCCAGACAAGGCCATCAAAGAGTGTTTTAGATCCAACCAGTGGAGTTATCTGGCCTAACCCCATCAGACACCTGTCTTCAATCTATCTGAATATTTCTGACAGCCATACTGAAGCTAGAAACATCCTGGAAGAAGCAGAAGTGAAGAAATCAAGTGTCTGGTGACGTCTCGTAGCTTCAGTTATCTTACCATCTAAAGGTGTTTGGGAGGTCTGTCTCGTCTCATTTTAGTTATTGATATATTATTTTGAGGCAGTTGATATTAATACTTGGTGTTGTCTGGGGGACTCCTCTTTAACTTTGTTTTATGCAGTGATGTATTTTATTTTGAGGCAGTTATAATCGCATTTGTTCTAATCATCGTTGTTCAGGCCAACGCATTTCTCTCTTTGTGCTCTTTGGGCTGGTTTGCTGTTGGCTTTGTGGTGTTACTTTGTATAAGAGCATAAACTCTAGACTTGTGTATATCCTCCTTATTGAGATAACGGTTTGTTTTGATAAGATGCAATTCTAGGTCTAAAGTTAGATTGTAACATGCAATAAACATGACAATAAGTCTTGTGATTCAAGATGCAAAGTAATTGAACAAGTAGTGTATCAAAGTGCAAAGAGGTAAAGTCATACCTTACTTTTTTAAAAGATTAATGTTAATGTGAATACATTACTTTTTTATTGAGAAACAACCTCCTATCAGATGTTTGATCGATTTCGACCGAGTTTTGAAAAGATTATAGTCAGCACTGTAACTGGACAGTCATTGCACCATTTCAATTCATCGTACTGAAGAGCAGAGACAACACAACATTAAACATGTCAGATGGCTGCTGAGTGAACTCTGTGTGCAGATGTTCAGATGTAAATACACATGCAAACGCTGTGACATTCATGTCAAGCTCCTTCAGAGGTTGCAAAAAGTCAGTTCTCAATAAACACATTGATCACGGTGTGAGCGAGCGAGTGTTTGCACACAGAACGGTGTGTTTGCACCATGTAATTGTTTGCAGCAGATCCTTCATATCACTCCAACCAGAAAAGACTGAACTCTGCGAATTGGAAATGTAAGCAAGTATTGAAAGCCAAGTTAGCGGTGACTGCACATGCCATGAGAGTTACTTGCCAGCAGCCGCTTTGAATTTCAAAACAATTTCTGCAGTAATAATGGCCCGTTTGCACACTTTATTTTGCTGTGCTTTTCTGTATTTCAGCTCTGCCCTGCAGACAGTTTCCCTGACCTGCCAACAAATGGAAATGTCATATGCACTAGCATTCTTTCCGTATGGTTTTGTTTCGCCCACTTGCAAGGCAAATGGAAAGCAGATCTCTCAGAGTCTGACCACAGATTGTTCCTCCAAAAAAGGATAAAAAAAGAAACACCAAATGAAATCACCAACATTTCTGTGGTGAGGCTGTAGAATGTGACGGCAGAAGTGTTTTTTAAAAAAAAAAAACTAATCTGGTGTGTTTTTTGTGAGAATTGAGACTTTTTTTGGGAGGGGGTTAGACTTCAGTTATTTTGACTGCGTCTGAAATAAAAGAGTTTAATTACGTGAGCACAAGCAGTTTTTCTACCATTGTTTTCCAGCAAATACAATCAAGTTTTTAATGAATAAAAATGTCATAAAATGCAAATCAATCATTTTAAACCACAAATGATTGGCAGAACGACCTTCTGTGAAAGTGAAATGTGTGACGCTGCGTATGTTCTGCCCCCACTCCCCCAACATTAGAGAGCTGTGTGTAGACTTGCATGTGTAGTCCCCTTGTATTGTGCTTGTATTTGTCAGCTTTGTGAATGTAGTAGAAGTGTTTTATTTCTGTGGTTCCTTGTCACACCAAAAGTCTTTTTTTTGTTACGTTGTTGTTATTTTGTTTTTTCTTCTTTTTTTTGTTTCCTTCCTTTCCTTCGTTTCACTGTCATTTCCATTTCAACTCCTTTCCTCTCCTCGACCTATTCCTTTCGCACGTGATATTTCTCCCCTCCCCTCCTACGCTGCCACTGTCTCCTCCCTCCCCCTCGTCCCTTCACCCATCCTGCCATCCCTCCTTCCCTTCCCTCCTTCTTCCTCCCCCTCTCAAACCAAAGACGTAGCCCTGCCCTCTTTCCCTCCCCCTTCACTGACTCCTAACACTACTGACCATGTAACGCCAGGCTCCGGAGGTGTAGCCAGTCCCGCAGGCCCCACCCCCTCAGCCCCACGAGACGTCGTGGCTTCGCTGGTTTCAACCCGCTTCATCAAACTGACCTGGCGCCCGCCGGCTGAACCCCACGGAGACGACTTAACCTACTCCGTTTTCTACAGCCAGGAGGGCACTAGCAGGTAGTACACACACTCAGCTGTACTGCAGTACTGCCAGGAGGGTTCTCATTCTCACATTACTGCTGGAGTCAGCAGGGTGCTAATATACAAACATCCCAGTGCCAGAGTCTCAGGCCACCCTGGAAATATCTCATTAAAGCAGTTAAAGCACTTATAATAGCAGTAAGTGTTCAGTAATTAAAAACAAACTTCCCTCCTCAAAGGATTATATTTTTACATCAGTTAAAATACTGTAATTTATTTTCTCAAGTAGCCTTCTGATAAATTTCCTTCAGCTTCATTTGTGGAGGATTTACTGTATATGACTTAAAAGGTACATTTAAGAGGCTGAGAGGATTTTGCTCATTTCCTCATTTGCATTTTGGCTGTTATTATCTGTAGAAAGTAAAAAACAAGAAAAGCTTCAAGATATTTTCCCAAAGTACTGCAGCAGCAAATACTGCTGCTGGAGCTTAAGATGCAGACACATACATCACTATATGTGCAAATACACGAGGCATACAAGCAGCAGTACACAAACCAGTGTGGGTGTACATGTGGGATTTTTCTCTCTAACCATAGTTTATTTCACTGTAGACAGGCAACTATAATATGCTCATCATTATCAATCAATCAAACTTTATTTGTGTAGCACTTTTCATACAGAACAGTAACACAAAGTGCTTCACACAATGAGAACAATAAAAACAAAAGCCTCCCATCCCCATCGCTCTACAGAACATACACAGCTACAATACAAACAGCAGCTTCTGAGGAAGTGAGGAAGTAAAACACATCAAAAACACACCATCATTAATAAAATACAGGGACAATACCCTGTCATTGATGACATACTTTAACATAAAATGTTATAATTAGTGAAAATATTACAATACATTTGAAAGTCAAAAAGTGTGAGACCACCAGTCAGAACACCTCGACCCAGCAGCAACACAGGCACAACAGTCCAAGTGAGAAGCTGAACCCTGAAATTACCTGATTAGCTGGCAGACAGAAAATATGTCATTTGCATCATTTATTATGCAAAAATGTTAAAAAACATTAACTAGTTCTATACTCAAATGTATACCGGTATTAACTGGTTCTATACTCAAATACTCGGATACTCAAGTTCGCTTCGTTTTAGATTATTGTTGACTGAATATCTTTGTGTTTTAGTCTGATGCTTGGACACATCGAGAAAGATGTCTCCCCAAGCTCGGCTAATATTTGAGGGTGTTAATTTAAAAAAAAAAAATAATTAAAAGATACAATATCACATCTGGCATAAAGAAAGCAATATGTAGGTCTATGACCTGTGTATGTATTTTGCCTTGTATCAGTTTAGTAATAATCACGGACCCTGAACCCTTTAATTATGTTTTGACACTTTAAAATGGAATTATTGTTAAATTAAAATGTTGTGTGTGCGTGTGTGTGTCCGTGTGTGTGTCCACATCAGGGAGCGAGTAGTGAACACCAGCCGTCCAGGGGAGATGCAGGTCACCATCCAGAACCTGATGCCAGACACCAAATATCGCTTCAGGGTTGTTGCCCACAACAGCAACGGGCCGGGAGAGAGCTCTGCAGCGCTCAAAGTGGCCACCCAGGCTGAAGGTAAAGACACACACACACGCTCACACATTCATTCATATGTGCTCAGTAAACAGGACACATAAACATAAAGTCGAACTCGAGCCAGTTTGTTGGAAACATGCTCGCGCTGGCACAGTGAGGCAAACAGGATGCACTCAAAAGAAGCACACACAAATGTGCAAATAAACATTCACACAAACAAATATTCCCTCACATACAGCATATGCTCACTTCAAACAGACACCCTCCTCTCTACACAAAGCACACACACATAGAGGAGGACGCTGTGTGTTAAGTCAGACCACCCAACAGCAGACCAGAGAAATGCAGCTTTTTCTTCTTATAAGCCACTTCTTGTTTACTCCACAACATTTACTATAAGCCCTCTGTGTGTGTTGCTTAAACCTACCTGAGTGAGGAATGTCAGAAATTAGCATTCCAGATTTTGCCTCTCTTCCAGTCTGTTGAGAGATGAGATGCAGAAGTTAATTGAGATGTTTTTTTGACTGGAGGACACATAAGAATGAATATGGTGACAAAGAGATTGACTTTTTTTTGTTTCCTCTCTGTGTTGGACTGCGTGCGCCCCTCTAGATCACTTAGTTTCAGCCATATTTGAAAGTGCTGTGCAGGGGGTTTCCCAGCACACTGTCAGGAGGGATGTTCCTTCACCTCCAGACTTGGCTACAGCTCAGTCACTGTCGCTTTGTAGGTCAGTCACTGTTTCTCTACCTGTGTCCTTGGTTAGAGGGCGGACGGATCGACATACGTGCACATAAAGATGCACACACCACCACACCTTAATGCCTGCCAGCAGGCGCTGAGCCTCCCATAGGAATAGCAGCGAGAGCGGCCTGTACCTGTGCAGTATGTCTCTGTCGTGTGTGTGCACTTCAGTGTAAGAACATGCTTCGAAATGGGGCTTAAACTGTTGACCTGCGTCTGAGCGCCAGCCGTGTGCACACAGTGCTGCCCCCATATCACCTCTCCTCAGAGACCAACCTAATACACCTGCACACACACACTTAAACATACCTCCAACATCAGAGCACGCTGACAAATGGGAGCCCCTCTCTTCTGTCAGGAACACCCGCAGCTAAGGCTTACAAGATATTTACGGCACAGACCTATATCTGTGGTTGACAGCCGGCACTTTAACCCCATAGTCTTTATTTCATTTTAAATCCAATCTGCCACAGTACAGACACAACAAGGACTGTCCCTGTCCATCAGCTCAGAAAGTTCTGTTTAGAGCACAGTCGCAAATTATAAAGACAGTGATACATATTTTATCATGTTGGCTCCGTGTAATGGGCAGCACACACTGCACATATGAAATATACAGTAGACTGTTTGCATCAGATGAACAATGTGGAAATAGTATTTCTCCATCATCCCCTATTCCTAATGGATATACATTAATAGGACAAGATCACATCACTTAATGTATACATCTTATGTTTTATATTGTCATTTGTTCAAGGGGAATTCCTGTATTTTTTAACTTTGGTGTAAATGATCTATACTAAAGACTTTTGAAATCAGTCTAGTATATCACCTCAGCTGGCAGCAGTGACGCAGCTGCAACGGCAGCAAAGTAATCCTTCAGGGCGACTCTCACTGTCAGTGTTACGTCCACTAACAGTACTTGTTTTTACCCCTGACAGGCTGAGGCTGTTATTCTAAGTGTCTGACAGCATTATAGAATCCATTCCTACAGATAGAGAACAATATGCTCCTGTTTGTGACCACAAACAGAAGTCTCGTTCTAAAATCTCCCAGGGTGAGTTGTTAAAGTTATAACTTCATCTAGATTGGAAATAAATTAGCTGAATATTCTTCAGTGAAATAAATTCTTGCTGGCAGTTCTTCCTAGTAAACTCCAAACTTGTCTCTTCAACTCCAACTCACTTTTCCACATTCATCTTCGTGCAACAACTCGCCTCTTAAGGGATTCAGATGCTGTTTTTGGTCACAAAAAGGATCTTATTGTTTCATAAAAAGGTCTCTGTGAATGAATTGTTTCTTTAATGTTGTCAGACACTTGTAGGAACAACCTCAGCCTGTCAGTGGCAACAACAAACACATTTATTGGACCTAACAACGTCCACTAAACATTTCAATCTCGGTTATCTTACAAAAAGATGTGCCTGACAGCCATCATATCGAGCTGATAAACAGACACATGTAATACATTCTGCTTCCTATCTTGACTAATCAGACACAGAAATAAACTGTTCACCAGGCTGAATACAAAAGGAAATAGAAGAAAGTCAACATGGCTGGCAGCCCAGTCCAGAGGGCAGATTGGTCTTGATGGAGCAGCAGCCTCTTAGCCCTCTCCTGGTCTGAGCTCCGACCAACATGAGGGAAATGTGTCTTTGGTAGCCAAGAATGTGTGTTTGGCAGCCATCAGTGGACACTGCTTAATTGCGTTCCTGTCATACAGATTAAGCAAAATGCATAAAAATGGGTTAGGGGTTTGGGTTAACCCTAACCCTATCCCATTACTTAACCCAAAAATGGGAGAAGGTTCAAGAAACAAACAAGGTGGATGGTTTTCTAATGTCTGCTCCTCTGCTTCATTTTTTTACCAGTCCAAGTGCCGGGCCCTGCTCCGAACCTGCAGGCCATGTCCAACACGCCGTCCTCAGTGTCTCTGAGCTGGGACAAACCCGTCACTGGCAACGGAGACATTGTCACTTACAAGTTGTACTACACGGACAAAAGCGTTGGCAACGAAGAGGTGGGAATCAGTCTCTACTCACTCAGTTTACACCAAATATAAACAGAATTACGTCACTTTAGATGTATGATTGCAGAAATCTTTTCAGATATCCAAACAGGTTTGATGTGTCTCAGTCATCACATATAATCACTGTTCAGCCGTGTCTGTCTCTTCAGAGACCCTGCACTCTGCCTCGTATTGTTTTCTATTTATTATGCTGTATTCAAGGTGTTTCTAGGTGTCAGAGATTCTGGAGTAAGATAGTTGATTCACAGAAGAAGATTCCACGGCACACGTTTAAAACAAGCTGAGCTGTGTAGCGGCACGCACTGCGGTCTTCAAGCCTCTTTTCCCTACCAGAGAGCAGCTTAAGCACATGTTGTCTGAACTTCAGAGCACTCTTGATTGCTCAGTCTTGTTTCCAGGACGCATAATACCAACTCTTCTGGTTGGTAGCTCGTCAGTCCATAGAATCAGTATTTGACGGACGGGAATTAAGACTCAACTTTCTTTATCCCGGACCTCTTACAGCACATTTGAATGCCTTTTAAAAGCTGGTACTGACTCAGCCTTTAAGCATTTATAATATTTCCTGCCTTTCAATATTTCCTTGTGTACTTTGCCTTCATTATATTGATGATATATTATTGAATTCACTTAACATTCATTATTCTACTGGTATTATTCACGCTTTGCCTTGTAAGAGGAGAAGTACTGCATGTAGCTGACGCTTGATTTTGCAGGGTTCATTAAATAAAGTAGAAAGAATATGACTGTGTAGTCTAATGTAAATTGTGATGAGCTAAGGAGTTTCTAGTCATTTGCCAAAAGACTCTTTGTACTGCTTATTGGCCGCACTCTTGATTACACACCTCATGCTGAAACACCTATTGAGCAGAAAGAAAGCACACATGATTCACCCAGTTCTTCTCTGCGGGTCTAAATCTGTCACAAGAGTGGAATCAAGCTAGTTAGATATTGAGTCAGCCGCAGCAGTAGCAGTGCACAAGCCAGTGAGGCATTAAAAAGCCTTTAATATGATAATGAATGAAACGTCAGCCAGCAAACTGAGTAATGATGCCTCAGCTCCCTGGAGGAGAGCGCCTGAGATGAGGTGAAAAGGGCCAGAGATGAAGAGAGGGACGAGAGGAAAGAAAGAAGAGGTGAAGGAAAGAGAAGAGAGCTAGAAGTTAGAAAGAGACAGTGCTGAACGGGTATGAAATATTAAAAGACAGAGAGAAATCAGGGACAACCTGTGATGCATCTCCAAAGGTGACGTGGTGACAGGCGACCATCCGACCAGAGTTCAGAGGTTGAGATTGGACCGCTCCCGAAGCAAGATTAGATTTCCAAAAAGTCTTCGCTTTTTCTCCAAGTGTCAGAAGCGAAGATCTGAATGCAAATGGCTTGAAATAATTGGGCATGTGCCAGCAAGCCCAATTTGTAGAGCAAAAAGTCGGAAATCACAGAAAGCATAATTTGTGTCTCAGTGGAAGATGACAGATTTACACAGAATTACAAATAGACACGTTAGTGTGACGAAACAATGAAAGCAGCCGTTGCATTTTGTAGCTTTATCAGATTTGAGAGATTTGCTGGATTGTAAATCAGTCAGTGCGTGTTGTTCACAACATGTTTGATGCCGTCTCCAGGGTTAATGCTAAACAGGAGTCAGGAGTGAAATACTCACATTAATGTATTCTTTATCTCCTCTTAGAGGTAATCTTTTTATTTCTCTTCCTTTTTCAAACGAGCTTTACATTTATTTCAGTTTTATCTTGTCTTTATATTCTTAATTGTTACGGAGCACATTATTTTCCAGTTCAGAAGAAAAGAAGATATATTTGTTATATCTGAAAATGTTAAATGTCTGAGTTGAAGACCTTGATAGGTGTTTGTTGTCACACAACTTAAACTGACATCTCTTCCTCCATTCTTCCCTCTCAGGACGTTGACATAGACGGTCAGTCGTACACACTGACGGGCCTGAAGAAGAACACAGAGTACAGTTTCCGTGTGGTGGCCAACAACAAGCACGGTCCGGGCGTCTCCACGGAGGACATCATAGTTCGCACCCTGTCTGACGGTCAGTTAGTTAATGAAGAGCAAATCAACCAAAACTGCTTTTCAGAGACGGATTGATTTTATAAAAGTAACAGACAACATAAGAAAGAGGACACAGCCTATACCGATGTCTGTCTACGGCAAACATAGTATATGCTGACCCATATTGTTGAACTGATGGTATATAATGTGTTCAAGGACTTAAACAACCAAAATAAGTGCCAGTTTTTTAATCGCTTAATCAGCAAATCATTTCAGTTCCCAGCAGATCATATTCTGGTCTCTGTTACACTGAAGAAAGTAAATGACCTGTTTTCTTTTCTTCACAGTACCGAGTGCTCCTCCTCAGAACCTCACTCTGGAGGTCCAGAACTCAAAGGTAAGACTGAGCTGCCTTTAATGAACTGGACCTGATCCTAGTCTAGATGTTTCTGTTGCCTTTTCGAGGACCTGAAAGTGTTTGTTGCATTGACATTCTCAGAAGCAACATACAAATAATAAATGCACCTAAACTGCCTGCAGCTCGACTCTTTGCAGTACAGCTAATGTTGCCGCTTCACCAAATCCACAAACACTCACTTGTGAACACACAGAGTCGGTTGAACAAATAAATAGCCTGCAGTCCAGAACAGTTGTTTCTCTGTGTGATTAGCTGCGTCAGAGGCCAGTAGCTCCAGCTGGTTAAGAGGGTGTATGAACCCTCATCGATCCTCTCATCGGCAGGAGACTCGCCTGTCAGAAGGTTTTATCCTCCATATCACTTTCCTTCTGTACAGTTTCTGGCAAAGCAGCCTGCGGCTTAAATACAAGTGGATACGAGAAAGCATTAGCCTGGGAGATGTGAGCGCACCAAAAATTATGCTTAGGCAGGTGAGATGAGGGTTAAGGCTCCGTGAACATTGATCTAAGATGGGTTTTGATCTATAATTTTCCTAAACAATACTTATTGGGATTAGGGCTACAAATAACCATCGTTGTCTTTGTTGAAAAAGATTAGAATTAGGTTTGGAATGTTGATCATCGTTTCTCAAAGCCCAAGATGACGTCCTCAAACCAAAGACATTCAGTCATCTGCCATAGAATAGTAAAGAAAACCTACAATCAGTCAAGCTGCAATCTAAGAATTTTGCCTTTTTTTTCTTAAAAATCAATCATACTCTGAATATTTATTAAATAGTTAACAACTAATCGCAATCAATCGCTGCAGCTCCAGCTGCAGAGCTACTGCTTCTCTGTGCAGAGCAACCCTGGAAACAGCTCTTGCACCCTGTTGGTTAACATGTGTTTAAGGTGTCAGGATTAATAGAAGTTGCAGTAAGTGTTTGAACATGAGATTTGTTTTATCTCGATTGAATTTGGATCAGCGATAACTGGATCAAATTTCTCCCAGCCAAGGCGACACCTCTTGGTGGTCGTTTTGAATTCATTGTTCATCAGCTTTATTACATTTAAACATACTGTAGCTGTTGCATGACATTCATTATTAGATAAAGCTGCTGGGATGGCTGCGGGCCTCACAACAGGCTCCTGATTAAAACAAGAAACTGGCCACGGCTGACTATCTGTTGAGCCATTTGATCTTCAAACAGAGAGCTGTAGGCCTATTTATTGTATATTTCCACCCAAGTGTTGGATTAAATTTGATAAAAGATGTTTCTCGCTCGTGACACGTGAGACAGCGAGTGCAAACAGAGAGAAGAGCAAAGAGAAGAATAAACCTGAGGGCGCGTGCATTGACTACAAAAGCGGCAGCCGGCTTTCAGCCCTTTGCTGGTCGATGCAGAGCCGGAGTGAGAGAGAACTGTCAAAGCAAACTAGAGAATGAAAAAAAAAACTGGTAGACAATCCTATCACACACTCCCAGCTTGAGTGAGAACTGGCCACCCATGCTGAGGGATACTCAGCTGAGATTTGTGGAGAGAAAACACTCTAATGCTAATGTTAAGAGAGAGATGAAGAGGAGACACTCTGTGGGAAGGACAGACATTGGAGCAGCCTGGTTGTTTGAATGGATAGTGTACATCCAGCTGTCCCTCCCCAATTAGACCCAGACACGCCAATTTAAAGCTGTGAAGCAAACATCTGCCATCCTTTATTCCTGAACACTATTGAAATTAGTCATCTCATTTTTTTTTCTTTGCTGTCGTTCTGGTTAATTCTGAATGTAAACAGTCATTATGTCAGTAATTCTGGTACAAGTATATAGATACAAAGCATTTATGCAATTAGCTGTTAGTTACGCGCAGCCAAATGGAACTGGGGGGAAAAAACTAATTAACATGCATTTCATATTCAGTCTCCTCTTTGGGCCTCTTCAAGCAGAACCTCACATCTAATACCTGCGAGGCGACCTGGAATTCCTGTTTTTGTGATCTTATTTTTTTTTTCCTGTATTTTCCAGCATCTGCGATCTCACCTTCCCCTGTGATTTTTCCAAAAGTCAATTAAACAGGTTTCCTGATTAGGGAGAAGAAGGAAGGAAAAGCAACACACAAGATGAGCCGGGACCGATGGTGTAATAAGAAATATGGAATAATTGAACACACTTAACACAAATTTAATTTGTGCAATTCCCTTGTCTCAGCTGGGGAGGAGTGCGTGTGCCCTCTGCGTGTATTGAGGCTTTTGTGCATCAGTGTGACAGTGGGGAAGCGTTAATTAACTCCTCTCCCACGCTGGGCTACCCCCCACCTATCTCTTTAAACACACACACAAAAACTCAGACACATGAATCCCACAACAGTGCAGCGGAGGCCCGCCAGCTAAAGTCCTTCATTCATCTCTCTGCCTCAGTGTCTCTGCAGGGGTCACCTGTCCCCACATCGCACACTCCACTCATCAGTGCACCTCCTTCTGTTATTCATGTGTTTATTTCTTCTTAAATGCGTCAATCTGAACTGAACCACCCGTTCTCAGGAGTCTGTTTTTGGCTTTTTTGTGTCAGAAGGAAGGGAGGTGAAGGTGAGACTGTTTCTGGTGAACAGAACAGTGAACCTGCAAACGTTAACGTTAACACAAACGCCTCTGCCAAGGTGTGTGGGAAGGTGTGATGCTGCCTGCTAAACCATGAGGTCACCTCTACAGCTGCAGGCCCAAAAACAGATGGTTCCACATGTGCTAAATGTAAGTTTGTGTTTCTTCCATCCTCAGGGCATCATGCTTCGGTGGCAGCCCCCACCCCTTAGCGGCCAGAACGGGGAGATTACCGGCTACAAGATCCGATACCGGAAAGGGTCCCGGAGGAGTGAAACATCTGAAATCACCGGAGGCACCCAGCTTTTCAAACTCATCACCGGTAATGGCCTCTGAGTCAGCAGTTAGCTCAACTATGATTGCCAGTGTCAGAATAAAACTGCCCTGCTGTTTCATCAGCCCCAGATTTATTTCATGACCAGTATTGCCACAGAGATTATGTGAATTTAGCTACCAGCTCTGTTGTCTTTCATTGTTGTTTCACAGAAAGAGGAGCTGTAGGCTGGGTTACAGGTGGTTTGGATGTAAATCCAGAAAAGGACAGAAAAGGCAGTTCACACGTGGGACTGTAATACATCTGGAGTCAAAGTTCACCTCGCTACACTTATTTGGTGGTACTGAGGGTGAACTTTGACTCGCTGCGATTATGTTTTGGAGGATGGAACCTTGATTGCTGCAGAATAGAACATCTCGAACATCTGTTTCATAAGGCAGCTGCATAGGAGAGGAACGAGAAGATCAAACCTCCTGCAGACTTAAATACATTTATTTGTAACGTTTCAGTGTTGGACGGTTAAGTTTAGGGTTTCCCTGATGGAGGTCTAGCACACGAGTGTCGCAGATTAATGTATTATTGCAAGTTGGAGTGTGGGAGTTAGAATAGATTAGAAAATATGTATAATATATTCAGCAAATAGCCACAGAATAAGTATTGGATTGATAAATGCAAAGAGAGACACATCAGGTGATAACTGAATCGTACCTGATACGGATGGTTTGGAAACAATTTAATTTTTTATTTTTAGGTACCGGCTCTGATTACTTTATCTTTACCTGTATGTAGATTTAGTTTGCAGTAGATGAAGACAATACATTCTTCTAGCACACATATTACAAACAAGACAATAGACAAACATGATACAAGGACTTGAGGCTCCACTAATGAAGACTTCAGTAAGAACTAAAGTGTTGAGTCTTTCTGTATGTAGCATGTAGAATCCCAGGCAAAAGCCTCCCTGACCTGGGTGACTGTGCCACACTGCGTCCTCAGTGTGTCTCTGTTCACACTGGTGTTTTGGGGCTGTCCACTCGGATCACTGAGGGTGTGTCTTGGTGCAAAGTGTGAACAGGTCCTTGACAATGTGATGGCACTGTACAATGATTTGTGCCCTTGATGTTATTCAATATGATTTTTGAACATCATTTTAAAAAGGTGGTTTTCTTTGTTCTCAGGACTTCTGTTCCTTTTCTTCCCCCTACGCAGGTCCGACAGTAAAGCTTTTATGCTATCAGACTCAGTTTATCTCTGCTGGATGTGTCTTATATACTGTCAGCTGTATCTGACATGTTGCAGTATAAAATCTTGATCTTGAGACTGACTCAGGTTCTTGTTTGGAGTCAGTCAGGCTGTTTATTCACTTAACATCTGAATTTTTATCTGAACACTGTGAGCCGTGGTCACATGTCTTACTGTACCCTTACATTACCTGCTGCTACCACCAAAATATGCACAGTATCACCAGAGACACACTGCAATGGTGATTAATATTAGATGTTGTCTCAGCATCTTTCAAGTGGCCCGGCCTCACACTGTGTACTGCATCAAAGAGAATATACACTTAAAAGTAGATTTTGAGAACATTCTGGGGGGTGAACAGAGGGGAGTTTGTTGGTTCAAAAGCGTTTAGAAGGAGATGTTGTAGCCTTGGAGGCACGGATAGTTAGGCAGTCTTCAGAAGCCACCCCCAAGGGTGGCCCAGAATACTGGGTACAGAGAGAAAAGACCACAGGATTAGCATGTAGCGTGCAAATGGGACAATATGACGATGATGAAAAATTTTACAGAAAATTAATACAGCAACACATCATTTATCAGCAGGCGTTCGCCTCTTTTCTGAATACCAAAGCCGGCACCCAGTGGTGAAACGGCTCATTTTGAAGGAGACATGGCTTTAAAATTTGAACGAATCCAGACTCCAGAAGTCTTTTTTCTCTGCTTTTTAGTCCTTTAGTGTTTTACTTTTAGTGCAAGCTTCTATTACACACTTTTCTTAAAGGCAAACCACCAAAAACATATGAATCAAAGATGAGAAATAAATCTCAATCACTTGAAGATATTGAGTGGAAAAGAAAGTTAATTGCGCCACAGAAACCTTCACTTGATCCGTCCCTAAGGCTGACTTATAGATTTTCTACTTAAATTGTGCAGAGCAGTATTGGGCATCTGTTTAAGATATTTGCGCTTTCAAAATATTTATTGTGTCTGCAACTAGAAACCCGGCC
This sequence comes from Diplodus puntazzo, assembly GCA_963678695.2. Lineage (NCBI taxonomy): Eukaryota > Metazoa > Chordata > Actinopteri > Spariformes > Sparidae > Diplodus > Diplodus puntazzo. The sequence goes on along the minus strand of OZ023155.1, from coordinate 34,853,247 downwards.
AAGCGGAGAGCCCGGATAGATGATGAAGTAAAACTAGAGGGAAGTTTTAATGAAAGGGTTTTATTGCTGCTTAAGATTCAGTTCAGCCACGGCTCAGTTTGAATTCTTGACTCTGACCTGTTTGTTTTGCTCGGCAGGTCTGGAGCGTGGGACAGAGTACTCCTTCAGGGTGTCGGCTATGACGGTGAATGGCACTGGACCGGCCACCGAGTGGACCACGGCAGAAACATTTGAAAGCGACCTGGACGGTACAAACACCCTGCTGTAGTTGTTTTCGTTTTTTGATGTGTTATTGACTACTATTGATCATACTCTCTCAGCATTTCATGTAAGAGCCATTATTGTCGAAAGTGACATTTTAGCATCTTTAGGTGCTAAATAAAGCGTAAAAGTATCAAAAGGCTCAGTACATGTGATGTCACAACTATACAGTGGGCGGTATCTGCTCAGGCCTGTGAGACCTGACCAATCAGAGCAGAATGGGCTCATCAGTGAAGGGCAATTAAAGGGACAGACAATAAAACAGAGTGTTGAGACACAAGGTGAATGGAGGTGCAGCAGAACACTATGAGAAAGATAACGTGTTTATTGAACATTAAAGCATGTAGCATCAGTCTGAACCTGAAGATAAGCATGAAATGAGATCTTTGACCAGTTACTGTCACTGTAACACTCAAGTTTTTCCTGCATTCTCCTCTCCAGAATCTCGTGTACCAGACCAGCCCAGCTCTCTCCACGTCCGCCCACTGGTCAACAGCATCGTGGTGAGCTGGACGCCGCCGGAGAACCAAGACATCGTGGTGCGTGGTTACACCATCGGCTACGGCATCGGCAGCCCCCACGCTCAGACCATCAAAGTGGACTACAAGCAGCGCTACTACACCATCGAGAACCTCGGTAAGAACTAACCACTGTGTGTTTGGTTCATGCGTCTCTTTACAATGCTTCTGTTTTTATTGGCATCCTGATTCACCCATATAAAGAATCAGTCAGAAACAGTCAGATGTTGATGAGAAAATGTCAGAATTTAAAACAATGCAAGGATTTTTCCTCCTTACGAATATAAATGTGGTCGATATGACACTGGAAGTATTCTTTGAAAATAAAATTTAATGAGCAGACACACACACACACACCACACACACACACACACACACACACACACACACACACACACACACACAAACAGTATGAAGCAGATTCATCCGTACCTCACAGTGAGTAGAAAATTAATGAGCTCTTCTCCACCACACGCCTGAGCCACTAATTACACAGATTAGCCTAATGGGGACACAATAATTAAAGGTCAAAAATGTTTAAATAAAACAAACTTGTTTTGGTCATTTTAATTCTTGCTGTCATAAAAGCAAATGAAACATCAACACAAAGTTCTTTCTAGATGTTTTGTAAGAGTGGCAATTTTCTGCAAAGGCTCAGTCAAACCTTTGAGACAATGACATTGATTATTGTCAACACAAACTTCATAATTGTGGAGGAGTTGGATTGAACATTTCTTGATTTAAAGTACCAGGCTGTGATTTCATTCTTGTGTAAAGGAAGACACACACAATGACAAATCCACAGGAAATTACATTTTTGTCCTCCTGAGTCTGTTACGTAGGTCAAACCCAGCCAGTGGTTTTTATTAAGAGTGTAATTAATCACCATCAATAATACTACAGTAATCCAAGCCTCAGGAAGGTGAATAGAAGTGGATTATGAGTTAAGAAATAGTCTTGGAAATGGAGAAGTTTGTTGTAAAATATCTATATGTGCATAATTGAAGCTTCCATTACAATCACAGTAAGAGGAATGATTGTATTCAAATACTCACTCTGGCTAACATCGCAATTATGAGCCAAGAGTCTCGAGAGTTTTATCTTGATTAGAAGGCTGCTGCAACACTTTATCTCGCTTGTCGTGTCTCTCTTACTGCACTTTGACTTCACACACCCCCCTCTCTCTCTCTCTCTCCTTCTCTCTCTCTCTCTCGCCCTCAGACCCCAGCTCTCATTATGTGATCACACTGAAGGCCTTCAACAACGTAGGCGAGGGCATTCCTGTGTATGAGAGCGCCATCACCAGACCACAGTCAGGTATGAAACACACATCAGTCTGCTCACCTGGAAATCCTTTGATCTCTTCCATTCGGAGACAGTGCAAAAGAGAAATTCAGTAGTTGCATTTATACTGTCCGTCTCGGTAGAATAACTCACACTCTTTAGCTCGAACACAACAGAAACCAGCCCCCAAAAAAGAGAAAGGAAAGCCTGCGACTGACATTTATCTTCGCTCGCTCTAACCTGGGATCATTATCAGGCAGAATGTGTCTGGACTCCAAATTACCAAGGAGATAACGGGTCATCGGGGTGTCTCACTGCTCTAATTAACTCTCTCCATAATGGCCCCCAGTATACTTGAGACTCTTTTTAATCAAATGTTCAAACCCTCACACTTTGCCCTCAGATTACCAGTTGTCTCGATGTTAAGATTCCTGTAGAATCTTCTCCCATGAGATAAGAAGAAAGGGGGATTTGTGTGCACATCCAATCCTAAATTTCCAATCCATCTGCAGGATGGTAAAGGAAAAAACAACAGTATTTACATTATTGGCAGAAATTAGATATAATGTTCATGAAAAAGAATCAGCTGAACAAAGGATAGTTGTGCTTCTGTTACTTTGGAATGAGCCTTTTCTATTTACAGACGTCTTCTTCCTGGGAGCCAGCCATGTTTCTACTGTAGCCTAGAATGGACATACCAAGTTAAAGAACAAGATAAAGTAACAGTAACCGTTACCGTGTGTGATGATTATCAAAAAAAGTTGTTGGTTCTACAAACAAGAATAAAAGTAGTCACCACATTACTCCAGCATTACAAGGATGGCAGCGTGTCCCCTGTGACGGAGTTATCTCTTCATATCTGCCTGCATCACAATGAGACAAACTTTGTTTCATCAGACAAAGAATATAGAAACTCCAGTTTAACTCTCAGCCTGACGATCTGTTAACCTCAAAGTCTCAGATCACAGCCCGGTTAACAATTAGAGTCTCACTGCCTGACAGATGATCTTAAAGTGCAAACACGCTGCCAGTTAGACTCCCTGTTAGCTGAGTTCACACAGTTTATGTGACAGTGTCATAAGACAACCAGCCCATGCTCCCCGGGGTGTCCCAGAATGTGGGCTGCACCCGCCTCCTCTCCCATCCAGCCACCAATCTCCCCGCTCAGCCTTGATCACTCCAGTTTGTCTCTGCTGCAGCACTATTGCACTGCTGAGCTCGATAGGGGTGGGATGCTGGATGACATGAGTCACGTCAACATGCTTCGAGGGGGGGTGGCAGTCTAAGTGCGCACACACCCGCACACTGTCATACTGTACACTTCTCTGTATGAAGTTCCTGCTTCCTCACATCCTCACACACACACACCCACAACGCTGCACACACTCAGACCCCCTGTGGTGGCTTTGGCAACCCTTCGTCAGATCCAAACGCTTCCTCTCAAAGCAGAACCAAAGCCCACCACCATCGTCTGCTGCTGAATCCTCTGGGGCACGTTCCGTTCCTGCCAGTTTGTTCAAGTCGGGATTAAAAAGACGAGCTGACCTACATAGTACTTTTACTTTTGAAAAAAACTGAGGAGAAACTTGGTGAACTTGTGCTGAGTGCGTGCTAGGTTGAATATGTTAAAATAAGATGACGTCTTACTGAAAAGCAGGAAATGATTGCGGGGATTGCACCCCCGTCTGCATGTCAGCCTCTCCTCTGCAGTGTTTTCTACTAACACTGCAGACTGTTCTTCCAAGCGAGTAAAGAAATGCAGCTTGCATGCCACTCCAAAAACCTCAGTGCCTCTCCACAACCACATGAATGCTTGGATCTTCATCACACACACGCACACACTCGCATACACTCACCGACTCAGTCTTGGGAATATAATGAGGGCAGCTTTGCACAAAGAGGTGTCAAATGGAGCGAGGCCGAGAGGAGAGGACTAACAAGTGGTCGAGGAGGAGTGTCACCGCGGGTGACTGACCAAAGCTTTTTCTGCCATCTCAACTAAACCAAGCACAGAGAAACTGACGGCCAGAAGGCCATCTTGAAGCGTTTATCCTTCAGACTGTTGGCCAGAGGCTGCCTGTTTGAGCCCCTCTCGTTCTTTATAGCCACACACAAACACTCCTAAGGCTTTATAGGGTGTAATGGGCAGTCGGCGCACACACAAACACACTCGAGTGCTCTCCATGTATACACACACACACACACACACACACACACACACACACACACACACACACTCTCTCACATAAACACAGAGGTTGTTAATATTATGTGTCTCATTCAACTGGCCGACTGGTTTTCTATAGAGACCGTTCATTTAAAATGTAATTCAGTTCTTCCTTCCTGTAGAGATAGATAAAACAATATAAAGTGAGACACTAAGAATTGAGACTGTTCTTCTGCTGCTGCTGAGGGAGCTTCCCTTTATTAACTCTGTTTGCTGCGTTTAATGTCAAATCAGCAAACAAGAAGGTTTTAATTCTGGGATTATTGGATTTACAGAAATGTTGTATCAGTATGATTAAGTATGTTTATTTCTCAGGTGTATTTTTCACTGCATTAGCCAAAACCAGACATTTAAATCCAAACACTACATTCTTCTAATTCTATTTCCAAAAACATCACTAATGTACAATTCACAGTATATTGATTCCAGATTTTAAAAATGACACAGACTGAAAAAATTATGAAATCTGATAATAATATTAAATGTGTCTCTTAAAAAATGTAAAAATTGTATAACAGTTGCCTTAGAAGTCATTCTTTCAATTTCTTCTAGTAAAATGAGTCAGACATTACACCTGCACTTCCCTTTTAGATTAACCCAACTCTTTCTGATAATCATATTCCCACATTAACATCTCACTGCACAGGACAACATTATTCCACAAACCTTTATACTTGATAGCAAAGTGAAGTAAGAAGAGAATTAGTCCAAAAACTCAGTATTTAACTACAAAACAGTTTATCAGTGTGAATGTGAAACAAGTTAAAGTTATCCAAAAGGCCTAATTTGCATCAGATGTGACACAGAATACAGAATGCAAGTAGATTTTAAATGTATTGAAATAGTTTAGGAAGATGAACATGAGCAAACAATACACAACATGCAGAGCAATAAAACAGAGTTGCTCTGAACCAAACCAGACAGGATGGGACTGTAGCTCCTCTCCTCACAGTGGGAGAGGCCGAGCTCTACCTTTCACCATGAGCTCTCTACTGAACACCTTTGAGCCTCAGATCAGAAGCAGCAGCCAGCGCACACACATCCAACCACAGCCGCCACTCGTCCGTGACCGTCTCCTCTGCCTGCAGGCTCTGCTTTCTACATTTTCCTATATTTCTCTCTACAGTTTTCAAGGACAGAATCCACGTTGCTGACGTTGGTCTGAAAAGAGGGAATTGTTCCAGCGTCCTTCTGTTTATCCACTGTGCATTTAAATGTTGTGAAAAGCTCCACGGTGTAAACATTTACAGCACTGCCTCCTTCTGAAAGGAAGTCTTTAATGTGCTAGTCTGAAGAGTTTTCTCTACAATTGTGGGTATCTGCTTGCTCTCCAGTTTTCCATTTACTGTAATCTTTTCTTATGAATGGAGACTCTCTTCTTCTCTCTTTCTAGTGCCACAGTAGCCATTGATAGAACACCACATGCTGTATAGTGACTTCTGTATAGCAACCAAGTCTATAGATCCTTCTGATTGTAGAGATTTGTTTTTCTAATAGAATCTTCTCTCTCTTTCTCTTCACCCCTCCCAATCCCATCCTTGTTGCACTCACGTTATCTTTTTCTTCGTTCCCGTGGTCGTCCTTCATTTTAACTCATTAACTTTAATTACTCCTGTTGGTTCCTCCCTGCATCCTGTTTTGACTCCACTGTCCGATCCACCGCACCACGCTTCACTTTATGTTTTAATTTTGGTCATTTTAATTTGCGTGCATGCATGCGGGTTTTCTGCCTGACGCGCAGACCCCATAGACCCCGATGTTGACCTCTACGAACTCTTCCATGCTCCATACACCCCAGTACCAGACCCCACTCCCATGATGCCACCCGTGGGTGTTCAGGCCTCTGTGCTGAGCCACGACACCATCAAGGTGACCTGGGCCGACAACTCGCTGCCCAAGAACCAAAAGATCACAGATAACCGCTTCTACACGGTGCGCTGGAAGACCAACATCCCTGCCAACACCAAAGTGAAGGTAAGAGACTCTGCTGTACCCTCATGTGCTGATTATTTGTGTTTAGCTGCCTTCAAAATGGAACTTGTGAGCTTGTGTACATAATGTGTCATGTTTAAGTTGGTATCTTAAAGTGTGTGTACAAGCTTTGCAGTGTGCTACTGCATATGTCAAAAACACAATAAAGACATGCGAAATAAGTAGTTTAAAGTTTCTAGCTCCAGCTCCATCTCCAGAGGAAGTTGCATGACATGGCACCTGTATAACCCACAATGCAACTTCGTCACTGAGTGAAATCACTGGAGGACATTTATCAGATTACATGCAGTTTCCTCTGGAGCCACAAAAAGGCTTTCTACTTGGGGAAGACCCAGATTATCAGCCCCAGCCAATTATGGTGGGCGATATCCAACATTTTCTGATACTCAGTATCTGATTCGCCATTAAATAAATGTATTTGAACACTTTCTACTTTTGCTCTGATGCAACGTCCTCTCGTACAATGTCCCGCCGACAACAGTACTGAAGGCACGTCACAATTAATGGCCTATTAACAATAAAGTAATCTCCTAAAGTCTCCTGGACTTCTAATAATTGTAATCGTCTCTACTTTCTACACACTATCAGTTGTACAGTTCCTCTTTTAGTCGTGAGCACGCAGCTGCTAATGGCATCTAGAAGCCACCAAGGCCATCAATTTACCGAGCAGGTAAAGTTAAGCAGGAAATGCAAAAAACAGGTGAGGCTGTGGAATATCAACATTTGCCTCAGACATTTAAAATTACAAAGACAAACTTTATAAACTAGATGTCTAAAATTAGAATGTATTAGCCTACCACCCACCAGATGTCCAGCTAATTTCTGATTCAAAAGGTTTAGCTCAACACTTTTAAGAACTTGTTTACAGTGAAGTACATCTCAAATCATTTTAGTCTATCAAACTTTGGTGATACGCCTTTGTTTAATATAGCGAGCTTTCTGCGTACTGTGCAGTGGGACCTTCTGCATCCCTTCACTCCTACACTTACCAGAGAGAGTATTGATGTGCTGAAAATAAAAAGCAATGTCGAAGGATGATGTATAACAAAGTATTCCCACAGCAGCTCCCAGGCACTGTGGCAGCGTGATGCTGACATTTGCAATAATCTGTTTCATCCACATGTGAAGCTCAACAAAGAGAAGAAGTCCCTCTGCTCAAACCTTAACTGAAAAATTCTTCCTCAAATTTTCCTCATTAGTCTTCCTCTCAACATGTTACACGTGTTTTAGGTAAATACACTGAGCTCTGATTTTGTTGATTCTGGTGGACTAGAATCTGCAGCAAAGGATTCATTCTGTCATCTGGTTTAACCCACAACATTTCCATCCTTATTGATCTGACAACATCCATGGTGACCGTGGTCACAGCAAATGCAGTAATATGGCAGCTAACACTAAGTAAATGAACAGCTAATTGGTTAGAAATACAAACAAATGGCTCTTCTGTTTGTTGGTAGCTGAATGGCTATGACATATAACTGATGTCCATGGTTCAACCACAGCCATGGACCTGTGTCTCTTGTCCAGCTTTTCACCTCCAGATGTCCAATGAGGGCAAAACATTTCCCCATCCTCGCCCATAAGATGCAAACAGTAGACTTGATGGTTTTCCTCAGCTGTAAGAGTAGACATGATGGTATTAATATTAATTTCACTGCAAAGAGACTTGATGTTACTATAACACTTGATATAGACTATAAGGAGATGGTAGAAAATATGTGCATGATTTGCATTCAGAAGCAGAGTAGGTTTCTGGCAGAATGGCAGAAGTATAAGAGGCTCGTGGTCTTCATCATTGTCATCCTGATGAAGGCCACAAGCCAAAACGCCTCAATCTAATAAGTACGTTTCTCTAAATGCTTCAAGTGTGGCTAGAGCTTTTCACTTCTTCATATTTCTCAATCAGCAAAAATGTGATATCAGCAAAGATCTAATAGTGTGCAGCCCTAGTGCCTTTAATATCACTGTTGTAGATTTCATTACTTGATTAATAGTGTTGGCTACAAAATATCCCAAAATAGTGAAAATGCTAATTATAGTTTCCTTACATTCGAAGATCAGTTGATAAAATATTAAATTATAATACTACACAAGCTCATTTCTGGAGTTCATAGTCAGAACAAAGGCCTACAGCAGCACTGTTGTATTCCATCGATTCACTGGGATCAGTGTCAGGCAGATACAAAGTGCACTGAGAATGAAGTCACACGAGTGTAAAGTATTAGATGGAGTTACAATATTTGCAGTGAGTCACGGTGAGCTGAACCTGAAACAAGCTGTTTGAGATTCAGCTTCTGATTCTTGACCTGCAGCTAAATTATGATGATTACTTATCTCTGAATCAGTGTGTGTGTGTGTGTGTGTGTGTGTGTGTGTGTGTGTGTGTGTGTGTAAACCTGTGACGTAGCACAGCTCAAATAAAGGCCTGCGTTCACCGTTAAATTATTCAACAAGGACAAGACAAACTGAGAACTAAAAAAGGGGGTGCAGATCTTACAGCGTATTCTACGTAGAGCCCACACACACACACACACTCATGTCTTGCAGCCATGAGTGGATGCTCAAATTGGTTTTATTCTCACACTGTGGCGGTAATTAAAGAGTTCCACAGGCTCATTATGTTTCTGTCCTATTAACCAAATTCAATATATTAACGAGTCTATTAGAGACGTCTTTCTGCTGTTTCTATCTGTGGAGTGTGGAGGCCATCTTGTAAATCCTGTACACAAGTATAGCTGTCCTCAGCACCAGTCTAAACAACAGGGATGTCTGCACCCTAATGCTGCTTCTCTTCGAGCTCATACATTATTGAAGAGACGGCTGCTCTCAAACTGGCAGCGTGTTTCTAAAGAACAGAGTGTTTTCTTTTCCTATCCCAGTGCCCTCTGTTTGACAGCCCCCACCGGAGGACTGCACTTTTGTCATAGCACGCAACGTTATAGATAGGGCTGTTGGAGACCTGGCGAGCCTGACATGACCCCCAGCACGCTAACGCTGCACCTCCACCCCATCCTGCCGGCTCAGGCCAGCAAAGATCAAGATAGACAATTACATAACTCAAGCTTTTAAATGTGCTGACTAATTTAATGTTTGTAATGCCGTAGCAATGTGAGTGTTGTGTTGTGTAACAGTTATGCTTCCCACTCTCGTAATTTGTTGTATTTAGTTTTACAGCTCATTCATAATGGCTACACTTGTTTTTGTACTCTGTCATATGTTTAGCATTGTGGTCATTATGGTTATTTATCAAAAGTACAGGTAAATAAAACACATACAATTGCATACAACATAAAGTTATTTACAAATGTGCAATCTGTAAAGTAATTAGTAACAGAAGTTATCACATAAATCTAGACGAGTAAAAGTACAATATACTAAAGTACAAATCCCTTGAAATTACAGTACTTGAGTAAATGTACTTAGTTACATTCCATCAACGACTATGACCTCAATAGTAAAGATACAATTGAATTTAACATTTCTGACAATGTAAACAAAAAGGGGAATATTTTAAACTTTGTACCGACAGACACTGTGACAGCTTTGAGATCGTACAGTTGTAACAATTAAAGTATTCCACATAAAACCTGATGGAGCAACACAACGTGTAAAAGGTTCTGCTTCCACTCAGTGGTCAGTGTGTGAAATGTGTCATAAACTCTGCACAAAATTCAGAGTTGTGATTAGTCATGTGAACTCTCAACACAGTCAGCTGAGAGGAAACATTTGTGATGATGCAATAATTGTTTGAAGGTGTGCCAGCTTCTCACTTATAAGGATTTCCTGCATTTGTTTTTATTTGATATTGTACTTAATGTGTTATGTGTTTTTAGTTTTAATCGGAGACAACAAGACATTTCAAGATGTCAACTTGAGCTTGAGGAAATTGTAATGGGCATTTTTTTTTCACATTTGTAGACTGAAATATGAAACGATTAATCCTGAAATTGATCAGAAGACTAACGGATGATAAAGAAAATCATTTGTGTTAAAAAAGATAAAATCAGGTGAAACTTTTCAACAGTGTTCTGTTATTCTGAATGTATTATGTCATCAAACAAACTGAACTCTTGTTTTCTTGGGTGCATGTGCGTCTCTCCCCCCAGATGGCCAACACCACCAGCCTGAACCACATGGTGACGGGCCTGAAGCCCAACACACTGTACGAGTTCTCCGTCATGGTGACCAAAGGACGCCGCACCAGCACGTGGAGCATGACTGCACAGGGCACCACCTTTGAAACCAGTAGGAGCACACATGAAGACATACACATGAAGACACACACGCAGATAATTTTGCGGAAAACACGAAATGTACACAATCACAAACTCAAAAATCAAGAGGCTAACGAGCTCCTGGCTGGCTGGGAGTAACATTTTACCTTTTGCAGCTCAAAGGGAAGGAGAGGACACACCTAAGGAAATGAGACTTCATGATTTAATATAGGCCAATTAATTAAAAAAAAAGGTATTTATCAGAAGACTAACTCAAATTTACTGCGAGTGAAACTGAGGAAACCAACACAAAATTTTGTGATTGCGGAATTTAATTTCAGCGCTTCTCTGATCTGAGAAGGAAGTTGGACTAACTCGGCTTCCATGCAAAATACGTGATTTGACTAATTATGAACCAACAATAACAATAATAATGATAATGATAATAATAATAATATTACGGTTTTCTGTTAAAACAACTTATTTGTTTACATTTTTCTCTTGATTTGCAGAACCTTGGCCCGGAGTCTCGGCCTGAGGAGAATACTGACTGAGACCTGAGTCTTTTAGGGGTTCAAGCTTAACGAACATAAAACATTTTGTTTAAGTTTTGGTCCATTACTCTGTTAATGTTGAACTTGAGTGGTCACAACTTGATATCGCCTTTTGCACAGCACAGTAGCTGAGGAATGACAGTAAATGCTTACTTTAAGGAGGGAAGCGCTTGTGTTAACTTCAGGCATGTAAGAGTGAAAAATCACAGAAGGAAAGATGATTACGGCCTCCCCTGAGTCAACTGGAGCAAAAGTGCACAAATTGACTCTATCAGTGTTAATAATACTCATAGTGCTGTCACCATGGCAACATACAGTACTTTTAAATCTGTCTCCAACCTGTGTTGAGAACATAAAATCCCCGAGTGTCTGTATAGGATTCCTGCAGCGCTCTGTGCCAAGTGTTGAACATATTGAACTTGTGAGCTGAAAAGTGTCAGTGCTCATTCGACATTATAAGTTGTAATTGCTGAGCTAAAAGTTGCCTGACAATAAACCAGGCATTAAAAACCAAAACTAATTATTGAACTGTGTTTTATTAAACTATTACAAAGATGCAGAGGTTTTCTTTTGTTTATGTTTAAGAGAGAACAGCCAGTTTTCATTTGTGCCCAGCCAGGGGTTTGTGTGTGTGTGCAAGAGTCTGTGTGCAACTGAATTGCATCTGCAAGGTCATAAAAACACACACGCATGTATAAACCAGTGATAAACAATTGGCCACATATATAGAGAACATACAGTATTCAGTATGTGCTTAACCACACGCTACATGTACGCAAACGCACACACAGGTTACTCATAACTACCAATCTCAATCCTCCCACAGTTCCCAGCTCTTCCCCGAAAGACGTGACGGTGGTGAGCAAAGAGAACAAACCTCGCACCATCATCGTCAACTGGCAGCCTCCCTCTGAGGCCAACGGGAAGATCACCGGTGAGTCTGAACCCTTTCACACTGTCATAGATGAAGGAATCTCTGCTTACGTTTAACAAATATATGACAAAAAATTGTCTGGACTGAGAATCAACCCATATGAGATGATAACGTGTAAAATGTCCAATTTAAAATGTATTTTATTTGCATTTTTCAGACTTTTTATGCAGTAGTGATCAGAGAGGAAGCTCCATCTGATCACTGCACTAAAGCCCTTTTTATTAAAACTAAATACATTGCAGATACATGACTCTGATTGTGCAGTTTGACTCGGAAGAAGTAGAAGAGAAAAAAATATCATAGTTTATCTTATTTTGCACAGCACTGTGAATGTTAAATGTATCTCTCTCCTTGCTGTAGGTTATATCATTTACTATAGTACAGATGTAAATGCTGAAGTCCACGACTGGGTGATTGAACCAGTGGTAGGTAACCGACTGACCCACCAGATCCAGGAGCTGACGCTGGACACCACCTACTACTTCAAGATCCAGGCCCGGAACTCAAAGGGCATGGGCCCGATGTCTGAGGCCGTACACTTCCGCACTCCAAAGAGTAAGTTTGACAAGATGGGACTATAACTATACATATATCATCACAGCTAGCTATTCAAGAGTCATAAATTCCTCCCAGGAGTTGGTGGACTCCTAAAGAGACAGAATGAATGTCTGCATTAGTCAGGTTGCCACAAATACGACTCAGAATGAATGCTAATGTTGACGTCTGCTGAATGTGTAAACAGGCAGCTGTTAGCTAAAATGTCATAGCTGCCATAACAGCTTCATTAGTTGGCATTCAGAAGGATAACAGCCCTACGTTAGGATCATGCAGGGGCTGCACGGGGCTGCACGGGGCTGCAGGAGGCTGCAGGAGGCTGCACAGGGCTGCAGGAGGCTGCAGGGGGTTAGGTGTGTTGTTTAAGGTTCCAGTGAGACAAAGAAATGCAGTACAGAAAGTCCAATTTGAGTAACAGATGAATTTGTTTAAATTAGTTTTAATTGGTCTCAACGTGTCCTCAGTTACAGTTGTTCTGCTCTCGACTGTCCAAAAGAATACTAATGAAGTTTAACATTTGACTTTCACTGGCACAACAAAGCTCCTCATACTCCAACATATCTGACCTGGTGGAGGACTTGCATCACAAATCAAATTCTAGCAATGTGCCGTTTCTCTAGCATGGCAAACAGCTACATATAGTGCTGGATGTCCTGACTTAATTAAGTTTTGTAGTCAACACTTTAGGCAAACTCTCGTGATGAGGTGAGAAAGTATCCTGAGAGCAGAGACACTGATTGTTTCCCAGGCCTTGTTGTTTGGTTGGAGATGAAACACTTACTGCAAGACTGGTCTGACAATTTTACCCAAAAGACATTTCAGATCAGATTTTAGCTGCTTAATTTTCTTTTTATCCAAATATTCTGACAGGACTGCATCCAGTGCTTTACATTTAAGCCCTCATACTAGGTGTATTTAAGAGCTAATGAGGTCTGTACAAGTCCTTGTGAGCTTCTTATTAACATTAAGACTAAAAATGCTCAAAACTTTCATGTTTATTGTGAAATGAATGCATTAGATTCAGTAGATGCAATAGCTAAATGCTTTTAAGGGCATAATTAATTATGTATTATATATCTTACTGAAGAAACACCAAAGCTTAGTAGAGGTTTATCAATAATTTAATAGGTAAGTTAAACTCATTAAATGTATTTGTAATGTTATACAGTAATAAGAAACTCATAGGGCTTTTTATCAATGTACAGTCAACATATATCTTATAAGGGCTTCTAAGTTTCCTATAATCCGATAATAAAGCTGTTTATATTGCTTGTATTAACACTTCTGTAGTCTTGGACAAGGAGTTTAATATAACCTGTTGACTTCGGGGATGTTGAGTGCGTGTTTCAATGTACTAGCTGTATAAAACTTGTATTTAGAAGCTTTGCTCTCGCTCTCAGCTCGGTCTGTCGGACACTGTTGCTGTTTTCACACTTTTTCTCGATCTTCTAGTTTTTCTCTTTTCCTCACAATTCTTGACTCTGGCTTTATCGCCATCTCCCTTGCTGCTCTTTTCAGCTAACCTGTTTTTTGCTTTTTATTGTCTCTCCCTCCCTGCTCTCCTTTGGCCTGTTAAGCTGAGTCCTCTGACAAAATGGCTAATGACCAAGGTAAATTCCCCCTCCACACTTTTGTCTTCCACTGCTGACTCTGCACCTTGTGTTTCTCTCTTTGTAAAGATTTCCATCTCCTGGCCTGAGGAGAACTTGGGCTGCATGATCGGCAAAATCTGTTTGTGCTTGTAGACTTGTTGGGATTGTAACATAGGTCAGAGAAATAAATGTGACATCAGAAGAGGTTGTAAAAACACTTGAGTTTCATGGGATCATGTTTTCTTTCCATTTTGAATCAGCCTCAAATGTTCCACCGAAACATGGGCCTCAGGGACACCCACCACAGGACCCTGTCAATGGAGTTGGTAAGCTTTTCCCACCCATCGTCTCTCAAATCATGATCTGATTGTGTGAAAGTTGGACTTTCAAAAATGAAAATGAAGCCCTTTTCTTCTGTGCATTTTGAAACCTGCCAGTTTGGTTCCATATTTTCTGTTGTAAAAATTAAAATGTGACGTGTTCCCCTGTTGGTGTCTCTTAAAGACTTACTTACACATGCATCGAGCCTAATCCAGTCTTTCTCCTCTCGAGGTAAATCAGGGGTGGGAGGCAGTGAAAATCACATCCTGGTCATCATCATCATCATCTCAGTGGGAGCCTTCACCATTATCGTTGTGGTAGTCGGGGCTTTCCTGTGCACCCGCCGCACCACGTCCCACCAGAAGAAGTAAGAAGCTCAGTCTCAGCTTCCTCCTCATACTTTGGCCACCGTCTCTCTGTAAATGAGATCAATCTTTCATCGTTTACTCCGTGCTCTCTCTTGCAGAAAGCGGGCTGCCTCGAAGTCCTCAAACGGCTCCCACAAATACAAGGGAAACTCCAAAGACCTGAAGCCACCGGATCTCTGGATTCACCACGAGAGGCTGGAACTGAAGCCCATGGACAAGTCGCCAGACCCCAACCCAGTCATGACAGAAACGCCCATCCCCCGCACCTCGCAGGACATCACGCCGGCCGATAGCAGCCTGGACAACAACCCCCACCTGCAGCAGCGGCGCAACTCCTACCGTGGTCAGTGTTGCCCAAGGGGGAAGACTTAAAATTTGATGTTATGGGAATGGGATCTAAGTGAAATGTCCCCCTTACTGCCTGAGCTTACATGAATAATAACACTGAGCAAACTTCGAGGGTTTGGCTGGCAGACAGGAAAGTACATTTTGGAAGCTTTACTAAGAAAACTGTTGTTTTTTTCACGCAGGAAATGTGTTAAAACCTCAGGTTTGCTTCCAGAAGCACGGCCGGAGGAGTTCTGCAGAATTTTGTGGTGTTTGTGATAATCATGCACAACATTTCATGCTTTTCATACATTATACTCATAACTGCAATTTCTACAGGTGCAGTTAATCCACGCAGTGTAATCACTTCATAGAAAAAGACTGTGAAGTGTGACGTTTAAAAATCCAACCTAACCCCAGTGATATAAAGTGATTGATGATCCTGAGATCTACAGATGGATCATTCACAAAAAGAATAATAGAGTAGCAGCACTTTCTGATTGGCTGGTTTCCACCATACCTTTTAGGCCACGAATCAGAGGACAGCATGTCTACACTAGCAGGCCGACGAGGGATGAGGCCTAAAATGATGATGCCTTTTGACTCACAGCCGCCTCAGCGTAAGTGTGTGTGTGTGTGTGTGTGTGTGTGTGTGTGTGTGTGTGTGAGTGTTGAGTAGAACTGTAGTAGCACGAAGATTTCCGATTTCCAAATATATCTCATGCTAAATTACATTTCATTCTTCATACAAAATGTTCGTTGTTATTGTGTTTCTCTACATGTCCTCCCTCCTGAATCTGGAGACAGACGGAGAGAGAATTCAGATGTGTTTAAAGAGAACCGCATGTGTGTGTGTGTCACCAGTAATACTCCAACATCTCCATCATTACAGCCGGTTTAACATCTCGTCCTGTGTGTGTTTGTGTGTGTGTGTGTATATATCCATTTCCATTCACAGCTGTGATTAGCGCTCACCCCATCCATTCCCTTGATAACCATCACCACCATTATCACATGGGCAGCCTGGTGTCACCCACACGCAGCTACCTCTACCACCAGGGCAGCGGGCACCCTCGCCCGCACGCCTGCGCCTCGCCCATCTCCCATCTAGACAGGGTGGACTCTACAGGTGAGACACTGCCACCTGCTGGACAACAGGAGGAAGACAGAGGCTCATATTCATTCATTGATTTCCCATTTCCTCATTCATCGACATGAAGCTGCCATGTTCATATTTTAGTGTTCCACAGTGTTACTAACCGTACTTCTCTGTTGACGCTCTCTTCTGCTCATCTCGGCTTTTAACAACATAAACTCAACTTTGTCATCAGGAATGCAGTTGACATGCCAACCATTAAAGCTTTGTGCCGTCTGGTTGTTTCCTCACAGTCCAGGAACAGTTAGGGACTCAACGATTGATTGATGGATTGCCAAAAAATGTGGTGTATAGCTTGTAAAGTAAAGAGCAGGTAAACATACTCGGTGGCTGCAGCTTCAAAAATGTTATATTTATAGATTAGGAAGTTAAAGAAGATAATTTCAAACATGTATCGCAGTAGTCTTCAGTAGTCATACCTGAACATTAGGTTACACTTTATAAACACCATTATTCACTAATCAATGGTCAGTTTGCATTTAGTTAGTCTTTAGTTAACTTATTTCACTGTTCCTTTATAAACCATTTATTCAGCAGTTGTTTCTTGTAAAGGTGCAAATGATTTTTAGAATTCTTTGTTATTCAGTAATAAATACTGTATTCATCTATAAACATGATTTAGATTGTAGCATTGAAACTATGTGTATAAACCTGTACAGTTGTTGAATAAATGGATTATAGAATAAATAACTTTTAACTGAAGTTTAATCAACTACAAATAAACCATTTATTAATAATGGTTATTATAAAGGAAATCAGTCAGTACAATGTGAGTATTATAAACATCGTTTGTTTGTCTGTAATACAGTTGATATCATAAAATGATAAAGATGACTTTTTAAACTTATCTGCTCTTCATCTGTGCTGCGTCTCCAGAGTCGGTGAGGAACACCCCCAGCTCGGAGCCCCTCCCTCCAGCCACCGCCTCCTCCCAGGCCTCCTGCCCCTCGGAGATCATGGCCGACCCCGAGGGCAGCTATCACGGCTCCACCACCACGGAGGAGGAGCCCAGCTACTCCAGCAACCTGCCCCCTCACCGGCCAGCTCACCCGCACGCCCACGCCCACCCGCTCAAGAGCTTCGCCGTACCTGCGATCCCAGCCACCGGTCATCCAACGTACGAGTCACCTGCCCTGCCCAGCACTCCCCTGCTGGCTCAGACCGGTGAGCACACACACATGAAACACACGCACAAGACTGTCGACGGTAAACTGCAACTGATAATCCTTGAATCATCCATTCAAGCCAAGTTTGGCATAAACTCTGAATTCTACCTGTCAGAGTTCTAAACTGCAGGGGGTTTGTGAAACTCTATCAAACATCCACAGAGTTACATTTCCACAGGACCCTGAAATTTGTTTATTGGGGAACTTTACTAATTCCAAACAAATTGTGCTAAGAAACTTACAGAAATCCTTAAAACAATTGCTAAGAAATGTATTGCAACAAAGTGGAAATCAGACGCCCCCCTTCCAATTAAAATGTGTCTATGTGAAATCAATAGCTGTGTGCCCCTAGAGAAAATAACTTATTGGATGCAGAAAAGAAGTAAGACTTTTTGCAAAATATGGCAATCATTTTTAATTTATATGGAAAATCTACCAGCACACCAGGTTGACTAAAATCCCTGCATTCGAGCTTGGCTTGGCATGATCTATTAGCAGTGATGCTACCCTTTGTCTCTCTGTGTATCTTTGATTATTGCATAATGTATTTTATTTATTCATTTATTACTATCATTATTATTATTATTTTACTTTTTTATTTTTCCACTGTCTATTGTCCTGTCATTTTGAGTTCATTTCATTTTTACTTTGCCACCTTGTGGATAATGAGTTTTTCCTTGATTTGATTTTGTCTTGTCAGTTTGTAACTGGAACTTTGTTCTTGAAAATTCAAAAATAAGATATTCAAAAAAAAAAAAAAGAAAGAAAAAGACAGTTGACGGTCATCCAGGCTGTTCAGACTGTGAGTGGGCAAAGACCAGGATCTCTGATGAAAAGGATTGATGATGCATTATGTGGTAATCATTCATCAGATAGTCTGGTTAAATGCAGTGTCATCTGTTGCCTTCACTGACTGTTGTTGATTTGTATGTTTGTGTGTCACATTCAGGGCCTCCCACTCACCCTCATGTCGTTAAAACAGCCTCTATCGGAACACTAGGAAGGACAAGAACACCGATGATCGTCACTGTGCCCAACGCCCCCGATGTGCCAGAGACCAGCAAGATGTTGGAGGATGTAGACAGCGTGAGTACAGCACCCCACACTGGCTGCCTGTAGGACTGCAGTGTGTTTAGAACTGACGGTGCTGAACATGGAATATTTTTATCTTAAAGAATTACACTGATCACACACTCCTTCCAGATCCATGTCAGATTCCTTTGGGCACTGGATTATACACTTTAAAATGAATTGGTTTTAACCACATTTTCTGTTTGTTCTTTCTCTCTTTTTATTCTTTCCAATTTCAAATCTCACCATTTATTTGTGGCGGCTGCCTTTTGATCAATTCATTTAACAACTGATCTTAACATCACTGGAATGATTTTAATTTTTACCTCCGTGTTGTAATCCTTGGTTGGCTGGTGGCCATCTGTTGGCGTCTCTTTGGTTCTGGATGTTTTGCTTTTGCTTCATTTCCGTGGCTTCAGTCCCATTGACCCATCCCCCCCAGCTCGCCTCACCCCACCCATACGACTCCCCCGTCCTCTGTGAGAGATTCCCTGACTGACCCTCTCCTCCTCTCCTTTCCTCTCCTCTCTTCTCCTTCCCTCCCTCCCCCCCTCCAGGTGCTTGCCTCCCTCCCCCCCTGCCCCTCCCCCGCCCCTCGCAGTAACCCTGTTCCTCTCCCTCAGAGCTACGAGCCCGACGAGCTGACCGAGGAGATGGCCCACCTCGAGGGCCTCATGAAGGACCTGAACGCCATCACCACAGCGCCATGAGCATGCACACACACAAACGCAGACACACTGTCTCTGTCATTGGCAAACACATACACACACACACTCTCTCTCTAAAGTCAAACAAACACACCCAAACATAAACCCTGGGAGCCAGAGGCTGCTGGACACAAAATGGCTTCTTGTGCCCAAGAAAACTCTCTCGTCCCCCTGCAGACAAAAAACAAAACTCCAGACTGAAACTTAGGAACTTTTTTTCGGCTCACCTTGCTCAGTCTCAGGAAGGAGATCGCCATGAGAGGGAAGAAAAAGTGACACGCCTCATCTTTTTATGAAGAACCATTCTCAGAGACAATGAACTTTTAAAACATTGGTCGCTTTCAACCGGAAGATTGTGAAATTTTTTCCTCAGCAAAAATAAGTGCGGTGGGTTTTCTTTGTGTTCGGGATGAGACGGCGGTTGATTCAGTGTCATGTCAAAAGGAGAAAGTCCAAAAATATGCTGGTTTTGATGTTGGTGCTCATGCGGCGAGTCTACACACAGTGTTTGTTTGATTAGTGTTTTCTTTGTGCATTTTGTATATCTATTGGGCCGTTTCAGTGAAGTGAACATTGGATATCAGCCCCCTCCTTTACAAGCCTACATTATTCATAAACATTTCTTTGTTTTTACCCCTTTGTGTCATATATTGTGCCATGACTTTTTATTATTTTCTATGTTATTGTATTATTTTTTTACACACATATCCTTATAAACATGTACATATGTTGTGTTTTTTTTTAAACTGCCTCATTCTTTGATGTTTCCCGTATTTCATTTATTATTATTTGGATGCGAGTGGGAGTCCTGACGCTCAGTTTTCATATCACGAGGGGAGAGAAGCCCGATGTGTTTCTACAGTACATTCTTCTCTGGCATTGTGTTGCCCGCTTTGTACATTAAAACGTCTTCTTTCTCAGTCTTTTCTTTGTTGTGGGAGCTCCGTTTTAAAAGCCTTACCAACGTGTTTGTATGTCGGGGCGGTCGAGACGACTCGACCCTCCACAGATGTCGTGCTGTCACTCACTGCCGTGGCAGTTTCTGTGTAGGTCTGTGGGACTTGACAGTATCTCCTCACAGGTCAGGGGTACCAAGGACTCAGGGCGCTGACCCCCACCCCTCCTAAAAACAAAAAAAACACAAAAAAGGAAGAAAAAAAACTCACATGGCACCCAGTCAATCAATCAATCACCTGCAACAGACGAGTTATCTTTTATACGAGAAGTTCGGTCGAATGTGTGTGTAACGTTTCCAAAAAACCAATATTTGGTTTCAGACGTCTGTACTGCTGAACCACGTGTGCATTTCCCCACAGCAGAGTGTGTTTGCTGTATTTCTGCTGTTCTTCATCAGATGCCCCGGTTCTTTTACAAATCTTCTATGATGCAAAGATGTTGGCCTTTTGAATGGGACTCCCGGATTTTTTTTTACATGGTGGTTTTTGTATGAAGAAGAAAAAAAAAAGAAGCTTGTTCTGTAAACAAATCTGATGTAAAAAGGAAAAAAAAAAGTTCATCTAAGAAACTAGTTTTTCATTCATTACCCTCTTACCCAAAGAATTTGTCATTCGCAATCATAGTAATTTGCTCTACTTTTGTGAATACCATGTTTCTCATAAATGTACATCGTCATGAATGTCAATATAACTGTAAGAGATTTTAAGTATGGATTCAACAAACAACAAGTTTCGGGGTAAAAAATGATTGAAAACAAACGGGGGAGAAACGGACCGAACTCCATTTGGGAAATAATCTATTGAGTTGTAAACAGTTGAACCTGTATTGCACTTTTTCACAATTTTTGAAAAGTACATTTCTTACATATCTTGTGTTTTAAATATCAGAAGCTGTTTGTGTAACGTAGTGTCCTAGGTAAGCAGCAGGCAGCTGGTCTTGTTTTTTATGTTCATTTTTTTGCTTCAGAGATGATATGAATTTGAGGTGCCGAGTTGTTTCACTCCGCAGCTCACGATGAGGAATTCTGTTGTTGCTTGTTCATGTACAGAGCTTTCTTTGCTTTCTGTAGGAAAAAAAAAACGAAATCTGTGGCTTTTTAAAAAATGTTGAAAAAAGGTTTGGAAAAAAAGATGTTTTTTTATTGGTGCTCCTATACGTTGTGTATACAAACTATTATGAATACTAACAAAGTAAATGTTTCTGCTCGTCTTCTTTTCATCACACGTAACCTGGAGACCCTTCAGCTGTTAAACAGACACTTCACACAAAAATCCAGAATACAATCAATTATTCTGACCTGCAGTGTTTATCATCCGAATAGTTTTGGTGTTAGTTGCTGAGTTTGGGAGATTTCGTGCATACAGATGTCTGACTTCTCTTTAATATATTCGAACTAGATGGCTCTCTCAAGAACAGCAATGTCTCTATCCAGAAATCATGACCTAGTTACTCAAGATAATCCACAGTCCTTGTTGTGAGTAGTTTCATGTAGGAACTATTTTCTCTTAACCAAACCACACCCTCCAACCACATCATCATAGACACCCATGGACGACAGGCTAGCTATCTAAGCCAACAATACTAGCGAATGGAAGACACCAGTAACTTCCATCCTGAGCTGTCACGATCATGAGCCCCTCGTCCATGAGAGATTCTGTGCAGAGATATGTGTGGTGGGTGTAGTTTGGTAGAAAGTAGGTGTTGGAGTAACTCATGATATGATACGGTTCACAAAACGTTGCCCACGATAACAATATTATCAAGATCCAGCAATTGTGTGATATATGATATATTGTATGTATTGTAATTGACATTCATCTAATGATGCATCACAATATCTAACCAAAGAAAACAAAACACCCTAAAAAGGCAAAGTGCGGGAATTATGTGTTCATTCTCTGGGTTTTGTCATCAGCATCACAGAATTTGACACCTACTGAGATGAGATGATGTACAAAAAGGGCGCAGAGTCAAGTTCCTCTTTATCACACACAGACTGCAACATGTCTATGTTCACGTGTGTCATCATCGCGTGTGCCGCAGGTCTTAATGAAATTATTGATATTCGGTGCGAACACATCAATAAACACATCTCAAGAGAGAGCATCATGATATATTGCTGTATCGATATGTCAGCCCGGCCCAGTAGAAACAAAATAGTTCCTACACTGAACTGCTTGAAATAGGTTCTGTGGAATATCTTGAGTGACTTTTAGTTTTATAGATCAATCAAAATAGTTGACCGATGAAGGCAAATAGATTATTTTGTAATGAAAAGAATCATTAGTCCTGAAGTCGAGGATTCATCTTGAGGTTTAAAACATTTAGTTGACATGAATGTGAACACAAAGCTGTGTTTCAGCCTCAAACAGTTGAAGAAAGAAAGCATCACATTAGGCTTATTTTAGATAGACAGAACTGTCCTAATTAAACTTAAAGTTAATTGCACAACACAAATTGGTAAGACGGTTTCATAAATGTATTTCACAGCTCAGTCCTGAGTCAACATCACCTCAAGCTCCATGTCCTGGAACCTGAACAGTATATGATCATAACATGAGCTCACCTCAGTGCACCTGGAGAAGAATCGATATATAGGGTTTCATCCACAGCCTGCAGTCTGACCACCAGTTTGACCTCACTGCTGGACGTTCGCGTTTAAAATGTAGATCAGACTAAGAATCAGCCTCTTTCAGGCGTTCTCATTAAACTGTCATCATGTGAAATGCTCGTCTCTTTAGGTATAGGTAAGTTGCAGAGAAACTGATGAATAAATGAAGGGAAAGTAAATTAGTTGGAGATAAAATCCTCAGAGTCATTAACACATTTTGTCATTTGTTGCATAAAACGATTAAGTCTTGTTTTTATAGTCCAATGTTAAACTCTGCACTAGCTCTGCAGTAACTCAGAGGTGCAGGAGGCAGCTGGTCCGATCCTTTACTGAGATAAAAGCCCACAATATAAAAATACTCCCAAGAGTATCAGGACTTTTAACTTCAAGTACCAGAAGTAAACTCTTACTGCGGACGTACGTCCTCTGTGAGCATCACATGGTATTGCTGGTGTCATAACATGGAAGCTGAACTTTGACTTGCAGTTCAGGTTTGGAGGATTGTATCAAGTGTTTGTCAGTTTAATCTGCTGTCTGCAGTTGGACAGTTATCAGTACACAAAATCATGATTTGTTTAGAATTGTTTACACAGTGGTCCGACAGCGGAGTGAACGCACATAAAGCTGCTGTAGTGGAGCTGCTGTAGTTTCCAGACCGATAACAGTGAATCTCCATTTCATTCGAATTTCTAAACAAACCTGAGGCGCGCTTAATGATTCCATGTTCTCCAACCAGGAAACCACATGACCAGACAAATGTTTAATTAGCCTAACACAATTAGCATGACATAATTCAATTAAACAGTGAGCCTGAGTCTCCAACATGCAGGAGTCACGGGGGTCGTTGACCACTTTGTAAGGTCGTCAAATCAGCTTTGAGAATAGAACAATATCTGTAAAATGTAACAGTGAATAAGTAGAAAGTAGAAATACTTCTATCAAGTACAAGTATCTCAAATTTATGTTTAAAGGTGCATTATGTAGTTGTGGGGAAGAGACTTTCGTCAGAAGAGAGACATCTTTATCGCTGAATATTTTTTCTGCCTAAACAAATTAATTCTGCTTCTTAGTGAATGAACTGAAAAGACAAACTGCCGACACAGTTTATAGTGTTTGACTCTCACCTGTCCAGCTTCAGACTGTGTTCACAGGACCTTGTGTTCCTCAGCTTGTCCACTCAGTTATGGAAAAATTAAATATTTAGGACCCGAGCAGGTCTTGACCTGCTAGGTCCCTATTGTGTTTGTAGTGACAACTCGTTTGTCGCCTACTTTTCCGAACTCCTCCCAGGCAATTTCACCCATTCGCACGAAACTTTGCACTCAGCATCTGTGGACCCTCCCGAGAAAAATTTTATAAAAGAATTTTGATATTCCAAACAATACTCAAGTTATTAAATAACAACTTCCTGCAGATTTAGCTCAAAGCAGGAAGTCTTGCATATCTCGACAATAGTGTGTCCGAATGGCATGAAACTCAGGTTACTACTTCCCTATGAGCCCCTAAGGCTCTGTGCAAACTTTTGGCTGGTGACCACTAGGTGGCACTCTTTAAATTGAAGTATTTTATATTTCCACATCGGTAGGTCGGATTAACATGGAATTTGGTACAATTATTGCCAATGCACTCCTGACTATAGCTGACGAAAGGTGTTACCAGGGAACTCTATGGCACCCCCTGGAATGTAAAAAATCCAAGCCCTGCCTACATGCATATACATGAATGACATTTGGTGTGCATATGTATCATGACCAAACGCACAAAACACATCGGGGTACCAAACGGTCACTCCAACAGGAAGTCGGCCATTTTGATTCAAAGTTCCCATTTCACACCCATTTTGATCCATTTCCATGCCTCGTACTTTAAGGAACTCCTGCTACAGGTTGAATACCACAGACTTCCAATTCACTGAGTATCATCCTCAAACCTTGAACATGAAAACTTATCATAAGCTTTCGCCTATGTCAAACATGGTGGCTGTCATGGTGCGATCCATTTTCATGCTTCACCAAAAAGCATCAAATCCTTATAACTTCAACATACATTTTCCAATGTACACCAAATTCATCACACGTATACGATGTTGCCCTTGAATACCTCCATGCATCAATGCTGTGTAATATCCATAGCGCCACCTACTGAACACAGGAATTCATGCAAACATGCTATTAACATGACATTTATATAAGCAATAATCAAGACACAACTGACCACAAATTCATTTCAGGGATTTTTTACCTGTAATCCATTTTCTTTTTATGTAGATTTCAGGGAGTTCTTCCGACTTCAGCGTACATTATTTAATACCAGCAGGAGCAGGCCACCAAATCATAAATGAAGAACTTCCTCATTCCTATCTGGACCGAACTTCACATCTTTGATAAGAGTCCAGCCCTGAACACATAGGCCAATATACAGTCATAGTCACAGCACTACATTTTGGACACAGGAAATGACATTTTATCCCTTCCTGCACTGTCTAAAACACGGACAGTTAAAAGATGCGTACACAATAATCGAGCAATGGGGCCAGGTATGCGGCATGCCCCGACAGCAGCATGCACCGATGCCCATGGACTGCGAGGGCCCATTCAGCTTGCAGCTTAAATTATTATTATATTGTACTTTATTTAGATAGATAGATAGATAGATAGATAGATAGATAGATAGATAGATAGATAGATAGATAGATAGATAGATAGATAGATAGATAGATAGATAGAATATAGCGCTATATAAAGCACTTGTTTTACATGATTGAACCAGAATTCAAATATGGTATTTACTTTTATTTGTCTTTCAATCTGTCTGATAATAATCTTGAGGTCTCTAATCAGATTAAATATCTCTGACACTTTATTACAGAACAAACGACAAATGATGATGATGACATTCATTAACGGCACAAGATATGTGCACAAGTGTGTAGTGTGTGTTCAGAGTGAGACGTCTCTGTACTGAGCATACAGAACACCATCATATACTCCACACTCATGAACAAACAACACCACCTGGATTAGCTCCCTAAACTCAGCCACCCTCCAGCCATTGAGCCTCAGTTTCTCATAGTCTACCAGAGGAGTTCATTCAGACGTCTGTAGGAGGAGCACCAGCCTGAATACACGGAGCGATGGGAATCAGGTAACATGACTAATATACAGTAAGAGCTACTATAATATCACAGTGTTATTACAGTCCAGGCCTTCTAACAGTGTCATTAAATAAAACATTTAAACAATCTGAATGTATTAGATACATTAAAACAAGTATTCACTGAATTATTTTTAAACTGAAGCTGCAGATAAGTTTTAAAATCATCACATGAAATCTGCTAGTCCCAATTCAAGATGCTTCACATGTGAATCCTACATTTACGCTTTAATTTCTGTACTTCTATAGAAATATGTATATTGGAAAAACAACCAAGGAATGTGCTCCATCTTATACAGTGTAGGTTATCATATAATGTAGCTTTATCAGTCTGTGAATGTACCCTGTGGCTTTCATAGAGAAAAGAATTCAAGAGATTAGATTAGAGATTAGTTCGACCCCTAAATGAGATCAGTATAAGAACAAACATGGACACCTAACAATATGATACAATTAAGAACAAATTAAAAAGCTATAGCTTCACTTGTTAATTCAACATTAAAAGCTTTACTGAGGCAGTTAGGTTTCTGAAAGGTTCCCTCGAGTCATGTAGTAAGACATGTACAAATAATTGGCTTGGAAAAATAATTTGTGTCTGTTTTTTCTGCTAAAGAAATTATATTTACCACATTAAAATTCTCAAAAATGGTTTTCTACTTAATTAGAATTCCATAATCAATGAATATACATGAATATATCTGAAGTCCTGTCTTAGACTGTGTGCACTGGAGGCTTTCGGTTTCCATACCACACTTGTATGTTGAATTTTGGACCAGGCTTGAAAATCTGATTTTCAATGGTTACTGTTCACTTTCAGTCATGAATGTGTGTCTTCTAGTGTAAAACTCTGCACATACATCAGTCTACACAGTGAGGTTCAAACATTCAACTGTAGCAACAAGAAGTAAAAAACACATTTTGGCCTGAGGCGGATTTAAATTATTAGATTTCCTATTATGAGGGGTTACTTTAGTCTGATCTCACCGAGCTGGTTGGATGAATGACGCTCGTCACTGAGAACTCAACACTTTTCTTTACTATACAGACGGGTGAAGTTCCTACAGAAGCAAACAGGGGAAATACAATATAAAAACAGCTTACTTGACTAAAGTGACTTGAGATGCAAGAATATATATAAGAAAGAATATAAACAATGTGAACACAACTGACTCACTGTAGGTCTGAACAGGAAGATATACTGAGGTCCTGCCCCCGGTTAAGAAACAACAACATGGTTCATAAAACATTTATTAAGATGAGGAATGGATCATGATGAAGGTTACAAACATCAGCTGCAACTCATCCAAATAATGTTTACAAATGAACCACACAGTATTTATTATTATGAACATCACCTGCAACTTTACAAAACACATGTATAAGATATCACTATAGAGGACTTGTTCCGGGCCCTGCTTGTGGTCAAAGTACAGAAAAGCAAATGGAGACTTCAAGCAGTTTATAATGATGCCTGGAGAATATTATTGAAGGGACCTAGATGGGATAGTTCAATGTTAGTTTGCTGCAGGAGTCAGAGCTTTCCAAGCTATTTTAAGAAATACTTTGTATCTATTTATTTGTCACCTCGATGCGCCTGAAAATGAAACCATCGTGGTTTTATCAAACATAGGGTTCAGCACTACACACGTCCAGTCCAGAGGTGTGGAGACACGGGTACAGCTGGCTCTGTGTAATGTAAGTCAATTTTAAACTATGATCTCTATTCTGAGTTTGTACGTTATTTATCTTTATCTTGTCTTTTGTCTGGAGCGAAAGTCAGCAATAAAGTTTAAATTAAGAATTTTATGATAAGAGAAGTGTAAATATTACAGTGTGTTAGCATTATGAAAAAGAAGTTATATGTGTATATACCTGTGTATATGTCTATGCTTCTGACTGCCTGTATTAAGTGATACATATCAATAATACTGTCACCAGTACCGTCGCGCGGCCACCAGCAGGGGTCGCTGCCGCTGTTAGCTTCCACTTTCCTCGATCCGTCTACTTCCGCCTACGTCAGACCCTCTCACAACACGGAATAATGGCGGCCAGCTCAGATCGGAATCCCCCTCCTTTCCCTGCCACAGAGGAGCCCGGAGCTGGACTGTCTGACATGGCAGACGGAGACAGTGACGAGGGAGAGGACATCTTTGTCAGTAACGTACGTTCACCGCCGACTCTCGTGGTTATGAAGTTACTGGCGGGTTTATCTTCTCGACATGATGCAGCCATCAGTCTGCTCTTTATCTCTCTGACCTGCATTCAGATCACTGGACCAGTGACGGAGAGGCGAGAGGTGTTCCCGGGTTTTATACCAAAGCGACTGAACTCATTCATAAACTTAGACGAAGTTAGTTTGAAGCGCTCGAAAAAGCACTTTTGACTCGTACAACGATAAACTCCACATTCTGTTGTGTCGGCCTGCTCTGCTGCCTTATCGATCATTTAAAGCTGCTCCGGTTCGATCTCTGAGTGAACCGCCTGTGTTTGGGACTATTGTGATGAATTTAAGTGTAGAGTCGCTCGTGACGACCTCACAGGACCGCCCGGACCGAACCGGCTGGTCTGTGACTGTTACACGTCATAACGGTCCTGAGAGGAGAGAGCTCGCGACTCCTGCTGTCCTCCCTCCTGTCTGTGTTCATCTGAGTGTTGTGTCCTCCCTGTCTGTGTTGTGTCCTCCCTGTCTGTGTGTTAGTCTACGTGTTGTGTCCTCCCTGTCTGTGTTGTGTCCTCCCTGTCTGTGTGTTAGTCTACGTGTTGTGTCCTCCCTGTCTGTGTTGTGTCCTCCCTGTCTGTGTGTTAGTCTACGTGTTGTGTCCTCCCTGTCTGTGTGTTAGTCTACATGTTGTGTCCTCCCTGTCTGTGTTGTGTCCTCACTGTCTGTGTTGTGTCCTCCCTGTCTGTGTGTTAGTCTACGTGTTGTGTCCTCCCTGTCTGTGTTGTGTCCTCACTGTCTGTGTTGTGTCCTCACTGTCTGTGTTGTGTCCTCACTGTCTGTGTTGTGTCCTCACTCTCTGTGTTGTGTCCTCCCTGTCTGTGTTGTGTCCTCCCTGTCTGTGTGTTAGTCTACATGTTGTGTCCTCACTGTCTGTGTTGTGTCCTCACTCTCTGTGTGTGTCCTCCCTGTCTGTGTTGTGTCCTCCCTGTCTGTGTTGTGTCCTCACTGTCTGTGTTGTGTCCTCACTCTC
This sequence comes from Diplodus puntazzo, assembly GCA_963678695.2. Lineage (NCBI taxonomy): Eukaryota > Metazoa > Chordata > Actinopteri > Spariformes > Sparidae > Diplodus > Diplodus puntazzo. The sequence continues at coordinate 34,824,088 of OZ023155.1, read as the reverse complement.
TGTGTGTGTCCTCCCTGTCTGTGTTGTGTCCTCCCTGTCTGTGTTGTGTCCTCACTGTCTGTGTTGTGTCCTCACTGTCTGTGTTGTGTCCTCACTGTCTGTGTTGTGTCCTCCCTGTCTGTGTGTTAGTCTACGTGTTGTGTCCTCCCTGTCTGTGTTGTGTCCTCACTGTCTGTGTTGTGTCCTCACTGTCTGTGTTGTGTCCTCACTCTGTGTGTGTGTCCTCACTCTCTGTGTGTGTCCTCCCTGTCTGTGTGTTAGTCTATGAGTTGTGTCCTCACTGTCTGTGTTGTGTCCTCACTCTGTGTGTGTCCTCACTGTCTGTGTTGTGTCCTCCCTGTCTGTGTGTAAGTCTACGTGTTGTGTCCTCTGTGTCTGTGTTGTGTCCTCCCTGTCTGTGTGTTAGTCTACGTGTTGTGTCCTCTATATTAATTAATCTACGTGTTGTATTCTTCCTGTCTGCAGAGTGACCCTGTGGCGGTGAGTCGAGGAGTTTCTCAGCCGGATCGTGCCAGTGAAGAGGCTCCAGATCTGTTCGGTGAGGAGGAGGCCAGCAGCACTCCGGCCAAATCCAACGGGGTTCACTCTGACGATGACAACGACCTGTTTGCTGGTCAGGAGATGAGTTATATTAACTGTTTCTCTTCATTTGATCCTAACAAGTCTTAATGTGACTGTACAGGATAGAAGTCTGCTGAGATGCTTCTCTTTAGTTTGGTCATGCTGGTATTTATATGTGCAGATAATAAAAGCACATTCCACTGATTTTACACTTCATTTTACGAGTCATGAGGCATAATCATGCTGGAATGTAGCTGAGTACATTTCCTCAAGTACTGTACAAGTTACAAATGTTTTGGTATACACATGTTTATTTCCTTTAAGTGCATTGTAACAACACAAAAAAGCAGAAGAAAAAAACAGGTCTTTTAGATTTGAAGGGTGTCTTCTCGCAACAGCAATTTTGAGATCTTTCCAAAGGTGTTCTATGGGATTTAGATCTGGACTCATTGCTGGCCACTTCAGAATTCCCCAGTGCTTTGTCTCCAACCATTTCTGGGTGCTTTGTGAGGCATGTTTTGGGTCATTGTCCTGCTGGAACACCCATGACCTCTGCCGCAGACCCAGCTTTCTGACACTAGGCCCTACATTACGGGCCAAAATCATTTAAAAGTCTCCAGATTTTATGATTCCTTGCACACAATCAATGCACCCAGTGCCAGAGGCAGCAAAACAACCCCAAAGCATCTTTGAACCTCCACCATATTTAACTGGAGGTACCGTGTTCTTTTCTTTTTAGGCCTCAATACATTTTCTGTAAACAGTAGAACGACGTGCTTTGCTAAAAAGCTCTACCATAGTCTCATCTGTCCACAAAACATTCTCCCAGAAGGATTGAGGCTTACTCAGGTTATTCTTGCCAAATTCAGTCTGGCTTTTTTATGCCTCTGTGTCAGAAGTGGGGTTCTCCTCGGTCTCCTGCCGTATCGCTTCATCTCATTCAGTTGACGACGTATGGTTCGAGCTGACACCGTTGCATCCCGAGTCTGCAGGACAGCCTGCATTTGTGTGGAAGTTGACTTAGGTTGTTTATCCACCATTCCAACTATCCTGCATTGCAATCTTTCATCAATATTTCTCTTCCATCCACGTCCAGGGAGATTTGCCATAGTTCCATGGGTTATAAACTTCTTGATTATATTGCGCACAGTTGACATAGGAACTTTAAGATCTCTGGAGATTGACTTGTAACCTTGAGATAGTTGATGTTTTTCCAGAATTTTGCTTCTTAAAGTGAAACTCTCGCCAAAATGCAACTGAGGCTTTTTTTGTGAATGTATATGAGTCAAACCTTCATGTAAAAACATAATTACGACAAAAGAGGCACTTTTAAGATTTACCGTATTTTCGTTTTTGGGCAAGCTCATTTTCAGTGGGAGTTCAAGGGGCACTTTTATGCTAGCATTAAAATCGCTATTTTTAAAACAAGAAGGCTCGACACAACATGAAACTTTGCTCGTAGTATCACCAGGGTCTCTACACATGAACACAAGCTTTGAGAACATTGTTTGTGTACACAGAGATTGCTAAAAAGAAAGTTTTTGAACAACTCCCGTTAGCAGTAGCTTGTTACGCTAGCTGCCGTCATGGCAGCCGAAAAGTATCGATCTCCGAATGCGACATAACATGGACGAGAGTTAAGGTGGAACGCTACTGTCTTCCAGCAACAGCTATCCACGCAATATCTCACGAGAGTTTTCCGGCTTTTGATTTTAGTTTTAAATCTTAAAAGTGCCTCTTTCATCGTAATTATGCTTTTACGAGAAGGTTTGACTCATATACATTCACAAAAAAAAGCCTCGGTTGCATTTTGGCGAGAGTTTCACTTTAAGTCCTCAAACAATTCTCAGCCCTTCTTTCTCTTCTCCATGCTTGGTGTGGCACACAACACAAAGGTTGAGTCAACTTTTATACACTCTAACTGGCTTCAGTTTCAATTTCTATATTGCCAGCATCTGTTACTTGCCACAGGTGAGTTTAAACAAAGACCACATGCTTGAAATTAAATTATTTACCCACAGTTTTAATAGGATGCCAATGATTTTGTCCAGTCAATTTTTTGAGTTTTGTGTAAAATCATTGTCAAATTTGGCATTTTTCTTCTGCTTTTTTGTGTTGTCCCAATGCACTTAAAGGAAATAAACATGTGTATACCAAAAAATTTGTAATTGCAACACTTTCCTGGGAGAAATGGTGCATTTTCTGGAAAAGTTCCAGTGGTGCCATTACTTTCGTCCATGACTGTATATTCTTCACTACATGTTGGAAGACGGTAGTACAGGTTTTTGAAAGGGAGTGGAACAATAAGGGTCTCAGTGTTGTAGAGGTGCCGTGATAGATCAGTGGACTGCTTATCACGACCTGGCACCTGCATTACCCACAATGCAACTTGACCCTGACTTTTGTCAGCTCTCAAAGATCAAACTGAGAAAAGCTGAAATCTGTAGTGAGTTATTTTAAAAAATACACGTCATTTATCAATAATAAATCAAAATGCATTGGTCATGTAAACTGTAGCTTTTCTGCACCGAAAAGCACCAGGTAGTGTTGTGGATGAACCAGGTGTGGTGCTGTTCAGTAACATGTGAGGGATCCTGTCTGACATTTGTCATTTGTGTTTCTTCGTCTCTTTGGATACTGAATGGCATACATTAATCGAAAGTCTGCTCTTTCCCCAGAGGCAAATGTGGAGCCGAGCTCAGACAAGCCCGGCGGCTCTGATAGGAAGGAGCTTCCTACCTCCTCTGGCCCCCGTCCTGCCTCCTCGTTCACTCAGGGCCCTGCAGCCATGCAGCCCACCTCCTTGGAGCAGGTACAGGCCACACCAAATCAATCAATTAATTACACGCCTGGAATGCTTTTGTAATATTCAAATATTTAGAAGTGTGTTCATGTTTTTATTTGCAGTTGGAGGAGGACGAGGCCAAGGACAGTTTTGATGTGGATGTTGCCGTCACCAACCCGGAGAAAGTCGGTCAGTCTCTTTTTTCATACATATGTTAAAACTATGATACAGGTCTGTAATTTCCTGTTCAGTGAAACGTTTTTGTTTTGTAAATGGCTAGATAATTAAAACTTTGGACAGGTAAGTATTGTGGTTGCAACCTAAATTCTTTAAATACACTGACACATTCATTTTAGGCTAAAACCTTATTAATCCTAATCTTTTGTTTTGTTTCTGTCCTCCTAGGAGATGGCATGAATGCATATGTGGCCTACAAAGTTTCCACCAGGGTCTGTATTAAAGCTTGTGTTGATACATATATTTGATGTGCTTTTACTCGGCTCTTAAACCTGCTGATATGTCTAAATCTTCACTATTGTTAGTGCCTCATTAGTTTCCATGTATCCACTTCCAGACGTCCCTGCCCATGTTCAGGAGTAAAGCCTTCACCGCGAGGAGGCGTTATAGTGACTTCCTGGGTCTCTATGAGAAGCTGTCCGTCAAGCAGTCGCTCCTGGGCTGCATCATTCCACCACCACCTGAGAAAAGTGTTGTAGGTCGGTGCCCACGTCTTTCTTTTCCACATTTTTTAAGTCTGAGTTTTTGTTTGCCCTCTGTGACTGTCATGTGCATCAACAGGAATGACCAAAGTGAAGGTGGGAATGGATGACCCATCATCTGTTGAGTTTGTGGAGAGAAGAAGAGCAGCTCTGGAGAGGCAAGGATCTGTACACCTCAGTAATCATTAGTCACAAGATCATAGTAATAGTTTTAATTATACTGGGCCTGTTTTAGATTTTGTATCTTTTTATTTCTGTAATAGAGTTTACAAAGTGCTTTGACAGACAAAGCAATATCAGGACTTTCAGGAAGACATTAAAGTAGCATAAATACTAAACAGCCCAACAGAAGGACGCCCAGACTAACGAGAAGTTAAAATGAGAAGACACAATGCAAAACACAAGTGTCAATGTGAATAACTACAACAAATGTTTAAATGTACCACAAAGAGTTTTTTTTACTGGTTTTAAAACCATCTCGGTTTGATGCTGATGCCTCCGTGATACCAGCAGGAGGAAACAAAACTATCAATGAGATTTTGTCCATTTCTGAATGGTTATCACAGTTATTTGTAGGCAGTGATGCTCATACTGTATGGTCTTGAAGTGTAAATGAGACAATATAAAAAACATTCTATATGAATGTGTACACATTTATTACATTACATTGACAGTGACGCAACAAGTGAACATCTGGAGAGAATGAAGTGGAAGAATAATAACTAGAAATGAGTCATTGTGATTAAAAACTAAAATAAGAACAGATGGAAAATTAAAGAAAGAAAATGCACTAATTTAAGTGCAGGTGCTTTTATAGTCTTTGTCAGTATATTTCTACCCAGGTCCATGTGTGTGTTTTATGCTGATTTAACTTCTTACTCTCCTCATCCTGCTGCCACTGTGGTTTTTGTAGGTATCTTCAGAGAATAGTGGCTCATCCGTTGTTACTGCAAGATCCTGACGTCCGTGAGTTCTTGGAGAGAGAAGATGTGAGTATTCTGCAGTGGACACAGACAACATTCCCCCCTAGAGTTTCCAAGTGGTAATCTGACAACTGGATCATTTCAGCTTTACTCAGAGTTACCAACAGTTACCAACAACACCGGAAAAACACAAGTCTATTCATACATGTTGTCTATAATGGAGACATGAAAGTAGGCAGAAATGGTACCAGGCTGCCAGTCTGACTGGAACCAGTCAGCCTTCGTTTTCTGTGAAATTTCACTTTGAAGTTTATAGAGAATCAATAAAACGGTGTCAGTTGGCCTCATTATTAAGTAGCCATTACATTGTGCAATCGGCACTAACTTCAGAGTGATATGTTAAAGCAAAAAACTTACCAGTTGAATAAAATATTTTCTTGTGGCAGAAAGCTAATAATTTTTAAATTGTTTTTGATGAGCAAATGTTAGATTCCTAGTGCCAAAATAACACGCGCTAACTTTTGAACTGTGTGTGTTGTCAGCTACCCAGAGCAGTGAACACGCAGGCACTGAGTGGAGCTGGCTTTCTCAAGATGATCAATAAGGCATCAGATGCTGTCAACAAGATGACCATCAAGATGAATGAGTCTGACACTGTAAGGAAACCACTGTTGCACATGTGGCCTGTATATAGAAACACATTTTATAATTCTGACATGGAAAAATCAATGGTTGGATAAAACCTGAGAGATCAGTGGAGGCACCAGAACATTTAAACAGTAATACAATCAATGTTTAGAAGTAGAACTGGGGGATTTGAACAGAAATGGACCATTGAGAGGAGATTTCTTTCTTAACCTCTACATTTTGAATAACTATATAGTTATTTATAGTAATTAGTACAGGCTGATTAATATCTTTACTGAATTATATGATTGTTTTGAATCAGAGAACTAAATGCAATATACCTGTTATAGTTTAAACCGAAACAAACTAAATATATGGGTTATTATAATGTGTTGTGGTACTGAAAGTGGAAGAACGGGCCTAGATATGATAAGGGTTGTTTGGTTGAGTAATTGTTCTGATACTGTTCTGTTTGTGCTGCGTGTCTCAGTGGTTTGAGGACAAGTTCCAGGAGGTGGAGAACGAGGAGCAGCAGCTGAGGAAGCTTCATGCCCTGGTCGACTCCCTGGTCAATCACAGGAAGGGTGAGCTACATCTGACTTTCCTCACTTGTCTTTGTCCACCCAGTTTTTTTTATATCAAATTGTTCTTTTAGGGTGAGAAAAGTACACTGAATAAGTCTTTTGTTTCCTCCTCTTAAACCAGAGCTGTGTGGGAACACGGCAGTATTTGCCAAAAGTATGGCCATGTTGGGTAACTCTGAGGACAACACAGCCCTGTCCCGGGCCCTGTCCCAGCTGGCAGAGGTGGAGGACAAGATGGAGCAGCTGCATCAAGAGCAAGCAGCCAGTGACTTCTTCATCTTTGAGGAGATGCTGGCCGACTACATCCGCCTGCTGGGCGCTATGCGGGTATGCTAGCAGCTGCACAATGGTAGATATACAGCAAGGCTGTAACTGAAGATGATTTTTGTTAGTGATTAAGCTGTTGATTATTTTCACTTTAAATTGATAACTCTCTAAAATGTCAAAAACTTGATTGCTTGAATTTTTTCCAAGCAAAAATGTCAAACATTTTCTGGTTCCAGCTTCTGGATTATCAAAATAGTGTGCAAACGTTCCATCATAATGGATTAATCGGCTGATGTTTGCAGTTTTCAAAACAGTCAAAAGAAGTAAAGATTCTTCAGAAGCAGCAAGCTTGTCCCTGATATCAGGACTAAAATAAAGAAACAAAGCATCTCTTGGGTCGTTTAAGCCACTGTTATCTTGTAGAGCTACATCACTTAAATGAAATTTTATGTATGGAGCACAAAATGTTGTCAAAGATGAGGCAGAAGCACCTGTACTGAAGTGTACTGAAGTGTAGTGAAGTGAGGGACAAAGTGTAATTTAAATGATCATTGCCAGAAGTTCTGGCGGCACCTGTTCTGTGTGGTACATGAACTGATCAGGTGTTGTGTCACTACTGTGATCTATGTGGACGTCCACAGGGCTGTTTTGACCAGCGCATGCGGGCGTGGCAGAGATGGCAAGAGGCTCAGAGCACACTCCAGAAGAAGAGAGAGGCCGAGGCCAAGCTGCTGTGGGCCAACAAGCCTGACAAACTGCAGCAGGCCAAAGAAGACATCACTGAGGTAACACACACACACACACACACACACACACAGCTCGGAGGTCGTTACTGGAGTTGAGTATTGACTGCTCGTCAAATATTAAGATTTTCATATTTTATATATTGGGTGTTATATTGTTAACAGCCAAACCTTCACTGCGAAAAATAATTTCAATGATTTTAGCTATTTCTGGAGATAAAAAAATCATTTTTCTTGCTGATATCAGCATCTCGAAAGTGCTGATTTGCTACTTCTGTGTTTACTATGTTGCTAAATTAAATATTTTTGGGGAAGCCAATCTAGAAAGATCAAGTATCAGTGCACCGATGTAGCTGTTCCATCAGTGTAGTGTTTCAATAAAACTGTTTTCTTTTGTGATTTCACACGCCTTCTTCTGCTGATGTCTCAGAACTAAGTCAGCAGAAACCCGTCAGAGCCACGTCTGTTTTACACAAGGACATCCTGTGTAACAGGTGTCTGTAATCCCTTTAGAAGCAGCCGATGTGTTTTCGTTCACTGTTTAGAATACTGTTTGGGGTTATCCTTTTTTTAATCCTCCTTATGTGTGTCCTCAGTGGGAGTCGAGAGTGACTCAGTACGAGAGAGATTTCGACCGGATTGGAATGACTGTACGTAAAGAGGTGCTCCGGTTTGAGGTATGTATATGCATTTACAACTAGAACAAGTCAAAAGTGCTCATGTTTCAGTAGAAACTGAATTTAATGTGATTTATTTATCACAAACTTTCATCTGATCTTCTGTATATAGACCGTGGGGCTTCTCCATACATCTATGAAGAGCAACTTTATTTTGAGACATTTCAGCCAATGTTCTTTTGGATCATAATAAAAAAACACAACATTTTAAAGAACATATCAACATTCAAATATCAACAAATATTGATGAATGAGTCATGGCCCAACATCCAATTTAAAGCTCAACAAACAACCGAGCGGGACCTGAAGCAGATGAGGGTTATGAAGGTTTTAGTGAGAGCTTGGTAAAATGTAGCAATGGTTTGACATTAGGCGTGTCTTCATCAGAGTAACTCTTTAAGAATAACAGAAGAAATGCAATATGTCCAAACGTTAGCTCACAGAATTAATGAGTCTCTGTAATCAGATGTCTCTTGGAGTTATGTGGACCTGTATGCTGTTTGTAAGGTTGTATAGGTTTTTTATGGCAGCCTGGTGTTGTTTGCACTTGAGTTGATGACAGTAAACACAGTAGACACCTGTGTGAAATGGTCACTGTTGACAGATTATCAACATGTCTGTCCTGCTGCCTTCTGATGGCTGCAGAAATGTATGAACAGCAGAAACAGACGTGGCTCTGAGACATCTATTCTCAGAACAGTCTAGACCGATCTGCTACCAAAATACCTAATCTTGCTCTGCGCTATCTTATTTGAATGAACCTCCCACTTGTTTGCACCTCTCCTCCGACCTGTGCACCATGCTTGCTAAGCTGGGCACCAAAATACCACACAGACAGGAACAGCGAAATTTCAAAGTCAGGAAAATACCAAACACTCAAACGCTGGGTGGTGTGCCAGTTTGAAAACGGTGCCAGCTGTCTTTTTGGTTTCATTTATATCAAGGAAATTTTTTTTTTTCTGGTTTATGGACCAAATGTGGTATCACACATTTGGTCCATTAAACTCTTCCTATTTAAAGTTTCCTTTTTAAAGAAGCTTTTTGTTATTTCCCCTTTCTGTCAGGTTTTAATATAAAGGTTCTTGTGCATGTTAAAAGGTCTTTAAACGTTAAGAGGCCCCAAGTCCATATGAACAGTCTCACTTTTAATTTGTGACTTCTTGACATCACACCGCGTCAACATGTCATACATATGCATATTTTATCTCTATATTGACGGAAGAAGCGAAGCTAATTGGAAGCTGAAAACATGACAGAGCTGACCGGAGACACATGCTCAAGCACGTGCGAGCTGACCAATCAGAGGAGGCTGGTTATTCAGGAGGGTGGCGCTTTAAAGAGACAGGAGCTAAAAAAGAGAGTTTTTAGACAGAGGGCAAATACAGTGCTGCTGCATGGACAGTAAAAGAGAACTGATAAATGTTTTTGAGCGTTACAGTGTGTAAACTTATTTGATGATATTATAAACCTTGAAATTAGCATAATATGTCTCCTTTAAATGTGTGTTAGCCGAAACATACTGGTACCAAAGTTAAGTTGTGTGTGTTAGCCGAAACATACTGGTACCAAAGTTAAGTTGTTCCTGTTCTCAGTGTACCTTGGAAATAGATGAAGGTCTGCCAGAAATCCCTCCAGCTGCTTTTCCTTCCTTGTAAAGAGCTGGAGACGTGACAACACTTCTGTCTTTTCAGAAAGAAAAAGCCAAGGACTTCAAGAGCCAGATAATCAAGTATTTGGAGGCAATGCTGCAGTCTCAACAAAGAGTAATCATCCAACTATTTCAAGAATTACATTCAGCACGCATGTTGAAATGATTAACGATATTGTGCACTATAACAACATATTTTAACTTGATTTGTGTTCCAGCTTATAAAGTTCTGGGAGGCGTTCCTGCCCGAGGCGAAGGCGATAGCTTAATGAAGAGGAAGACGTCTTAAAGACCCCAACTGCCTTTTTTGAACACTTTACCTCTTGACCAGGAACTGAGAGGACAATTTTGAAACACACAAGAAACTTCCATCCATTTTGTTCTTTTTAACCATAGTGTATTCTCTTAATCTTGTACAGTTGTTTGATATATTAAGCTTCCGCATTTACACAACATTTCTCTGGCATAACTTCTTGTTTGTGTTTTTGACTTAAAGATGGTATGAAGCAGGAAGCCAGCAGAGGTGAACCTGACCGTAGTATTTGTAAAGCCCACTGTCTGTCAGTTGGATATGTGTTTCTTGCTTTAACCGGTATATTAAAGTGTTCACACTGAGGTACTGCCCTAGAATAACATTGTCTATAGTTTACATTAGGAGAATATGTAAGTCATTCCAGTGTCTAACAGCTTATGTTGATGGATGCATGTCAGATAATGTTTGAAGCACTAAAACGCATTGTAAAAAGACAAACCACTATCAATGACTGAGGTCATTTACCTGAAGTATTAGCACATTGTTACAGTGTATCACAATGAATATTAAATCATAGAGGTCATATTAAACTCAGAGTTGACAAGGTTACATGCTTGTCAGAGTTGTTACAGAATGAGAAACGATATGTGGGGTTTCAGTGAGCGCACGCTGAGAAATGCAGTCGCTGCTTTGTTGGTATTTTCTACGATGATGTATTTGCTAGAATCATTTTTATTCTATTAATCCATCTCTTTCACAACACTTTTAAGTACTTGGATTTCTTGTTTGAGGCCCAAAGGATCTCGTTTGGAAGTGCTGCAGAGATTATTAACTGCCCATGTAAATGACTATCAACAATACTTGAATTGAATCACACCACTACTGTCTGATATTATTGGTGATTATACATTTCTTTTTGATAAATTGGTTTAACAATGACTGAGAGGCACAGACATTCAAGTGATACGGTCCTTATTTTCTTATTCAGCGTTTGTACTCGTAGTTTTACCGTCATGTCATATTTACGTAAGAATGTGCTTTATTTTTGTAACCACTTTGCATTAGCACACACATTCTCCTGGAAATGCTATACAGGTAGATGTACAAAATATATATGATTGGTTAAGCTTTGGGCTCTGTTGTCTGTTGGTTTCTGTTAGTTTGCCTTGTTTTGTGTTTGACTGGATTTCACTTTTCAGGTCAATTCACTGATGAGGTATAAAACAATATGACTCTGGGATAGAAAATGTAGTTTATTGTCTCTTTCAGTAACATTTTGTAGGGTAACTACAAGCTGAGGCTACTGAGGATGAAAAGTGCAGCTGAACTTCAGTATTTTTCTTTATGTATTTCTTCATATGCTCCCAGAACTTTTGACCGTAGATTCACATACTGAACCCTCAGACAAGTCAGACATTGGTCTGCACATCCTAAGATGCTGGTGAAACACAAGCAATCGAGGAGAATCAAAAATGAATTCAGCTCTGGACCAAACTGAAAATTAACTGAGATTTGAAGCCTTTTAAAATCTTTAAATTACTAAGAGACATAATTTATTTGGACATTTGACAGTTCCATGACTTTCTGCTGATGGTTTTTATGTGATATGACCAACAGCACCAGAACAGATACGAAGTGCACTTCAGATTATTTTGTCTGCTGTTTCTAAAGTGAATCATTTTGAAATCTTTTCTCGAAGCTCATCGACAAGCTAACATTTACTTTAACATTATGTGTTTTATCCTCTTCTGACCTCATTAAGACCCAACACTGAGGAAGGTTTTTAATTGATAACCCTTTACCAAAACAACATATCTCAGTGTTTTCCTCCCTGTGAGACCTGTTATCAACAACTCAAACTCCAATTACACAAAAACAAATAGACATATTTATGATTTTGAGGGATGATGGTGTGTAAACAATAATATTGTCAATCACTGACAGAGAAGATTAAAGTTCTTTAGATTGAATCATATTTCACAGTTGGGCTCTCCAAAGCCTAAACACACGTAGCTTCATTGTCTGCAGATGATTTCTGGAACATGACACCAGTTCAAAATCATGTATTTGAGTAATATTCATTTAAAAATAGATCTATATGATGCCTTCAGATGATAAAACAATGTTAAGTGCTTTTGAGCTGTTGCAGGTTCACAATGTTGTGACATTTGAATCAGAAGAGAAAAGATATGTTTTTATATTCCTATGAACAAATATAACACCTCTCTTTGTTTCATGATTGGATAAACAAACTGACCTTAAAGGACAACACAGTTTATACTGTTTGACGTTATTTATATGTGGCGGACCCTGCCACCTCTCTAGCTTCAAACAGAATGCTGGGACCTTATTTTCATCAGGGAACAGCTGGTTCATAAACACCTTCCTGAGTTTGTTTTAGTTCCTGATTAATGTTGTAAATATTAATGTTCTGAGTGTGTCAGTGCTGTAAATATATCTAGTGCCCCTTTAAAGAAGGTCCTTGAACACAACACTGTGTCTACAGCTCACATTCAGACTCACTTCCAGATGTGACTGTAGATTTCCAACAACATAAACACATTATTATGTGATCTGTCTGATGGTGTGTGAGTCGATTATTGTTTCTGACCTGGAAGTGTACGCCGTGAAGCGGGCGGTGCCGTTTTTCTACATCCGGTGTGTTCGAACCTTTCACGAGCAGCAAAGACAGACGAGCAGCGAAGAATGGAGAGAGCCGCTAACGAGGCTCCTCCGTCAGCGTGAAACATCAGCAACAACAAGTCACACCGACAAGCTCCGGTTAAGACCCGGGAATCAGCCTACAACCAGCGGGACGACCACCCGAGCCGTGTCCCGGTCCTCTGGATTCATCACAGCGAAGGTGAGTCTGTTGTGTTTGTTTGCGATGAGCTAGCAAACCAACGTTAGGTAGCAGGCTGCTGGTCGGTAGCTAATATTTTCGATGCTAACAGAGCTAATTTCCTTGTTGCGCTCGGTCCAGCTGTCAGCTAGCCATCAGTAGGTGTTAGCCGAGGCGTTAACACCAAGCGACGAGTCCGGTTGCTTTATTTATTATCCGTTAACTAACTCAATATGATGATAAATAAGAAATGTGTGTATCGCGTTTTTTGTGGCTGAATATATTTAAAGCCAGAGCAGCCACTGTGGCTCACATAATGTTTGGCTAACGTTAGCTTTGTGGCTTGTTGGTTCTAGTTTTATCTTGACAAGCTAACTTAGCCATCGGTTAGTTCGCCTGCTGATCGATGGGACCATCAGTGATGCAGACTGACAGGGCAGCTTTGTCCATGAAACGTTGGCGTTCAACTGCCAACTCGCTTCCTTGTTTTGATTCATCCGAAGGCCTGCGTACAAAGGATCGATCATCTTTTTATTAGCCTCAGCTGCCTCTGCCCAACACTTCCCCTCATGTTGGAGTATTATCACCGCTCCTCAGAGCAGGATAAGGCAGCAAACACAGGCTGGCACAGAACATGATGGATGTGTCGGAGGCCCCTTCTCAAGCCTGCTCACTGTGGGCACACTGAAGCGTCCAGCTAACTGCTGCCCGGCTGATGTGTGCCAGATGTGAGGAGGTAGGTTAGGAGCACATTAGTCTGCTCGTGGCCACAGAGGCACAGACACAATGTAAACCCCCTTTGCTCAACTGCATAGATGGATTATTACTGAATCAATACAGCAGGGCTCCTATTCATTTACCCCCATCTAGTAAGAAAGAATTGATTCCCCTGTTCCACTAAATAACACAGTGGCCTGCTGTAGGAGAGCAGTGAGACCAAACATGTACCCGAACCAGACAGTTAAAACAATGTAAGGCAAATATACAACTGATGCCGATACCAGGAAGTAAAATTATATGATATATAAAATTATATCATAATACACCAGGGGCTGGCTTATGTGGCCTTTCAGGGCAGATACTGAAGTTCCAGTATTGAAACTTCGACTTTCTGCTATTTAAACTTCCTCTCCGCTGCAGTTTTTTGACAACTTGAGTTACTTTGCAGATTCATACGATTAAGTGTTTATAGGCTATTTGTTGTGACTTGTGAGCGGGACAATGTGTGAGAGCGTGTTGCCTCTGAGCCACAGCAGCACATTTTTAAGTTAGTTAATTATATCTGCAGTCTGACAGAAAATCTGATACCGATAATCAGAAAGATGCTGAGTATCAACACTGATGATTTGCCAGGGCCGAGAATCATTCTGTGCACAAAACATGTATGTAGACACGCATGCTTTGCAGTGATCCCTCAAATCTGGTGATGAAACACTTGAGAGTATGACATCTGTACTGGAGTCAGGATATTTTACAGTTCAATAATAAACCTTATTGTCCAAAAATGACATCAGTTCACTGAAAAAATACATTTAATTGGGAATTTAACAATCGTACATTACACCAAGCATCTTTTTCTGCATTACATTCTATGAAGTCAACTTTTCATATAGGACAACATATATATCGATACCACGTCTCTGATAGGCCAGAATATTGACTGGGCTCTGCACTAAACTAAAACCAGGTGACTAAAATACAAAAGTATGACGCTAAAGCAAATTAGACAACAAGTCTGCACTGAAGTAATAAGTTGACTGACTATATTTGTGTTTCTTTCATCTATATTTAGAACATTTATAATCATTACAGATTGCATGTAATTAATGACAAGTCTGTCCTTCTAGTCACCATATGTGCAGATGATTATTACATGATATACAATACCGCATTCAAGTTAAGTAAGTTATAAGTTGTCTTTTCAAAAACACGTTTCTGCTTCTTGTACAACATTTGTAAAGTTGTTGAATCAAGCCTCAGCTGATGAAACAAGATCATTTCATATATGTGGGTGCACACAGTAGACACACACACACACACACACACACACACACACACACACACACACACACACACACGTGTTGTCTTCCTCTGTGAATTTATGTTAAGGAAAACTATGGATAATTTAAATTCCCTCCAGTTGGCGCTCACAGGATCTGTCTTTAAGGAAGGAGGCAGCTGTTAGCTGGCACTGCCACAGTAGGAGTCTGCACTATTGGCAGGCCCCCTCTCAGGCTGATCTTTCCACTGAAGGTTAATCACTCAGATCCTCTCAGAGCCTTTATGTTAGTGTAAAAATGAAAAGATGTCAACAGATTAGTCATTTTTAATAGATGCTAATCAGTTAGAAGTGTCCCAGTTTCTCAGTCTTTTCACTGGCAAATCTGTGTTTGTAAATCAAGATTTTTGGAGTCGGTACCTTTTCAGTGCCACCATAGTGTGTCACTGAGTGAAATATAGCCTGAATAGAGTGTTTTTTTTAAACTAGCTATTAACCAATTACATCAACAGTCCTGAAATGTGAATTTTTGATTGGCAGCATCATCAAACAAACCCTTCAGCTGCTTTCTTTCGTCAGTCAGCCCTGCTGCTCTACGTTTAGACAGTAAACAATTGAGTTTGTGTGTGTTGGATACTTTCTCCACACTTCAGCAGGATACTATAACAGCAGCCATTGTGACAATAATACTATTGAAAATGCCTTGTTCATATATATTTCTACAAACACCACATTCTGCTTCATCATTTCCAGTCAGAGCAGAACTATGAAACAGAATAGTCTGATACATATCGGGGATGACACAGATGTGAGATCAGCAGAAGTTACTCTCTGTAGTCTGTTTGGAGAGCGTCTTCAGCAACATGATCCTCTTCTCACGAGCATGAGCTTCATTTAACAGTGGGAAACGGGATCTCCTCAGAGCAGAGATGACAAGTAGAGCCTTTTCTTTAAAGAAAAAACAAAATAAATCCTGGTAAGTATGTGTGTGTGTGAATGTTCAAAATATTATTATTATTATTATTATTATTATTGCCTGGTGTCTTAGTTTACGGCCACTTGTACACAGTGAGCTGAGCCCATAATTTAGATTATGTCTGCATCTTTTTTTTAACGAAAAACAAGTGTGAATCTATAAGAGTGTAAAACATTTGTGTATTTCCTGCATTTAATGTTAAATATGTAAATTATTAATGTGCTTAGGGATGTTAATATTCCTTAAGCTCTGCTACAGGCCAAGCCAGAGTCAAATTAAATGCCATTATGCAAATGAGCATCAATCATCAGGCCGTACCGTCATAAATCTATACCACCATCAAACAGGCAGCCACATTTACCACTTACCCCGTCTAGACCAGCACAAAACCCAACTAATGGGCTTTTCACACAACATATTCTTAGCCAAGCGTTGACCCTGCAATAACTTAACCCCTTTTCACACACATTGTTCGCCCAGAGTTAACATAAGTCAGAGCTATAACATTCACACTGCATTTTCTGCTAACCGCTGGGTTAAATATATGCTGAAGCGAGCTGCTTGTGTTCACATGAGTGTGTGTGGTTGTGCCTCGGCTGGTAGAGCGTTCGTCCACCAACAGAAGGTCGGTGGTTCGATCCCTGTCCCCCTCTGTTCTTGGGCAAGATGCTGAACCCCAAGTGTGCGTGTGAATGGTTATCGGTCCTGACGAGCAGGTGGCACCTTGCATGGTTGGCACCAGTGTATGAATGTGTGTGTGAATTGTGCTCATGTTGTAAACTGCTTTTGTGGTTGTAAGGTGAGAAAACAGTTGATCCTGTTTCACACAGGCACCTTTTAGCCCCATGTTTAGTTGACTTAGTAGTCGTGTAATCCTAATTATATCAGTTTCTTTTGATTTGATTGCCGGCTAGTGTTGTAAAAGAAATTCAAAAATGTTGATTCTGAATATCTTAAATGTTTTCGATACTCATTTTCTGCAGTATTATTATTCTTTGTGTGTGTAAGTGTGATATTCAGTGTGATTCAGTGTTTACTATAATTATTCCACTGCCTAGAAACAAAATCCTATCTTGTTATATTTATCTTTGAAGAAAAATCCAAAATGTTCGGCCCCCCAAAATTTTTCCTGGTGGTATCAAAAAATGGTAATGAGCATCAATACTTTTCAAGGTATTGTTTTAAAATAGAAATTTGCGTCTTGTGACAGCACATTTCTTACACATTTTTTGTAGTTTTTAAACTTTATAGTTTTAACATGCATAACAAAATTGTTCACAGAGACACTAAATCAACAGCTGATTCAGCCAACACAAGGAAAGAAAAGACAATATGTTTTTGAGAGATAAATACAATTGGCTTTATCGTAATCTAGAATGAAAGACTAAATGATAATAAATCAACCTCCCTGTTGATAAGCTTCAAGGTTTAATGGAGCTTGTACGGTCCAAAAGGAGGCCGACGGTATCTCGACCCTTGTTTTAGTTGGTCTACATAAGATAAACAAGGGTTGCCATTTGTTAACATCTGTCAGCCGAGCCGAGAATACTGCTACTTGATTCCACTTCGCCAAAATTAGGCAATTAGCTAAAGAAAAGCGAATGCTACTAATAGCCTGTTGTATACGTTAGTAAAAGTAAAGGTTCTTTGAATGTAGGTACATATTTTACAAAATTGGACAAGGAAACATGGTTGTATTCGTTGAATAGCTGAAGCAAGTCTGGCAAAAACAACAAATTCTCAGACATTTGTCTGCAATGCACAGCATTTTTAATTACCGTCAAAAAAAGAATAGCTAATCAGTGCAGAAAAGTTCCATTATCTTAATCTGTTCATGTCTTCTCCTCCTGAGAAACTTGATTACCTTTATCGGGTCCAAAAAGGTGTGTTTCCTCCAAGTCATCTATCAGGAGACACGGCACCGGCTGCACAGGGATAAAGCCCGGGGATTCCCCACATTACATACAAC
This sequence comes from Diplodus puntazzo, assembly GCA_963678695.2. Lineage (NCBI taxonomy): Eukaryota > Metazoa > Chordata > Actinopteri > Spariformes > Sparidae > Diplodus > Diplodus puntazzo. Next base: position 34,806,515 of record OZ023155.1, on the reverse strand, counting down.
CTGAAGAAGCCTTTTGTTTAGACCATAGAACGTGTTCTGTTCTATGTAACAATCTAGTGGAGAGCTTAAATTAGTTCTTCACTTTTTATTAGGTCGGTCTGAATGTCTGTCCAACATCATAACGTTTTTGTGATTGCTACCTAATAAATATTTTGCAAATCCCAAATCAAAGATGAACAAAAGTCCAGGGTTCCCTCCTAAAATAATGCAGCCTACTGAAACACTGCCATGTCCTGAAGATGAACAACTCCCAAGCAGTTTCAGTTGAAATGGAACTTTGTAATAACAGTAGTTATTGTAGGGCTCTCATATTGAATAGCATTATATTTTACAGCTGTAGATGTGATTCTTCTCTTCCATAATGTGAGCTGTAATCTGACAGGATCTTTATGAATTATTTTAGGAACAATACACACGTAGATGAATGATACCTGCTGGCTCATTACAGTTTACAGTGTGATTCGCCTCATTTAATTAAAGAATGCAGATGTTTTGCCTCCCGTCATGAGGTATACAGTCTGAATTAAGTTCCTCTCTTTACTTGACTTTAAAGTTCATTATTACATCCTGATCCTCAGAATGGGCATGTCTGAACATGTCTAAGATATGATGTGGCTGTGGAGATCTTACTAGTAAAACACATGACAGATGATAAACTCAGGCAAAGGAGCTTTACATTGTTTTGTGTCCAGAAAAGAAAAATGATTTACAGTGTTGGTCGTTATTCTGTGTGTATATATACACTAATACTGATAAATCTTTGTGTGGTCAATATCAGCTCTAATTGTCTGCCTTGTGTGTTGCATTATAATGTTCATCAATAAATAACTGAAAATAAAGCAAAATAGTCTTTATGTAAAGAAGATTTAAGATGTCTTTGGTGTGAAAATGAGCTTTTGAAACATTTGATCATTCTTTACTAACACCTATAAAGTGTGGAGCCATTTAAAGGGAGAAAGCACATGATCAGAAATAACAGTGCCAACGGAGTGTCTTTGAACAAACGCCCATACTCAAATGAAATATGACATCACATTACCCATTTAATATCAAGTGTATCCATTTTATTGTAGAAACGATGTGAACGAACTGAAAATTCAAAGCTCTGTCTCGCAGCGTTACAGGTTCAGGTAGCAGTCTGGCTCTGAGGTGAACAGCAGCAGTCAGGAAGTCATCAGCAGAGTGTACTGAGCTCAGACTGAACACAGGTTGTGTTTATTATTCTGCGTCCACTGTCTTCAATCAGGAGGAACACCTCACTGAGCTAATCTAAACAGTGGTGCACCCTGGATTAGAGAGGCCTACAAATGATTATTTGCACAATGGAAACTATTACAGCTCACCATCGGTCTTTGCAGCAAACCCGTTTTATAGCCATGTTGTTCTGTTCCTGGTTTTATGTAATAGCAACAGTGCACAGTTGCCCTTGAGAGCAAACTAGCTGTCTTTGATGCTGAGATCTGTGCAGGCAATACTGAGCATGAGTCATCCGGAAGCCCACACACAAATACTTTCAGCAGCAGCCTTTCCATGCTCTGAGCTCGTCATGAAAACATTAGTAGAGCTGTTGTTGTTTTTATTCAAAGCGTAAGAGTTGTGTTTCAATGGAAAACAATATATTTTAAAGTATATTTTTTAGGTGAAACTGTTGTTTGCAGCATTTACAGTCAACACTTTGTTTGCAGCTTCAGAAGACGAACTTCCAGAATAGGAAGTCCCAGAGGAGGCCTGCTCTTGATAAACATCGTGTGTCTTAGGGATTGCTGAATCATTCACCAAACTGCCTTGATGTTTTATAATCACATAATTCGACATTTGCATAATCCTTGCTCGTGTTAGAAGGGGTTCAGTGGAGCCAAAAACATTCTGTTGAGTGTTTGACAGAATCGGACCGGTGTCCATCAAGTTAAGCTATGGTGTCCTTGTGAGCAGACATAGCTTTATATAATTGTTTACATAATATTCCCTGCTGACATTGTCTGCCAGGCTGTAGCTGTGGGTGCTGAACAGTCTTAGATGCCTTCATGATCACAAACTCTGACTTAAGGTTTGTGTTGATGTTCAAACTCGACTCTGTGTTTTCCGTGACCACTGTGAATTGATGACTATCTCTTCTTTAGCCTTGCAGTGCTGTTAGAGTAAGCCAGTCATGTCCTCTCTTACAATCCTCTACTTGTAAACAGTGATTTCAAGCATTTATAGGACTCATGAGCTCTGTAAAAGATTTGTGTGGTGATGTTAAATTTAGAAGATGTTCAGCTGTTAATGTGTGATTGTAAAAAAAAATAGTGTTTACAGGTGGACTTCATAGGTGGTCCTGATTCTTCGTTTGAAACAGGAAATCTTTAGTAAGAGCAAAAGGAGCTCTGCTGAGATGTGCACTGCTTTCTAGAGATGCATAATGAAACCGTAATGTAACCTGAATGACAAAATATCTGTTCTTCTCCTGCCACTGCTCACAACTAAAGCACTTGATGATTACTGAATATTTTCAGCCCGAGTTGATCCCAATTTCTGGTTTATTTGACTTTGTGTTGCTCATTTTCACTTCTCGAAAACTCAAGAGTGGCTAAAATGGCCTAAATGTGGAACCACCAAATGACATTTCCTAGGTCTGCCTTGTTTTCATGAGGTTGTAGTAATGTGTTTTCATTATCAACCTGGTTGTGGGAATATGTATTCCTTTCAAGTGGAATTGTAATCTAAAGGTATTTTTGAATGTCATCATTTTGTGGTAATTGTTTTTATTCTACTAAGATATTTGTACACTTTCAGCTTTTTGTTAAAGGAGTAGCTCACTGAAAAACATCAGCCTACATCTTGAAATGTTTTAAAGCCAACATTTTTGTGGGATTTTATCAGACTAACATGGAGAGAACTCCTCCAAACCACACTGCCATGTTCCATGTGCTGCTCTCTGTGGAAAGTTAATGTCTTGCTTCTTTATTATTTTTCATTGTGTTTGCTGCAGGTCATCCATCTTCTCCTTCCTGTGACAAATGCTGAGAACAGAGATCAGCCCCTTCAACAGCTGTTAGAGGTGACAGGGTGAGGACGGGGAGGAGTGTCGGTTAGCTGTGCCAGGTCGTGTCTCATGAGAGTGACTGTGCCATCCAGGCACTGCCAGTGACCAGGGCTGTGGCTGTGGTGGGCCCGGCCCAGGAGGCCTTTCTGTACATCACTCCTGGCTCCTGCTGACCTGTGCTGCTCACACCATGGATCAACAGAGAGATAAATATGGCGAGCGGCCTGCAAGGGCCGCTAAAGTTTCCCAGGGAAGCCGCAGCGGACACTCGTCCCGACCATCTGGCTCCTCCAGCTCCTCCGGGGTACTCATGGTGGGGCCCAATTTTCGTGTGGGCAAGAAGATCGGCTGTGGAAACTTTGGTGAATTGAAGCTCGGTAAGTTGAGTCTTAATCTTGCGTTGAATGGTTCAAGACAAAATGGAATAGTTCACAAAGTGAATGTGGGAGTTTTTATTACATTTCTTAATGGTTCTTAATGCGAAACTACACTCGGTCACCAGTTAACCATGTTCACCTAACCAACACTAATGCATCTCGGCGATGAACTATATCTACTTGAAGGCTGTCGTTTGTGGTACTGTTTAACTGTTCATGGTTCAAATGGACTTTTTTGCCCACTGACCAAATGGCAAATGGTTGGTTAAGTGTACCTGGGCAACTGACAACTGAAGAAAAGGAACTACTGGATAATTTCCTGGCACAGGCCATTTATACATACATTTGAATAAGAACATCTTATTTCCTTATGAATCTGTTATAAAGCTTTCAGTAGGGCACTGTACTGTGTCTAATATGTGCTTCTTTCTGTCTTCTTTCAGGTAAAAATCTGTACACCAACGAGTATGTAGCCATTAAACTGGTAAGTTTTCTTTTGCTGCTTTATTTACCTTGGCTGGTAAAAGAATCCTTCCCAAAATGTTAGATAAAACATGTCCAATTTCCAAAAAGTGGCAGCCATTTAGTATCAGGATCAATATGATATGATGGTAAAGAATCTGAGTATTCATTATTACTCAGGTGATATACGTGAGTGGGTTTGAATTAAGTAGTTAAGCAAAAATTAGGAAGTGAAACAGTATAAACATGAAATACATAATAAAGTACAAATGTAAGATATTTGAATGTTCAGCTTCAGTTAGACATGAATTACATGTTTTTCAAAGCCATTCGCGTTCATTTCCAGAAGTATGAGTCTGAAGGTTGTGTGAGATGATTGTCATACGGGACTGATCTGGAAATATGAATGAGGTGTAGATTCTTGGCTAGGTGTGTCTTTCCAGTGGCTGTTGGACTGGAAATCATGACTCCTGACTCATGCTTTTATTATTGCTCACCAGAGAGTAATACACACTACAACAGTATCAAAGTATTGAGGTTACCAAACCACAGAGTGCTCATGGTGTGCTGATACAGATGTAGTGCTTTCATACGATAAAGAAATGTCTCACTCAAATGTGTTTCTGTTTCAAAACACGAGCTAATTGGGAAGATATTTTAGTATGTGGGGGCATTATCAACACAAAATCTGGGAATGTCTGTAGTTCAGACTCAAGTCAGTTTCCCAAACATCATGACAGACATTGATTTCCAGGTGATGCTGGATTGTCCCTGTAATTCAATTATTATCAGCTTTTTCTGGGGGGATTGACCTTTTTCACATTGTGATGTTTTGGGTGATTGTAACTTTAGAAAAAATGCTGAGAGTGACAATTTCAGAGGACAAAGATGATGCATTTTCAGTCCAGTACATCATTTATGTATTTGAGCTTTTGATAGGGAAATGAGCTGCTGGTGATGTGTGTGGAAGCTACACATACACTCATACTGCCAGTTTGTTTTGGTAGACGAAAACCAACTAATGTTACACAGTGGGAGGGAATTCTTGCTTCATGCCAAATAATGTATCACGTTTCATTGGAAATTTGTGAATGCCCTGGAGTGTAAAATGAGTCATCAAAAATAGTTGACAAACAGAAAAGACATTTAATTTCTAAATGAAAAAAACATGAATTTACTTTCTGGTTTAATGTATCAATTCGGTTTTAGCTGTTTTTTCACTGATACATCCCAGTTTCTGAGGTTTTTGGCATTAACTGAGCTGTGGTCTGGATGTGTCCACCGTACAGGAACCAGTCAAGTCGAGGGCGCCACAGTTGCATCTAGAGTACCGGTTCTACAAAACTCTGGGAACTACAGGTAAGGTCACAGATGTCTGTGGCTCCTCGTGGTGTTTCTGTGTTACTGCATCACAATGATTTGACTGTTTTGGAAGATCAGTGCCGAAGATTGCATCATTTCCACAACAAGCGATTACTCAGGTTACGTATTGATATTAAGCTGTGTCAGCAACTCATTTTAATCTCTCCAGGACTTTGCGTACATAAGTGCGTGAATGGCAACGTGCATAAAGAGCCTGTTGAACAGTGACCTTGCTTTACATTAGATGTACCAGCGGTGCAATTCAATTTGCACGGTGTTGACATAAAGTTTGTTAAACACCCACAAAACGGATGCAAAAGCTAATCGTCTCATTCATTGAAAAGCCTTTTTGTTTTTATCAGGCAGAATATGCAGGATGTGTTACTGACTTTATTTGAAAGTGTAGCTTCTGCTCACTGCAATAGCCTTAATGCACGTGTCCAATAATAATAACCTCAGCGTCTTCTGTATTATTCAGGGTGTCACATTGGCTCTGTGTGGGTCTCTGTCAACTCAAGACAGATTTATCCTCCAAGTGTCCTGCAGTTACTTTTTAACTTCATTCTTGTTTTCTGTGAAGTTGTGGGCTCTAAAAACCAAAATGATCAGTTGAAAGTCACCGTGAAGCTTCGTATAGCTGCAGAGAGCTGCAGAGTTGGGAGATGATTCTCTGCAGGTTCATAGCTTAAGCGACCCATTTCACATTAGACAGAGTCCTTTGACCCGTCTTACTATAAAACTGTTGATTATAATCACATCAGGGAAATAAACCTGTGAGGTTTCACAAAAAGTGTGACAAAACCTGCACTTTAATTTGCCTGCGGCGATGTATATCTCCGCTATTATACATTGACATGGTGCTGTGTAAAGTGAAGGAACTGATATATTTGATTAGCTTTCTGCTGTTCCATTAAAACATCCGGGAATACTGAATCAAAGTTACTGTCACTGCATGAGGCTGGAGCATGTGGTCAAAGGTTGGCACTAATCCACATCACCAGATGGTCTGTAATTATTTTGGATATTTAAAATTATGCATGCTGTAAAGTCTATCCAAATATCAGGCGACCATTAACTTCATAGACATTTCAGCAAATATCACTGCTGATCATTTTAGAGCACTACTGGTGTGTACCTTCCAGTACTCATTTATTGTTTCTGGTGTTCAGTTCCAACCCAATTGTCGGAAATGTAGCTCCTCCTGACATGTGGAGGCACATCCTGCACTCCATTAAATGGTTATTTTTATCACTGTTCTAATTTTTGTTTTTCCTTTATGACACAAAATGTTCACTGGCAGCAGCTTCTTCCCAACACAGTGTGATTTATGGTGCTGAATAACGATGTCAACACTGATGGTACAAATACAGAGACATAACTGTATTTGTCCTTTCCCAGATCCTCATATTGTTTGCCCATAATCGACAAGGCTTTTCCACTACTCTTCCTTTAACTCTTCTCCCCTGAGAGTTTGTCATAAAAGATTAGTCAAGGTCTGCTGATGCATCTCCGTTACACCAACCGCTGACCACAATCTTGTGAGGATGAAATGACTCCAACAGAGAAATAAAATAAGGGCAAACTTTTTTAGTCGTCGTACCAGAGGAAATGGGTGGGACCATGACAAACAATAGAACAATAGAAAAATCTTTTTTAATAGTTGTTCGCTGCTCTTCTGGTAAAATGGTGAAAAATAATGTATACATTACGCTGGTTGTCACAAGAATTCACCTAAGCTGTTGATTGAGCAGAGATGCATTTGATCATGCTGTTTATTTATTACATGTGTTACAAATCAGTTAAGTCACAGTGTTGCAGGTTAAAGTTGGTCTCAGCCACAATTTAGATCGCAACAGCTACGTTGTAGTGATGTATGGTCCTTGATGTGCTTTTTGGAGCTCTGCATGTATATATGATAACCAGACTGAATGTATAATGGCTATTGTTTTGCAAAGGCAAGGGCTGGAAAAGGCCAACTGTGCGGAAACTCATTAAATATTTAGAGAGTGGGTCTGCCTCTTAGTACTAACCTGCCTCTGTCCTCTCCTCCAGATGGGATAACGTGACCTCATTTCTTCTTGGCTGTGTGCTGCGGCACATTCCTCTCAGCCAGTGTGGTTGTCACAGTGTCTGTGCGACAGGGTCTTTATGAATTAATGTGGTTTGACTCAGATGCTCAATCAGGTGTTGTATCTGGTGCACAACCAACTGTCACTGGATATTAATGAGGATGATTCAGTTAGGAATGAAACATCTCCTTCCAGAAATTATTCAAGAATATTTGTCAGTGCTGTCAGTAACAGCTTCAGTGCTGCTCTGGTTTTATTAGACAGCCACTGTGAGGCATTAATGTGTTGAGGACATGACAGTTTTGAAGATCAAGAGGGTTTGTTCAAGGGTGGATGCACACTATTGAGCTGTTGAGGGTATTGGCAGCCAGACCTCCTTGTGAAACACTAAACCAGCTCTGTGACCATTACAATCCCAAGATGTAAACATTTCCCACAGTGACAGAGCTTACTAGATTTTACAAACATGTAAAGGAAAGGCCAGAGGTCTTATCCGGGATATCTGTTCCCACTAATGTGAAAACATGGATCATTGTTAAGAATAGAGTGTCTCTTAGTTGTCTGTTCACTCTTCAAGTTGTTATATAAGTATTTCAGTTTACAACCCTACAGTCTTATCAGCCATTACAAGAGGGATATTAAAAATACTGCACATGTTAAAACTAAATTTTAATAAAGAACTAGAGAATATTTTCTGTAGTCACATGATCGACAGAAAGGCTTCAGGTGCTATATAACATTGTTGTCTACTGTCATTTTGGCTGCATCATTAGTCATCGTGACTAAGCTGTCTGTCATCAGCGTTTCCTTGTGAAATGTGATCCGGCATTACAGTCATACGGTGTACAACATGAACGCTGATGTGTATGTATTAGATACAGCTGAGATCATGCTGTTAATTGACTGAAGTCTGGAGCATGCACCTTTACTTAAAGATGTAATTATTCGCCTGTGCCACGTAGACAGTGTTTCATGGCCACTGAAGAAACGTGTTTACTCTGCAAGTCTTAATATTCATAGAATCCTCCTGAACGTGCTCAGACACTTGAAAAGCAAAGACAACAGAACGCTCTTGTAGCTGTCGTGCTATATAGAATGATAGTGTACAAGGTTTGTTTCTACACCAGAGTTACAATATAATTACAAATGTTTATTTCTTACAACCCTGACAGCAGGAGTCTCTGTCTCTTATGTGGCATTGGATGCTCTCTGTCCACACTGAACCCATTAAATATGCACTTCTTTTTCATCATGTAAATAAACCATGTAGCTATCAGCTGTGTGCTGGAGATCAGTTTAGAGATGTAACCACCAAGTAAAAGATGGATGAGTTTTCAAGGATAGCAGATCGTCCTACGTATGTACTTGTTATACAGAAAACACATTTTACGTTGTCATATTTAGATGTTTCTTTGCTGGAACTGACTTTCAATATAGCCAACAGCAAGTAGACTTTTATCAGCGATGGCCAGCTGCCACTGTATTTAGGTTTTTGTAGTAAAATGAGATGGTACAGATAACCCCTCAGTTCACCTTCATGAATCATACCGTCCTCATCCATGCATTACTTTTAGCCTAAGCACCAGAAAAAAGACCAGCGTGTCTGATAAGCTCCAACCAAAGTGTGGTTTTTGGGGCTGATACAGGTATTAGGGAGGGAAATACTCTGACATCAATATATCAGCTGATGTACACAGTTTGTGCAGTGATCTCTCAAGTGTGGTTTTCAAACACTTGTAACAAAGAGATATGATGGAGGCAGGTTACTTCACAGATTTATAGTAAACTCTTATTGTGTGTCTAAAATGACACGAGGTCACTGAAACCTGAAAAATCACTGGGAATTGTAATTCATTATTGTAGAAAATGATCTCAAGTATCTTTTTCAGCATTTTCTGCAACATATGGGCCAATACCAATATATCTGTGACAGGCCAACATTGGCTAATAATATCGGCCAACCAACATGTACATAGGTTGTGTCTTAAACAATGAAAGGTTGCAGATTTGTTTTGTCCTTAATTAAACATTTAAAGTAGTTTTTTTTTTTTTTTTTTAGTAAATTAAAGTTAGTTTGTTGTCTCTTATTCTGCAGCTCTGTAATACACAGAATGTAAGTGAATGGCTGGTAGTCAAATAAATGATCAAACAAATGAACAGATTGACAGCCAGCGGTGCAGCTGCTGAACTGAAGCCAGCCAGCAAATATGTCTGACATAAATTTGATTTAAACAGCTAGTCACAGGCGTCGTGCAATCACAGAAGAGGCATCAAATATTCTGGAGAGCCAACGCAGAATCAACATGAGCAGCACATAATTTTTCAATGCAGTATGCCGAGGTACACCCTAGGCAGGTGACAGGTCCATTACAAGACACACACACACACAGGGTAACAGTAACATGTTCACTCTAACACCTACTGTCAATTTGTAGTCACGAATTCACCTAACCAGGATTTCTTTTTGACTGTGGGAGGAATCCCACACAGGCACGAGGAAACTCCAAACTCCACACAGAAGGGAAAGGACAGTTATCCCAACATAATTCATGTTTTTTTTCCCTCATTTATAAAGAATTGGATCTTTGTTAACGAGCATGACGACATTGCCATTTCTAATCTGTAACATGAGCATCTTCGTTGAGTCATAGCCCTTGTGACGAGGTGTATTATTGCTCTAGCGTTGCCAACGTTAAATATAGCGTGAAATCGGTCTTCAGAGTAGAGGCGCACAAAAAGTCAAGTACGACATTTAAAAATAGACTTTGAGTGAGTTTTGACAACCCTCTGTCTCGTCACAGCAATGGATAAATTATTGATAATGGAAAAATCGCTACCAGATGGTCAAAATAAAACATCCAAGCTCAGGACTGGTCTCATCACAGTCCAGAGAAAGATCTGGTCTTTGACAGCAGGTGGAAAAAAGGCACACAGAAATTGGTGGCAGTGAGATTTGGGGGAGTGCCTTTCAGTCATGCTCATTCATCACATTCATCTTCATCATTTTCCCCTTTTGTTGTAAAGGACTGCAGCCAATACCTTTATTAGATTACAGTAATGCAGAGGAAAATATATTCCTTTACACAGGACAGGATGTTTTATTAAGTGGCTGACAGAGCTGATACACTTATAAAAATCATAGGTAATACAGTTTTATAAGACTTTCATATCTTATCACAACCTGCCACATTGAGTAGCGATGTATAATATGGGGTTTTTTTTTGTTTAAGATGTGGAGAGCAAACATTGATGATTTAGTATTTTATAGCTCTCATATTTGTTGTGTTAAAATTTAGACCTCTTTCCACCTTTTTAAACAGCTGTAGAAAACTATCACTGGTGTCATCTTTCAATGAAACTGTAGTGATGGCATGTTTGGCTCTTCTGGACTACACTACCTGCTCGACCCAGGTGACAGTCATGAGCAGTAGGGGCTGTAGTACTTGGAAATCGGTCTCTCCATATTTCAGCAATGAAAAGGGACTGGAGCACGCTGACAGATTTACAGCCTTGAATTGTGCAAACATACGTACCTTTCAACACTTCTGTTACTTTGATGAAGACACAGTAGAGTAAAAAAAATATGTTTTTTAAGCACATTAAAGGCATTTTGGAGAGGCTGTACTTCCTCTTGTTCTCCTTCCTCTCCCATTGCTCTGCCTTCTTCTTCTCTGTGTTAATTGGGGGATCACAAACCAAATTTCAAGGTGCAAACAGCTGCTTTGTATCGGGCCAAGAATATATTGGGCCTATATATATTGTTTCCTAACCCTGTTTATTTGATACATTTTAATCAGATATTTGTAGTTACCTTCACAGTACAACTGCATACTATATATTCTTTGCATATTAAGGCCATTAAAATAAGTAAAACTAACTATGTTCAAATATGCTTATATGGGTCTGTAAGGTTCGAGCAGGATTTAAGCAGAAGCATAATGGAAGCATAATACCTGCAAACGGTGCTTGAATAGAGGATAAACAACCTTTATTTTTTGTCCTGTGTTGTTCTGCTCCTTCACTCACTGATTCATACCGTCAGTGAGGTTTTTTTTTTAGAAAATTTTGTTTGTCTGTCTGTGCCTCATGCAGTTCTCCTGCCTACATCACTGTTAAAATCACTTCTAGCCCAAGTCAGTGCTACGCCCAGGCATTGCTCTCAGTATTTTGCAAGAAAATTGAATGAGAGAAGTCAAAAGTGGTACCTACAAAATTGAAGGCTGTCATCAAAGTTTGAGTCTTTTGTAGAATCAGAGTATACTTTGCAGCAGAGGACACAGATTCAGTCTCTCATGAGGACTGCTCTGCTCTAGGTAATGATGGCTCTGCGATCACTGCTTTTTCTTTGCTGGTAAAAAAGCTTGACTAACCTTGTTTTGAATCGAACAACCCGTTTATCCACTTATTTACAGCACATCTCCAATCCAACACATTTTTAGGCCTCCCACAGGCACCCAGGGTTTCAAGGCACTCATTCCTATGGTACAATTAGCAACCCACAGAACTGCATAATGGTGTCCAGAAACACAGGCTGTAGCTCGGCATGACTCCTACATGCCCATATGCTAGCCGACAGCATTTACGCTACCTTTCATACTGCAGTGCGTTTCCCAGCTGGCAAGTCAGACGTCTTCAGCGACATATTGGCATGAATACGTTAACGCACGGCTTCAGGATTAGTGTCGCTATTTATCTTTCTGATTATCTGTCTCTACTAAAAGTGCTTGAGCAGAATAATAAGTTGATGATGGTAATCTGATCCCTTCACTAAACTTTATTGTGACAACTAACTTCTCCTTAGTCATGGCACACAAAATGTGAATGAATTAAGCACATAACCAATATACGATGGGCTGGCATGTGTGCAGGATAAAACAGTGTGAAGTTGACCATAGCAGAATAAGTAAATATTTTAAAGTCTGAACCAAAGTTTTTCAGATCCAGACTTAATCAATATTTTATGTTAACTTGGGATCAAATGACTATTGTAATGTGAAAGGAAGGTGCAAAGAATGAAAAATTCTCATGTTAATATGCCTCATGGAGATGAGCATAGTCTGTTTGTCAGCTCATGTTTTGGTTTTACTGCCAGAAACATAACATTTTATATTTACCATCCTCCACTTTCACTGACATATTTGGCAGAAATTAGCTGGTGAACACAGTGGAGTATTGAGTTGTTAAATAGCAAGATCATTTCCTCAGGAGTTGGTGGAGGCCAAAACAGAGCTCGAAAGAAAGTAAATATTGCTATTTGCTAGCGTGTTCACCATTTCAACTTAATACGGTGATAATATGTCGTTATTCAGATTCATTCTCTCTTTGTGATTATAGTTTGTTGCGCTGCCATCCTGTGGCAAAATCAATAAATATACATGAACAAACTTAACAGGCATAAATGCACTTACACATCATCTCCCAAGTACACATACAAGACAAACAGAACTAGTGAATACACAGTAATACCGTCTCCAATAGATTTTTTTAATGTTGCAGTCAGCAGATCCTCAATAATAAAGGACTAGCTTACAAATCAGGGACATAAAATGTAATCAGGATGTCCTTCCTTTTTTTTATTTTTAAACTTCTCTGCAATTATAATATTTCTAAGGACCGAGCGCAGCTTAGGCAGTCTGTTCAAGCGAGGTCTATGATCGGAGCTGCAGCGTTTCTTTGAAGTTTCTTGAGGGGACCTTTTTAATAGGACCCTGACTAAACTTTGAATCATGCTCCCCTGAAGGCAATTAACAGTTTGACCTGATTTCCTAGTTCTTTGAGAGTGAAGTTCAGGATGTGGTCATGAAGACAACAAAGGATGCAGACATTCCCAATTACAAAATACAAATTGATAGGACTTGAATGTGCTTACGATTTGAAATCCTGCAAAACATGAGGAATTTCATACTGTGCATGTGGGACGACGATGCCCTTGTTCCAAAAGTAGAAACTCCCACTGAGGGCTTTTATATCATGTTATTAAAACTGCATGAATGAAGGAAACGTTTCACACTCTGCCATCCTTTTACATTCAAGCTCACAAACTTTGTTACAACTCTACATTACATTATACTGACTAAACTGCAGTGACTAGAAGTAAAATAAGAGCCAAGGTGACAGATGGAAGGGATTTTGGAGCAATTAGAGTGAGTAGAGCAGAGAGGATATGATTCAGTTGGGAGGATGTGAGATGAGGCAGTGAAAAGATTAGTTTTCAGTGACACACTTCTGCTTGCAGGCACTGCGTTGTATTCAACTTTAAGGTTAATGTTTACCGAGCAGCTTTCTCTGCCCGCTCTGCTTCGTGACCTTGTGGTTCCCCTCCTCCTGTCTGAGCAGTTTGAGGCCTCTTAGGGTTAACCTTGGACCCAACTTAGAAATATCATTAGTCAAGAGAGACAGGAATAATAAACACTTTTGACATCTGGACTCTCTAGAATTCCCACTAGTGTAAATAACACATTGGAGGAATGTTCTGCTTTTTTATTATCTTCTAACTAGTATTTGTTTTTGTTTTTTTCCAGCGGTTTCTGATTTATTATCGAAGTTAACATTGATCTTTTATATCTGTGATGCATTTGTAAACACGTCAGAGATGAAAAGACTTGGGATACTGTGACAAATGTGCTGATGTATAATTGGGCTTAGATTTTTGTCTCTCACTAGTCTAATTTCTTTCTCCTTGTGTTTCAGCTGAAGGAGTTCCCCAGGTGTTTTACTTTGGCCCCTGTGGGAAGTACAACGCCATGGTTCTGGAGCTGCTGGGCCCGAGTCTAGAGGACCTCTTTGACCTTTGTGACAGGACATTTTCACTGAAGACTGTCTTAATGATTGCAATTCAGCTGGTGAGTTCAGGGCAGCATGCCACATGAAGTTGTTGTAAAATAGCTTCTAGTCGCCTATGTTATTATTAAAAATGTATATGGGAAAAATAAACTAGGCAGGTTTTTGTAAATCCTTCGTTAATTGCCAATAAAAGTCACTGCAAGTCCACATATAAAAACCTAATAATTGTATTTTATGGCTCGCATGGTGAATTTAGCATACTGGTATTTTACACTTTTAGAACGTTAACTAAATCATTGCTCGACAACTTTATGCTTAAATCATGCCTGTCTCGAGTAAAGGCCTGGTTCTGTCTTTCTGTTAATCAAGACACCATATAATGTGTTGGGTTGAGTCCTGCCTTCGGACCAGAGGCCTGTAAAGGTGTGACCGCTGCAGTCTCCCATTACCCAGTCTGCAAATTAGCAATCTGTCAGTATATCTATACTATTGGGCAGAGTCAGGAAGGCTGGAAGCTGTCAAAAAGAGCAAAGCCATCACTGAATCTCATTAGGTTTGAGCAGCTCAGAGGTTGGTTGGACCCAGTCTCTCAGGCGCCTGAGACATCTCCAAATTTCTAACATTTCATTTTGTCAGCACAAAATCTGCAGTGCTCTTGTAATACAGATAGCCTCTGCAAATTTGTAAGGAAACCTACAAAACAGCACAACATAAGCATGGTGTTGCAGAACAGAGAGTTCTCTCCTCTGTATTCATCACATGGGACTTCCCTCTTTGTTGTTTGGCACAAATGAGGGAGCCCACAATAAGTGCTGCGAGCTAATACTCCTACTCAAGCTCTTTTTTTGGTCTGGTAATAGGCGGAGTGTTTCAGGGTATCAGGATCCCTCAACATCAAACACAACTAAAGGATCTTATTACTCACGCCATTGCTTACAGTATTTCCCATTGTGTGTGTGAGCTGTCATTCATGTCAATTACAAATCTCTTAGAAGGAAACCACTATGAACGTGTGGTTATAATTACTCATTTCCAAACACATTGGCATTCTGATCATTATCGCCTGTGCTTTGTAGTCCCGGGGCCCTGCAGGATGGTTTGGCTCTCTGATAGCGTTGAGCCAGATTTTCTAACCACTACATGAAGCTTCTTTGTGATGGAAGTGGGACACTGTGGCCATGCAGCATAGTGCTGAACAATTACTGAATCAATCATTAGTCAGTCAGGATAAATTATTTGATGACTACTTTATAAATAATTCATCATTTATCAGGTAAGAATACTTATTACGTTGTAGTTTCAGCTATGAGTATTCAAAGTAATTCAGTAATCATCATTTTTAGTCTCATATTTTTACAATGACAAAGATTTGGTAGCAGTAATTGACTAATTTCTTGGTTGATGTCGTTTTCATTGTGTCATAAATAGCATACTCAAGTATTCATGTGTTGTACTTCCATAGAGTTGGCAGATTTACAAGAGACAGATTAAAACTCGAATGACAAATCCCAGCAGCCCCCTTTAATTCAATCAAGTTTCTAGTCCACTATCTTACAAAACATATTTTAATCTGCTAGATCTGGATTTTTATTTAGATCTGTGTCAAATTGTACTCATTCATTGAAACCAGCAACCTAAATGTGCCTGATTCTTTTTTTTTTCCATCCAGATGCACATGCATTATTCCCAGAGAAATTGATTGAATTGAAAATAGTAGAATATTCCTGGGCCAAAAGTTAAGGGGCCCTGTCGTTGACAATCTGTCCTTGTCTTGTTGGGCCTTTTTTGTATAATCTTGCTGATAAACCGACCAGCAGACGCGGGTCAGAAAACATCCTTGGTGGAGGTAAATGAGAGTAAGACTTACTGTGACAGAGACCAAGATGTCCTGACTTTCAGTCCCTAGTGTGAGGAAACACTGTATCCTACATTTCTTATAATACAACTCAATTACATCATTCATCAGACCTTTCCTGATGAGTAGAGGTCAGCGTCTGTCAAACCAGACATCCCTAGTTTGCAACACAAGGTTTCCGTTTTGCGTTTGTTTTCTCCATGATGATTTGACTCAAATGTTGTTACTTGAGTAATTTTCACAGGCTTGTTGAACTGTCTACGCTGGATGATTGGTATAAACCATGACTACTGAATTGATCTTGCTGTGTAAAATCAGTGGAGTGCTCCTTCAATGTGTAATACTGCTGAAATCAATCACTCAGGAAGTATTGTGTTACAATGGCCATGAGAGGACTGACGTACCGCAGCAGTCAACTGTCACTTTGGACAGTTCGACAATCTTTTTGACAACTTGATTCCCATTTTCACTGACTTTGTCGCCTGGTTTGTGATTTGATCAGATCTGTGTTCGCTGTTCTTTTTGCTGACTCGGTTGTATTCTCTCTCACCAGATTTCTCGAATGGAGTACGTGCACTCTAAAAACCTCATCTATAGAGATGTCAAACCTGAGAACTTTCTCATCGGACGGCAAGGGAATAAAAAGGAACACATCATCCACATCATTGACTTTGGCCTGGCCAAAGAATACATCGACCCCGAGACCAAAAAACACATTCCATACCGGGAGCATAAGAGCTTGACTGGCACTGCTCGATATATGTCCATCAATACACATTTAGGGAAAGGTGAGATACATTCCATAGCTTTGTTTTCTTTATTATACATGAGTCTCTGTTGTGTAAGATGGTTTGGCACTTTCTCAGTGTTATGATATATCTGCTGATGTAGAGCAAAGCCGGCGAGATGACCTGGAGGCCTTGGGCCACATGTTCATGTATTTCCTTCGTGGGAGTCTACCGTGGCAAGGACTGAAGGTATGCCAAGGACATGGATGTGTTCTGTAGAAGAAAATCAATAGAAATGTAAAACAACTCAGAGCTGACTTGATGTCATGACAGTCTGCCTCTAAATCATAATCTGATAATAAGACCAGTATCATTCTTTCATGCAAGGTTTTATGACCAGATTATGTTGAAATTTTGCATTAAAATCCTACTTCTGAAATAAAAAGTGAGTCAATGTTAATATCAAAAACACTGAAGTATTTCCAAGTGGTAATGGTACAGACTGACCAATTGTCACTGTGTGTAAGTCAGTACACAGACAGTCAGGAGTGAAGATTTTCTTTTAACCAATCTGCATTAAGAAAAAAGAATATATGAGAATGTGCTCGACATCAGAAATGGTTCACATGTCTTTCTGATTTAAATCTACTGCAGGCCGACACGTTGAAAGAGCGATACCAAAAGATCGGAGACACAAAACGAAACACTCCCATCGAGGTCCTCTGTGAGAACTTCCCAGGTACACTGATGATTGACGGCTGTAAAATACTCATGATCAGACTGTAAAGCTGGATGATGGTCAATACAGATATTGGCTGTGATTTGACCTGTTTTGCTTTACCCCACATAAAATTGTTTGAAAAGTCATCCCACAACATTATTAGAATTACAGTGTCCATTATAAAGGTTAAACCAGTATTTTTTTTCCTTTCTGTGTAATCCAGAGGAGATGGCCACTTACCTGCGATATGTGAGACGGTTGGACTTCTTTGAAAAGCCTGACTATGAATATCTGAGGACTCTGTTCACTGAACTGTTTGAGAGAAAAGGATACACCTTTGACTACACTTACGACTGGGTCGGCAGGCAGATAGTAAGTGTTGCACATAAACTGTTAAACAGAATCTGTTAAGAGTTCTGACTGCACAGCATTTAACTCATTATCATTCCTGTCAGCCTACACCAGTGGGGTCTGTTCATATAGACTCTGGAGCATCTGCAGTCACGAGAGAGAGTCATCCTCACAGAGACCGGCCCTCACAGCACCAACCGATCAGAAATCAGGTACAGCAGGTTTTGTTTTTAGATTGTGTGTGTGTGTGTGTGTGAGAGAAGGGGAACAAGCACATGTAGTACATGTTTGTATGAAGCACTTGTGCATTGAGAGAGCACATTGGTTTTGATTGACATTAGCTTGGTAGCTAACTCAACACTATGTTAACAGAGAGTTGACTAGACAGCTAACTAAAAGCTGACAATGTGTAGTCTGGACAAAAACACAACTCTCACCAGCAACATTCAGTGTTCAGCTCCTGCAAATGAGATTCTGCCTCTGGTTTGGTTCTGTCTCATGATGGACAAACACAGCCAGAACAAGCTTCTTTCACTGTTCCATCCCAAAATATGATTGGTTGCCAGAGAAATGGCGATAGTGACGACACTAAAAGTAACAAGTTATTTTTCTCTTGGCGTCTGCATGCTGCTGAATACATGAACAATTGTAGGAGGATACCTGATATGCATTCACATACTGTAGTATACTAAACTGAAATGAGATGGATTAAGAGATAATGAAGGCAGAATTAATTTATTTCTTGGTTAGACTGAACAGGAGAGAACATCAGAAAAAGTGCAGGTATGTTTCATTTCCAACATTTTCAAGGGACTGAAGT
The DNA here is from genome assembly GCA_963678695.2 of Diplodus puntazzo. Taxonomy (NCBI): domain Eukaryota; kingdom Metazoa; phylum Chordata; class Actinopteri; order Spariformes; family Sparidae; genus Diplodus; species Diplodus puntazzo. Next base: position 34,787,962 of record OZ023155.1, on the reverse strand, counting down.
GTACCTCAGCATTATTATGTTGTTGTGGTTTCAGAGCTATGGTGCAAATTCTTGTTATTCTATTGTTTTTCTAACAATTAAGGATTATGATCACGTGTTTCAGTGAGTTATCTGCTGAATGTACATTGGATTATGATTGTTAATTGCTGTCTCAAAGAAAAGTTTTTGATGAACATCTTGTTCATCAAAAAGATAGATTGATCCAGTACAGTCGGCTACTTCAGGTTTAAATTGTGTCTTATTCAAGTGTAATGAGATTGAGGCTAAAGTTAGAGACGTGAGAGCTTTTCCTCTGTTTGGCTTCAGGCTCATTAGTTCCTGGTTCAGTTCTCTGGCTGAAGCCTTGCTTTGATTTTGATTTCACTTCTTTATTTTGTTACATTTATTTTTCTTCTCCATTTCTCATGCTGCTTTGCATGTCACCTGGCCTCGCTCACCCATTTACCCATATTTCCTAACACAACTATTCCATCACTCCCCTCACCCCCACCCCCTCCCATCGCACCCCCCTCCCATCACCGACGCCCCCGAGCAGACAGCGGTCTCAGATCGACGAGGAGCATGGGAGGTGCAGCCCACACGCCAAGCAAACTCCTCCTATCTGACCTCCCACCTGGCAGCGGACAGGCACGGGGGCTCAGTGCAGGTATACACCCCTCACCTGATCAACCAACAGCCCCACCCAGTCTCTATGGAGTCAGATCTGTCTCATAGGATCTAATCCAGAAAAATACGTAATGTTTAAAGTTGCATACCTAACGATTCTCATGGGAGTCATTAAAGGCAACGATCACCTTTCAGGAAAATATATTTTTTAAAGTTTTTAAAGAACATTTCTAAGCCGATTTTGGTTGTTAATATTAACTTCAGGCTATTATTACACTTAACACTTGCGATGACTTTATTATTATTCATTTTTCATTCCTCTAAAAACAAACAAACAAAAAAAAACTTCATAATTGTTCATAAAATAAATGTTACTGGTTTATGTAATTGCTGCCATATCTGGTTCTCAAGTAAATGTACAGTTGTAGATGACAGACATTAAACCAGGACAGAACATTGATCTTGTAGTTCAACCTTGTGTGTGTGAGACAGATCTACACCCATATACCTCCCCCACTCCTTTACCCCCTGGCTGGGAAATGTTATTTTTCTGCACCACCATATGCATGTCATCTGGTGCCACCCACCCCAGATGGTGAAAATGTGGTTTAGCTGTATAAATAGCACCCCTGGTTGTGGCATTTTGATCTCAGGTCCGACAGCTCTTCATGGCGCTTCCTTGCAAGATCAAGAAGCCTCTTGCATGGCAGGGTGACCTGGCTCAGCATGCTCTTAAGTCGTAAAAGGTCATTATGCTTAAAGGAACATCCTGGTGTAATTTTGACAACTTGCCATTACCCAAGATTGTCTCTGTTTGTAACAATCTCTGTTTGCATAGGTGTGTACAGTGCAGGCACTTGTAGATCTGGCTTTCTACTAAATGCCATTCACTTCCATTCAGGTTGAAAAGGTGTGAGTAAGATTTACCTCTTTTGCTGTAAACTCTGACACTGAGTTGAACCCACACAGACGGCAACAATCTATCAGATTTCTTATCAAAGGCAGTGAGCACATAAGACAGTTTGCTTGTTGAAGCTTCTTTACCTCCAGCAGTCACATGACCTTTATGTTATACCTCGCTCTACTTTCCTCCAAGACAGAGTTCTGATACATTGATTGGGTTATATAGGTGCAGTAACTTTAAATTTAGAGTAAACCAGTGATTACAACAGCACTGTGTTTGTTGCTTCCAGCAGCTTCATCTCTTGGAGAGTGTTCTACAACATGAGTGGAAGTGAATGCTGTTAAATTGGCTAAGATTAGCAAAGCTGTACACTGTACGCATTTATGATCACAGAACACATTCTTATGATAATTACAATGAATTTCTTCTACAGGTTAATGAAACAACCATCAGTGTTTGGAAAGCCACGTCTTTTTCTTTGTCTGTGTGTGTGTGATTGTCCATCATGTCTGTCTAGCTTTTAAAAGTCGTATGTTTTTTCAAGGGCTGCGCAATTTAATCTAGATTTTATCAAAATCACAGAATGGGCAGGTGCAATATCCACGAATCAGAAACAGCATTTTTTTGCTAAATGTAAAAAAAAAAAAACAGCATTATAATGAAGTCCTGCTGCAGTGGAAGGATGGCGGCCCCACAGACTGTGTTCTCCAGGTTCAGTTCCAACAAACGTCACATCATGTTTTATTTTTTTAAAAAAGAAATTGCAGTGAAAAGGGAAATTGTGACGCTAAAATGATCATTTCCTTTAATTGTGAATCACATCGGTATTACTGTCAAAATGATCTCAACATGATTGTGTTCTTCTTCTGTACTGGCGTACAGTTTGGAAGTAAATTTGAAAGAAGCCATGTATTTGTTTTGATTTATATAGATCAGCGCTCCTCTTGGCTCCCTGCAGAGGTGAATGTTTTAAACATGCTGTAAATATTAACTTTACTTATTTCACCCTTCAAAGAAATTAGCTGTGTGATTTAGAAGTGAAGCTGCAGCAAAACTGACACACCCGTGGTTCATCATCTCTGCTGAAGGTTACAGTCAGCTGTGAGAACCACATCTTTAGGAGATTAACAAAACTGTTGCTGTCTACTGATTTCAGCACACACAATTATTTGGTTTCAAAAACTCCACCCTTCTTTTGTTTCCATTTTGGACATTCAGGTTTCACTAAATGACTTAAACAGACTATGACAGTATTGAAAAGAGACACATACCCAGACAGTTGACTACCTGATATGAAATGCAAGCAAGAAAAGCACATTCATGTTGTTTCCTGGTGTTGCCTGTGCTGATGTGTTGTTGTTCTTTGAAGCTGTTCGGTGTGTTTCCAAAGAGGAGACAGTCAAACAAAGTGAATGGGTTTCGAAATCTCCATCACAGCAGGACCTGTTTCTCACTGTTGTTGAAGTAACACGCGTCTGTGCCGCAGGTGGTCAGCTCGACCAACGGGGAACTGAACGCAGACGATCCACTGGCAGTTCATTCCAACGCTCCGATCACGGCTCAGGCAGAGGTGGAAGTGGTCGACGAGGCCAAGTATGTGTCACACACACCCGCCACACCACTCCCTCACGTCCATCTGTCGCTTCCTCTCTTTCCCTCTCTACCTCTCTCTCTCTCTCTGTCTCTCTCTCTCTCAATTTTTGCTATGCTGTTGAATAGTGACAGCCCTGTCCCCACCCTCCAGCTGTCATCCTGCTACTGCTGCTCTTCTCTTCTGCCTGACTGTGTGGGTTTTTGATCTTTTCTGCTGCCTGTCTCTCTGCTGTTCCGTTAATAAGACTTTTTTAAAGAAAGAAACGCAGATGCAAATTGACTTCTCCGTCATGCTGCTGCTCATACCTGTAGCCTGAGCAGTCAGACTCTAACGTATAACAGGGTTTCTTTGGCTGCTTCAGAAGTCTTAAAATAAACTAAATGTCATTAAGGTCATTAATGGTCTTTTATTTGCTATAGCTACTAAATTTGCAATAGGTGCATTTAATATTCAGGGAAAAACTATAATGCACAATTGCCTACTACTTAAATAGCATGTATCATATTAAATTTAGTAGGAGACAATGAGAGACTAGGTTACATTTACATTACAGTATGTTCACTAGCTACAGATGGTAGCTGGTGAACAGGTGTCTGCTGTTTACTACCACTAAGAAAAGGTCACACACAGCCAAAGTGTCATTCAGACTTTCACCTGAAGGAGTGGAAGCTTCAGCCTCTATTGACCTATCCAAGTTATCTGCTGAAAAAATGCTGTTTCTTTTTTTTTTGTTTCTTTTGTCATATCTTTATATTTATCACAGAAAACCAAAATGTCACATTGTCAGTTTTTAGTAGAGCTATACTAATGCCTGCGTTGTTTGCACATAGTGCACCTGAAACGTCCTCTGAATCCCTCACAACTTCTCAACGGTAAGCATGAAGCACTTCTGTGTCACTCAGAGAAACACAAGGGGTTGAGGTGCTGAGGGTTCTTTACATGCTGAGCAGGTGTCGTTCATCACATGTTAGGACATGTTTTGGTCTCATTAATTTGTAGAGGTCTGAAAAGGATCTTGAAAACCATTGACTTGACTTTAAAAAGTCGAGTCAAGTCCTGGAGGATGTCACTTCACTTTCTAGTAGCCTGAAAAAAAAAACCTCCACTGTTGATCATCCTGATTTATCAAGTCTTTAATCGCACCAGTAAGGATTATAAGGAAGAATTCTACAGTGTCTCATGCTAGCAGCTAGTTGAGATCACACCAGATTGTCCATGTCACAAACGGAACATAAAAGAACTGGTAGCAGCAGCCAAACAGCTATTGGTTCAAATCTTCAGCCCCAGTAGTGGAATGATGGCGTGCTGCATGGCTGGACGCCCACTGTGCAAAAACTGCGCCGCTGGCTGAATGTCATATTATTCAGCTGACTGAGAAGAACTGAGTGGAGCACTTCTGAGACAAAAAGAAATATGTCAAGGGAAAAAATAAAAGTGTTGCAGTTGGAATTTATGGTTGCTGGAAATTAAAGTAGATTAATTTTGTTTGATGAACAGAAATGTTGGAGTGGAACTAAACTCCTCAACACAGATTTAGTTGCAAGCTACAAATGCACTGAGAGCTGCTCTTACACAAAAGCTTTGTCTTGTGTCACCAACACAACCGCTCTTAGTGATGTTGAACCAATCATTTTATTGCAAGACTGCAGGAGGAAACTGTCCTAATTTGGCCTCAGGTCACCTTTGTTTCCAGGCAGGACCTCAACAGTGCCATTGTTGTGAGGCTTGAGTGTAAAATGAAGACAGTGCAGTTAAAATGGATTTACTGGCCTCACTGAAAAACACTTCATGATGAAAATAGATGTAAAGTATTAGCTCAGTTGGGGCTGTGGGTGTGTAACTGTGAGCAGTGTACAGGTGGTGCTGTTATATTTGAATGAGTACTAACTAAATGTATAGAATGAATATAACTCTTTGAGCAGGTAAATAGTTTTTTTCTCTGACATTACTGACTGCAGAAGAACACAAACTATCAACATACTGGAACATTTTTTTGATTTAATAATTTAATTTAACAGAATTTTCCAAACAGATGTTCATGTGTTCATTCAATATTTGATAAATATTACACATTTCTAAAGGTTTTACTTGATCAGACATTGAAGTCCCTCTCCAGTCAGTTATTGTTCCTGTTTAACAGATGGGGCGTGGTAATAATCCTAAGTAACCAGTTACCATCGCAACCACACTGCCATTCTTGTGAGATCAACACCACAAGCAGGGATCAGTGATAACGTTGATATTAGCATAGATCAGTGGTAACGTTGATATTAGCATAGATGATTGATAAGGTTGACATTAGCATGGATAAGCAGTCGCATGAATATTATCAGGGATAGTGATAGCTGTCACTCAAACAGAAGTTCTTCTTGTGTACTGAGGAGCTGCAGAGTTGATTCATGGACAAACTGTACTGTACAGTCTCTCCAGATGCTAACAGCTGTTTATGTGACGGGGCTGGGCTCAGGGCCAACACTACACAGTGCCCTTTTCTTAATGGAACCACGCTACTCGTACAACTCGTATAAACCAAGCTTGGAGGATGACGTATGACTCAAAGATTCTGCTCTAGTCGATGTGTCATTTTTTAAAATGTAGTCATATGAAAGTGAATAGGTGATAAATTGAGCATTAATGCCAGATTCATGATTATCGAGCCAGCTGACCATTTAAAATGAGGGGGAAGTTATTCAGAAACAAAAAACGATCTCTCTCCTGTATCTTAAAGTAGATTTCATCCTGTAGCATTGTAATAAATAATGTTGTTGTTGCACTAAATGTTGGAGTGTATTTAGCTTCAGTTGAGCTCTTTTAGAGTTCTGGTAACGACATTACAGGGATTCACCGTCTAATCAAAGTCACTGAAAAGATGATTTTCTCCTGAGTCTCCCGGAGGTTGATTCACTTTAATCTGCTCTGGTTTCTATTTCTGTGCAGATGACAGGCTTCCTCCTGTTGTCTCCATTCACACTGTTGTTTGATATGATGATTGGTGCGTTTACTGCCAGACTCTTTGATAACTCGTCAGACAAGTTAATGTTAGATTTAAGAACATGAAGTAATGAATGCAAATCATATGTCTGATGCAACTGAATTAATATGTTTCCTTTTGAGGTAACAACAGTTTTCCATGGTGAATTAATATCACATGTTATTTTATCTTTTATTTACATTCACGGTCTGAAATTTTCTTCTGACTGTCAACAATAAAAAGACATTCTCATTTGTGCAGGATCAGGATAAACTACTGTGGATTTTTTATGCTACAGATATACAAATCATAAATGACATGTATGCATCTTACAGCTGTGTATAACAGCAGCAAATAGGGCACTACAGTGTTTTTAGTTCATTGACAACATTCTCATGTTTGTACCACATTAATCTACTTAACATTTTTGTTTACTTAATGGAGATTTGGGAATATGAGGCGTCCACCTTAGAGATGACACACAAACAAGGGTTAATTACTAAAGGTTGCACAATTGAACATTGATGCGTGGCATGATGTCAACAATGCAAGCAATGCATGGATATGTAGTTTAAATGCTGAGGTTGTGTTACGGTGCCTAAGAGAGGAGATGCTGGATGGATGCCAGCTGAAGGAAGACGGAGTGAACACATGGGCCAGCTTTTATAGCCCCGGGCCAGGTGAGCTTAATCAGCTCCTGTATCTGCCAGGTGTCTGTTGAGTTTGCCAGGACAGCTTCCAAGACTGTCCCTAAATGAAATGGACCATGTGCACCATATAATCTAGTTCTTATATACAGATTAATTGTAACTAAATATTTAAAGTACAACTGTTACATAGTTTCTGTAGTGACTGTCTAAACTGGAAAACCCTCAGAATTTTAGATTACATTTAAACACATTTTAGTAAAAGTTTAGAAACTAAATTAGTTTCACAGTTATGCCTCCTAAAAGATGTGGTTTATGTCAGTTTTGTTACAGCTTGTGATGCTACAATGACTTCCTGATTACATGAGTGACCGCTTTTGATTGGACGGTGCTACAAATGTTACTCAGCAGCTGAATTACACATTTCTAAAGGTTTTACTTGATCAGACATTAAAGTCCTTCTCCAGTCAGTTTTTGTTCCTGTTTAACGTTCTGTCTCAAACAGAAGGATGGTAAACAGTAACCAGTTACCATCGCAACCACACTGCTGTTCTTGTGCGATCAACACCACAAGCAGGCATCAGTGATAACCGATATTAGCAGGTTAGTGAAAGCAGTCACTCAAACAGAAGTTCTTCTTGTGTATGGAGGAGCTGCAGAGTTGATTCATGGACAAGCTGTACTGTACAGTCTCTCTAGATGCTAACAGCTGTTAGCCCCGAGCCCAGCCCCGTCACACAAACACTACACATTGCACACACTCTTCTTAAAGGAGCCACGCTACTCGTACAACTCGTAATAACTAAGCTTGGAGGATGACGCAGGACTCCCACATTCTACTGCAGTCAATGCGTCTTTGTGTCATTTTACAAAATTGTACAAAATTGAAATATTTGTCAAATATGATGTAGCGAACAGTGTGGCTCATGAAAGGACTTTATGAAGTAGAAGCAATATATACTAGAGTGGGACTTTAATGTTTAGTGGTGCAACCAGATTTAGTAAAACAGTTAAAAGAACAACTTAGAGAGGACTTGACACACACACACACACACACACACACACACACACACACACACACACACACACACACACACACACACACACACACACACACAGTAGTTTGTGATGGATTTATGACAAATGGTTGTGTCACATATTTTCATCGTCCATTATGTTTTCAAACTCCACCAACAAAATCAAGATGGAGACGAGTGTTCAATGTCTGACATCAAGACAACAAATTAGACAGTTGAATCATGAGTAATTGATTTTTTTTCTTAGGAATCTGCATTTTTTTCAAAAGGGTGTTAAATGCACACTTGTAGTGCAAATGTATCTCACATCACACAACCTCCTCTCAGAGACAAGGAATGATCTCAGGAAGAACTGTCTGCAGAGTAAATGTTAATCTCTGTAATCTTTTTCTCCTTTAACCTCTCAGACGTCCCTCTCTGTGTCCACCTGTGTCCTGACAGTGTGTCTGTGTGCATGTGTGTGTGCATGTGCCCAGTCCCATCATCTTGGTCTTGCTGTATTAATCTATCTTACTTTTCTCTTTACACTCTTTCCTCTCTCTTCTTCTGTAGCTGCGTGAAAATGCTCAACCTGTGGTGAGTCCCTCTCTGCTAGTCCACATCAGACTCATGGGACAGGGAGTGGACCAGCCTAGGCTGGGCCCAGTGGAGTTATTTACAAATTTGACCCAGACTCTCACTGGTGCAACTGTACAGTAAACCCCTGAGAACACTGTCTACTATGTGTACTGCCAAACTACCAAGTTTTTTCACCCAGTGCTGCCCGATGTTGATCAGTGACAGATGAGTAAAGAATACTGTAAACCATGCTAAGTTGAAATTTGAAAATGTCACATCAGGGCAGAAAAATAAACTTAAATATGAGTTAACAAACTCCTTCTTGATGTCGTCCTAATGGCCCCTCTGATTTCACTCCTGTTAGCAGCACATTTGGCTTCAGATTAAAGGTCTTTAAACTCTTGTTGCATGGTGCACCATCATTCATTATTAATGAATTAGTCTAAGAGCACCCAGTCACTGTCCTATGTCTTGATCCACAGCTTTTTTCTTGTCTCTGTATGTTTTTATTGACCGTTCAGACTCACTGTGTCTTGTGCTCTTTGTGTGCACTGCCCCATTTTTTTGCATCGGAGCAAACCTTCCTTCAGAGTCACTGCAGCAGTTTGTACTTCTCTGCTGTTTGTCTCTTCTTAAAAACGTTCGGAGGTTAATAAGCATGCAAACACCTGGTGGATGGGAAAGCATCCATCTCGTCCTTGATGCTAATGTTTTACTAATCAAACCTTTTGCCAGCTGCAGTTCTGCAGTTCTCACTATTACGATCCCAAAAACATGTCCAGATTTGGAAGAATCAAGTAGTTTTATTGAACACACTAATTGAAGCAGCCCGCTCATGTTTTGTTCCTTCTTTTTGCTTAATCTGAAGCCTTTTTTCTCATATGCATGTCGGTTTAATGTCCGTCTCTGTCTGCAGGTGCTGCTGCTTCTTCAAGCGAAAACGGAAGAAGAACACGCCGAGGCACAAATGATCATCCACCACCGGCTTGAAACGCTTCAAGTGTCCGGCTCAGTTGATTGTGATTTCAGAAATCAATAAGGTTCCATTCAGAGTAAAAGAGGGAGACAACAACGATCTTGATTGAAATGTCCTCTGGAGGGACCCGTTAAAAATGGTTTGTTGAGATGTACAAGACGCTTGTGTCTTTTGATGGGAGTCCTTTTTTTAATTTTTTCTTTTTGTCATTTTTTTTCCCCCATCTTCCGAGATCTGTGGGACTGTTTTGCAGGCCAGTCGTCCAAACGGGGAACCTTTTTGTTGGAATTGTGCAGAGGATAACCTTGCTTTTGTTTTTCCCCATCCCAACACACCCAGCATTCATGTTTTCCTCTCCTCTTTTTGGCACATTCTTTGCTACAGTTTCTCTCCTGTGGTATGGCAAAGGAAGACCCAGATCTTCCCTGTGGAGTCTTGCCACCTTCAAACTGTCCCATACTATGATTTTTATATGACTCACAGAATCATGTTGTCATTTTCCTTCCGTCAAGTCCCAGTTCAAATGGTTCGCCCCCTGGTTAGATTGCTAACTCATTGAGACACTTTGGTCTTTCCTGGCGTGGGACTGAATGTAAACTTGAACACACGAGGAGCCAACAGTGTCGCTGCCTATCTTCACGTACAGGCACACAAAGAGCATCAGTCTGCCATTCTGGCCCCTGCACTTTTTTTCCTCCAAAAAGAGGTGGAGCCTGGCACTGGGACCGGGGCCTGAGAGAAAGACCAGAGACGCCTCCTGCACTGTGTTCTCTGAGGATGACTTCTGCTCACGCTGCTTGGTTAAAGCACTCCCACTTAACCACGCTGCTGTCAAACACACTACAGTCTCTGCTGACTCATGCAGTGTTTTGCTCCTGTTGGCTTTGCGATCATGAAACGGCAACCTGACACTTTTAGACGGGGCTGAAAAAAAAATGCTATTTATGCTATTTATCTCTTGGTTGCCACCAGTTTTCTTACTAATTCTCAAACATACACACTGAATGTATGGACAGAGGAGTAAATGACTTTGGAGCATTTATATAATCTGTCATGCGCATGGGAAGGAAATTGCAGTTAAGGAGTTGAGACCAATGTTTAGAAAAGGAAAAAAAGTGAGACCAAAACGAAATGGATTATGAGGTGGGAGGCTCTTAAATGGTTTTAATGATGTGATGGTTAATAATGGAGTCTGCACCAGTACACACTGGGGGATGTTGCTTTAGAGTGACTAGAGAAACTGGCTGATGTGCTTTGGAGATTGAATCACAGCCTCTCAAAGCTTCTGTCCAATGCCTTAACCCCCCCGACCGACCAGTCGACCACCACACCACATCACCAGATGGAAGTTGGCAGAATGATGGTTGTGAGATTCGCAGCGCAATCTTTGGGGTCACGTGTATAATAAAAGCCCAAAAGTTGCGGACTGTTCCCAGCTAGCAGTTAATGACTTCTCTTGTAACGCTGATATATTCCCAAGAGAGCAATGCCAAATGGAAGGTTTGGTGTAATAATGTGTAGAGGTGTTACGGCGTCCCTGCGTGTCCAGTCTGAAGACCCCTGTGCTGCAAAGCGATGTTTTATGTTCGGATGGCGAGGAAACCTTAACGGGCGGATAAGTGGACGTATCCATAACCATTTTGTTTTTAATGTCGTGTCATGGAGGACTGCCTTGAAACAATATCCTCGATATGTCACCATGCCTATCCTCCGAACATAGACTGAAACCGTACATAGGTGTTTTATTTTTTTATTTTATTTTATATCTTGCTAATGTGAATTTTTTTTATGCAGTTTTTTGTTTTTTTTCCTTTCCATTCCAAATAGCCATGGTTTTATGGGGAAAGAGAGGGTAACAAAAAAAGCTTGAGACCATGACTGCACTACATTTGTTGACCCCGGCTCTCCCTGACGAGACCCTGCCTTCTTAATACTGTACTTTAAACGTGCTTATTACTTTAATTGTAGCTGCCTCGTACGCTAGGCCTCTTCCCTATAGGGTGCAGGGAATACACTTTAAATTGATTTTTATCCCCACCCACTCCTTTTTTTTTTGTGCCATGACACTTCCCCTTTCCTCTCTGCGCGCACACATACACACACGCACGCACACGCGCACATACATACACACACACACACACACACACGCAAGTCCTAGATGAATCAGCTCTCAGTGGAGTGTTAGATTTGGCGTTTTGTGGACCTGCTTCATCATCTTTAGAAATGTTGTAGATGTTGCAAACTATCTCAATGAATCAGTATGTAAACCTGCTTGTTGCGTGTATTTACACTGTATAGCTTTTGGTTCCTTCACACCCCCTGATATGTCAGTTACTCCGGGGTCTAAGTTATTGTGTTAATGAAAGTACTTGAATATGAAAATCTACGGGACCTTTTCTGTTTTGTTTTTTGTTTATTTTCCCGGTCATTATTATGGTAGTAACTCCACACATAGGATTTGAGGGGAATGGGGGGAAAACAGGCTATTTGAATGACAGGTATTCATTTGTTTGAGATGTCTTAGTGCCTCTTGAGTGTGTTGGACAGGTGACGCTCGTCCGACTCACCTGTGGACTCTGTGCTAGCTGGTGTGATGTGCAGTTAGATGTTGGTTTGGAGGTTAAAATCACTTATTTTGTCTCTGTGAAACATTCATCATGATGTATTTTGAGCCTGTGTTGGTGAAAAACAAAAGAAAACCACCTTCATCTGCTGGATGGTTTCGTTCCAGCTACCTGAGAACAGTTGAAAGTATTTCTGTGTAGTGAGATGGATATCCAGACTATATAGCCTTTAATGTTCCCCATGAATTCCCCGAGTGCCATTCCTGAGACTACTGCTAGCCCATGCCTTTTTACCTGTGCCAGGAAAATATGAAGTTGAATGTTTTTTTTTTTGACCATTCCACCTAATGTTCTCGACGTGTCCACTGTCACTTTTGAAAAATCGCGGCTCAGTTCAGTACCAGGAAGTGTTGTCTGAGAGGTTTCGAGAGCATCCGGAAGGAGGAACGAAGTGTTCTGAGTCAGTTTCTTTCTTGCAGGAGAAACCAACACCACTTTTATCGACTGAGATTGTTTCAGAGTTAGTTGTCAACTTTGCAACATCGGCTTCTTCCTCACACTGTCAGTCGCCCGGCTTTTTAGCTCCCAGCTGAAATGGTAGATATAGATATATTACTCTGATGTATTTACTTTACTCTCTGGGCCACATACAGAGCCATATAGGAGTACTCTGTGTGCTTTGAATCTGCATGGCTTATCTGGAGACGACAGCGAGCCGTCTGACTCCAGTGACTTTTCTCACCTGTAGGGCTCATGTACTGTTGGGTCAGTGAGACGTTATGGCTTCCAGTCCTCATGTAAAAATAAAATCCCTCCTCATGTCTTCTCACAGCACATTCCACTTCAGTTCCCATTATTTCTGATAAACTTCACTTCAGTCAGACTTGTGTTGATGGCTTTGGTTGTGTGTAACTCACATTCCTGTGTGTCAAAGCTGTGTAAATCAAAGCAAAGGACAGTTAACGTGTGAATGAACGGCTTCGGTCTTTTTTGGGTTCTCTGGCACTTTTTCCTTGTTGCTGTACTGTAGAATTGTCTTGGATTTACTGTATATTTTCCTTTGAGGGAGAGGTGTAGGGTGAAATTTACTGCAATATTGTGATGATTATTTGAAAATTGTAAATTGTACAGAGTTCACAATTATACTCTTTGTTCTTTCTGTTGGGATTCCATATAAAATATGTATTCTTTGATTATTTTTTTGTTTCCCTCTCAGACTGTGGAAAATCAGATTGTACAGCTCCAGAGTTTATCCTCCCCTCAGCATTGTTTTCTTTTTTTCAGAGCTATGATTAAGAGAAATCTTAAGACTGTAAATAAATATTATTGTGTTGAAATATGAATGTCACTTCAGAAATGTATTTGAATGAGTTAGTCAAGGGCTTCAGAATGAAGGACCCACATTTCTTTTATGGTTTCAGATTTTTAATTTACAGAAAGGTAAAAGGTCCTTTTTTATCTGAGATGCCTGTTTTTTTTTTTTTTGTTTTTTTTTTTTTTTTTGTTCCTCCTTGGATTCATATGAATACAATGTTTCACACATGAACCTTATAAAATCACTTTTTATTCCCTCCACACCTAAAGGGAACCTCCAGTTTGCACCCTTTTTTATGTAAAATAAAAGATCTCTCCACCTTGTGGGAATGTCTTCTGTCAGATGATTTCGTACTAATCGTTTAGATTCAGACTTGCAAACATGTACATGATGGATCAGGACCATTAACATGAACATAGACAGCGAATCATTCAGTAAGTCTTTCAAGACAAAAACATGGCAAGTTACTCTAGAAAATGTTAAAAGTCTAAATTTAAAGAATATGGCTCGTCTCACGTAACACACAGGCAGAAAGATGTCTGATGAGTCTTTCACTGTTACAAAAGCAAAGTTTAGAGGAAATTAACACGATGTTTCTATCGAGTGCATGTTTGTTTTCTATCATGTCATTACTCTTTACCCTCAGGGTCGAAAACTGCTGACTTAGCAGCAAAAATACATGCTGATCAGTGAATTACCTAAAATCCACAAGCCTTGTTAACATGTCGAGGCTTCATTGGTTCATGAAACTGCATTTCAGTTTAGTAAATCTATTAGATTGTCATAAAAGGGAGACGTCTGAAAATACTTTTTACTCAGGAGTGTGATCAACAGTTTCAGATAAACTAAGATTTAATTCAGTGTATCGTATATAAGATCACCACCAGCTCGCTTCAAGATGTGATTCACTGTAGTGACATACTGTAAGTAAGGTAAATGACAGAAAGAAGTGATTAAAGGACAAACGACATCAATCAAAAAGTGTTACAAATACAAAACAGATACAGATCACTATTATCTTCCACTTGTGTTGGATGTCACAGGAAATTATTGTACATTTCCTGTAACTGTATTCATAGTTTATTTGCATATTAAAGCTTAAAATCAAAATGTGTCCATTAAGATATTACTTTTTAAAATTGCATCTTGATAAATAAACACTATTGATTCATCTTAAATTGTATTTTATTTAAAATAAATAAATGTGCACGTACCAGACAGCCACATGTGTTAACTCAATGTACGTAAAAGTCAAAATTAAAAAGAAGAAGGCCAAAGTGTTTTATTTCTTGAATGTGAAGTGTAACACAGGGTGAGTGTGAGTAGAAATTATGACAACTACATGCATTATAAAAAAAAAATCAGATTGTTAAGATTACAAGTCAGGGCAAAACATAAGGAAAGGTAAAAAATATATGTAACAGAAACACAAATAACAGAACATAATATAACAAACAAACATATATCAAATATCCACCTTTAAATCTCAGTAACATAAACCATGCCTTGTTTCCTTTCCTGCCTGCACCTCTCACCTCTCGCCGCTAGTGGTCGCTGTGGGCCGCGGCGCTGTGACAGCGGCGGCCGTCAGCTGTAAACTTCCGGTCTGAACATCCGGAGCCTCTCTTCCACCGGTCCGAGTCAACATGGTGGGTACAGAACTGATCACTGCACCGCACCGGTCACAATCCTGTTCAATCCTCTCTGTTTGTCCGCCCGCTGAGCGGCCAATAACGTCAGTCTGCAAACACAGAGAACAAAGATGTCTGAACGCGGGATTTGGTTAACATTGATGAAGTTAAATAAATGTAAAGAGGATTAATGTTCCTGTGTTTGAAGCTAACCGGCCACCAAACGGTTCAAACACCGGCTGCGTGTCACCGGACACAAGTAGAAACACTAATACTGATTCTGTCATAGCGCTGTTTATGTGAAGTTACGTTTTATACGTGACTTTGTTTCCTGACAGAGTCAAGAGGTCGAGACTGAGCTGGGCTAGTGTTTGATATGAGAACCGCTCTCACCTGACAACACCCGCCAAACAAGCGTATTTAAAATTAACTATCAGGTCAAAATAACAGACTGTATTCGTTTTAAGCAACATTTTCTCTTACCTCGTTGGCAGAGGGCTTGAAGGGGGTTATATCGGTGTAATGATAACTGACCAGTTCCTGTAGTGTTTTTCTTTCTCCTGACTCAGTGATGGATATGCGCTCCAGGTCACCGTCAGGTAGAGTTGAAGCTGCTGGATGTGAGTTAAACTCTGCAGGCAGCCTGGGCTGTTAAATGTCCTCTGCAGTGTAACTAGTGATGTTAGGTGTTGGGGACAGTGTGTGGAAACTTGCAGGGTTAATAACTGGCTCATGATTTACAGTACTTAATGCAAAAAGGTAGCTAGGTTGTGTGTAGGGCTCGATGCAGAGGCTTTCTACTGTTGTTATTGTTCTATTATGGTCCTTTTCCTGCTGCGACACACAAATGTAGGTACGCAGTGATTTGTACTATAGTGGCAGATTCCCTCTGTAAGTCCTCATGTCTCTGGAGGGTCTTCTGACACATTAAACAATTAACTGGTGGCATATATTCACTGAATGAGTTGTTAGATACTATCTAAGATGAGCATATTTTCAATTTGACCACCAAAAATGCAATCAACACATCAAGGACTCCATGTGATTCCCCCTGTTAGTAGTTGTGTCGCCATGTTTTTCAACTGTCTCTCTGTTTGGCTACTCTTCAGGGGCGAGTCAGGACCAAGACCATCAAAAAGGCCTCCAGGGTCATCATCGAGAAGTACTACACCCGTCTGGGCAGTGACTTCCACACCAACAAGAGGGTGTGCGAGGAGATCGCCATCATCCCCAGCAAGCCTCTGCGGAACAAAATTGCAGGGTAAGTAGAATTGTACTGCAGAAACATGCACTCCCGCTCGCTGCTGTCGGCCTCAACAGATGGTCCAATCACTTTAATTGATTTGTCCAGAACAAGCGACTGTGTTTGTTTGTTCCAGGCTGGTTCACCTTTGTCAGTTGACCTCAGATTTGATGGTGGCCTGACTATGTTGTTCTGCAGCAGGATAAACCGGGCTCAGAGGAGACAGAGGAGTCATGTAGCATGATGGATCATTCTGGAGTAGATTTGTCAACCTGCTTTGTTACTGAGGCTTGTGCTCATTTCCTAAAAGCTGTTAGGCGTGTGGTTTGTGAATAATCAACAGATGAGCAGTGAAGCCGAAGTAAAATATCTAAAGTATAGCTGTCAGAATGAGACGTTAGTTCTCGAGCCTTCAGGCTTGATGTCAGGAGGAAGTCTGTGAATATGATGTTGAAGCGAATGAGTCAGCAGGCAGTATGTTCCCCCAGAGACCAGACGACTGTAATATCCTGCAGCTGTTCTTCTAAATTAAACAATTTCACCCACTTTAATGAGGTTATTCTTGGAATGGAGGACTTTTGCTGAGAATTTAATTGGTGCTTGTGCTGAAGAAACAGGTGCTGGCTTCTTGTTCTGCTGCAGTTATTTATGTGTTCTGATTAAAGAGGTCCGGTTGCTCCCAGCTTCTGTGTGGAGCAGACTTTATTACCTCAGCGTGTTCTGTCTGGACAGCTGGAGGTCAGTCGTGTGAATGCTCAGCAGACCTTGTACACTGAGCACTCGAGTTCAGTTAGGCTGGATTTTCTTTTCTATGTACACTCAGACTGTGGCACACCACAAAGTGATCATTGTTACCAGTTCATTGATTTCCTTTGCTCTACATTAATGCTCAAACTGTAGAAATAACTTGATGTGTTATATTGAACAGTTTGTGGTTACTAATGGAAAGTTTTCATTTGATATTCATTATGCGTTACTGATTATTTTTCTGTTTTGAGTTTGGAACAGTTGCACAAAACCTCCAATTCCAAATGAAACAAAAAGTGTTTTCAGTTGCTAAATATTTAGATCGGTCACAATAACTAGTTTCTGTCAGACGATATGTGGCCCCAGAAATAATTCAAACCATATTATTGTGATTTTATGACCATTATAGGCTGCTGATATAGTAATAGCATAATGATCCAAGTGCACACAATGAACTTTTTATTCTCAATATTCAGATTAAAATATCCAACATGAGTTAAACAAAACCTCACAAGTTAATAATAATGTGCTGAAGACTTACAATGGAGAGAAACCTCCCTGTCAAGTCAATAATGTAATTACGAAGACAAGCCCATGAATATGTAGATTTTTAGAATTATTTGCAGGGCTGTAAAGAACAAGTAAACATTGTCATTGGTTCATCACATATTCTTGTTGCATGTCATTTAAATGAAGTAATTCATGTATTTCCATTTTTTTTCTTGTTGACAGTCATGAGCATGATGTGTGAACAGATAAAGTCAGACTGCGTCATGAGGTGCACTTAAATGATAATGGATGAAGGAATAGTGTGGAGCCCTGAACTCACTCAATGAGTTGTCATTCAATGCGTTTATCACCAGTAACACACTAGACATGTGTAACATTAGTTTATTGACACTTGATGTAAAGTAAAAGATACAAGCTGGTTACACATTACTGAACAATCTTTCTCAGAAATATGTAAATGACTGATTTTATCATTATTGTTACTGTGGAAACTTGTGATGGACATTTCGTATGTTCCTGTTTGTCTCAGGTACGTGACCCATCTGATGAAACGTATCCAGCGCGGTCCAGTCAGAGGAATCTCCATCAAGCTGCAGGAGGAGGAGAGAGAGAGGAGGGACAACTACGTCCCAGAGGTCTGTTCACTCCTTCAACTCAGAGACATGTCGCCGGTTTAATCAGACAAAACACCTTTTTTAACCTGCTTTCAAGCTCTAAAAAAGAAAAGATCCGGCTCAGGCAGCTGATTTGTTGTTTATTGATGTCTTCCTCCAGATTTCTGCTCTGGACCAGGAGCTCATCGAGGTCGATCCAGACACTAAGGAAATGCTGAAGATGCTGGTGAGTATAAAACATCAGCTGCATCTTCTAATGAGTCCTGTTCTAAACCAGAAGATTCTCACTTTGGCTGCTCAGTAATTAAAGTCCCTGCCTGAACCTGTAGATGTTTCTCATGGACACACATTCGACTCGTTATACCAGTTCCAGACCAAATATTAATTGAGCATATTTAAAAACAAATGTTGACCAAAGTTAATAACAGGGTTTCTTAAAGTAGCTTTAATAACCCTGTCTGATTAATATCCCTGTTTATCAACCTGAATCATTAATGCCACGTCTTCTTCCTGCAGGACTTCGGTGGCCTTTCCAATCTTCAAGTCACTCAGCCAACTATTGGAATGAACTTCAAGACACCACGAGGACTGTAAAATCATGTGTAGTCATCTTAATAAAGAGAAATGATTATTAAGGATCGTCCTTATTTTTTTCATCCATGTTTCAAAACAGTTCATCTCATGGACTTTGGTGAAAAAATTAATGTTCTTAACTTCTGTTAAATTCATTGGACCTCGCAAAGTCCTACAACTGTAGTCTAAATACTTTTTAAGTGCTGCCCTCAGAGCTAAACCTCCAAGTCTGTGTTTCTTTAACCTCGACAGTCACTCATTTTCACTGGATTGGGTTGAAATCAGTCCCAAACATCTGGACAACATGTTTTCATTGAAATAGTTGTTGCTGAATGGTTAGTTATTAGATTAATAACAGGATGTTCTCCTATGTAAAAGTGTTGATTCATTGTATATATGAGAAATTCAGATGTTATATAACTGTCATTTATAATTTTATAAATTAGCACATTTTTCACATTCAATGGTTTCATTTCATCGGTAGATATTTTGTTGACTTGAAGGTCTCCCGTCTGTCTGATGCCTGCTGAGTTCTGGAAGATGCAGCTTAGTCTGTTTCATACAGGTGATGTCATCTTGTTCACACAGAACAAGATGACATCACCTGACTCGGCTCAATACACATAATTATACATCATCAAAAATCTAGCAGAATCGAACCTAAACCGGTTTATAGATGACGTTATAACCAGAATTATTTAAAAAATGTGATCGTTTATTTCATCATCTAGCAGCTGCATGTGATGGTGAGATCACGTCGACACGCTCACTGAGAAGATTTTTTTTGTTATTGTTGTAGATGTCAGAAATTGTCTCGAGAGTTTGAAATTGTGAAATATTTTTGGATTGATCTAAGAAATTCAGAACAAGATGACATAATGTAGTAAACAAACCGAGACATTACTTGAAAATATCCAGAACCCAATGAAAACAGTAAAACAGTACAAATATCTACCTCTGAATGTGAAATGTATATTTCTAATATAAAAAAATGACAAACTGTAACAAACATAACATCTTTGAATCTTCTTGAGTATGTGAGTGTTGCTCTTTGTTGCACATTTACACAAAACTTAGATTATCCTTGTACAGTGAGAATAAGTCAGTGTTGGTTCTAGATGTGACAGAACTACACTAACTCTGCTCAGAGCCTCCATCAGGGTCAGGAAGAAGAGACTTCCTGTTACCGATTTAATGACTGTAACCGTTCAACAAAAGCCTTTTACATGAACACGTGTTGCCGAGTGTCTTTATAGTCTGTTGGATGTTTGGGATAAATTCAAAGCCAGTCCAGTGAAAGTTTCGACATGATTTTATTTTGAGAAAAGCTACGACATGAACCAGGAGGAGTTCTGGATTTTGGGTGAGTTGGCGTTTTAAAACTGATTATTCAGTCTACCAAAGTTTTGTCACTACAGCATGTAGCAATCAGTGACATTTGAATGATGCAAGTCATAAAGAAAACTGACTTCTTCCTGTGTGCTCCACCTGATGACTGCGCAGAGCTCACCATGAGTTGCTGCTCTGTGGGTTGGACTTTGTTTTAATCTGTCGCATTGGACACTTTCATTGTGGATGTAGTTTGAATTCAGTCTTAAAACATCTGAACAACCTGTAAACTGACAAGATCAGATAATTTTAAACTTCATGAAAGTCGTCTGAATGTCAAGATATCTGTGGGCTGAAACAGCTCAGCATGAAAGGAGCTCAAATATTTCACATGGAAAATAAAATTGGAAAGAAAAGATCCCAGCAAAGACATAACTTGCACACCTGAAGCCAAAAATGTCACTGTAGCTGCTAAACTAAAACAATGAGTCTGAACCGTCTGAAGTGAGTGAACAAGCTCACCAAGGTGTAAAGAACTCTTAAAATCACTTTTGGATCGCAGAGCTTCTGGAGACTGATGTTTGACGAGCTGTATGGAGCCAGTCTGAGGTTTAAAACAAGTTCCAGCTCCTTCACTTGTTCAGGAAATGCAACACTTTTGCAGTGAAGCTCAAGAAATGTTCTGTGGACTAACATGTCATCTGACTTTCCATCGTATTGGGTGAGAAAATGGCTGAAGGACAATCACATGCACCAAAACTGAAAATGCCATTGAGTATTTATAGTAGTCAAAACTGATTCCAATGATAGATATGCAACTTTAGAAATTGCAAAACTTAAATATCCAACGTCATTACACTGGCACACGGTAGTAATCCTAATAGTTTGTAAACAAAGCAGCATTTCCTTTTAGCAGATTAGATTATGGACGATGATGGTCCAGACGAGACCACAAACATTGAGATGAATCTGTGTGGATATTAAAACCATGATACAGAGAACAAGGCTTACTGATTAAGAATCCAGACATGACAGGTAATGCTTAAACACCTTTATTGTGCCCAATCTGAACATACTCCACAACTGTAAGTAGCAGCAAACTTGGCAGACCACAATGAGGTAGACTTTCAAAACTCTAAAAAGCAGCTGGGCTAAAGGGACAACAAGCTCAGCATGACAAACCTAATGGATAAAGAAAAGACACTTTTGTCTTTGGCACACAGCTTATTATGCATTTATGTCCAACTGGAACAGGAAGGCAAAATGGGATTAAGAAAGCATTTGAATCATTTACTGGGGGTCTACTCAAGCTCTGGATAGATTAAATTTATCAGCTAAGTGGAAGTTCTTACATTCAACAGGAAACAAGCAGCTGTTCTAAACGTAGGCGTGTCCCCCTGCTGATGTACAAAAGTGATTAAAAACCACTGCCACCTCTCCAAACGTGCAAATTAAAATGTGCAAGAATCAAACTATGTACAATCTGTTCATTCACTCAATTTGGTCTCAACAGGGTCCATCAGTTGCTTGAGAAATTGATGGATTGCAAGTTGAAGCATATCCAGTAGCATTGTTACACACATTTAATATAACTGGACTAACAAAGTTTAAAGTAGTACTTCCAACATCTGTGCCCATTCAGTTGAAATTTGGGAGGGCAAATTAAAAAGAAAAATAGCCACAGAAAAATGTATGATGAAAAAAGAAAATAAAAGGGGGGTTCTCCCATAAACAGCCGCCTGGTAGAATTCTGTTCAAAATTTTCATGTCATGACTTAAAACCGTTTGTGTACAAATTAGTAAAAAACTGCGTAAAAATGTCTGAAATGCGACTGGTTAAATGAAGCCCAACATTCAACTCCCAAAAGTAAGAAACACCAGCTGGCTTGCACAGGAAAAACGGACGCCAGCTGGGGGTGGGGGAGGGAGGAGGGGAAAAAAATAAAAAGTTAAAGGCACTGTATGGCATTTGCCAATGAACGGCAATGAGACTCGCGTGATTGCTCTTCACTATGCAACACATGTAAACAAAAAAGAAAAAAGAAATGGCATTTTCATCCACTTCTTAACCTTAGGCTGACTCCCATCTCTCTGTCTGGCCAATAGTCCGGGAAAATGCATAAGTGTGAAGGGCCCCTTGTCTCTCCCAACAAGGTCACTGTGCATAGTGCCACTGTGAACAGCAAAAATGTAGCAAGTGCAAAAGTGAACATTTCTACAGTGATATCCCCAGTGCCTGGTGGAGTGCCATGGTGCCCTCCAACTGAGGGACATCCGGCACTCGTGCTCTCCTCGGCGGGCAGCCTCATCCCGTAAAGGGACTCTTCCTCCGGCCCTTCATAGTGTGTGGATTCATCCGCTCTAGCTGGAGTCCCTGTTCTTCTGGTTGCGCATGAGGGGCCGGTGGTTGCTCAAGATGTCCATGGAGTGCTGCCAGTGCCAGCAGGAGCGGCAGTAGTACTTGAAGCAGGCCTGCGTGTCAGACAGGGATTGAGCGACCATGACGTACAACAGAATGCAGGATGCGGTGAAACACAACAGCCCCAAATTTATTAATTTCTGTAATGTGCCATCTTGACCAGGTCTCCTTCAGCATTTTAAACTCAATCGACTCCCTGGTTTAACATGATGTAAAATGAGGCTTCAGTCACAACAAAAATTATTTTAACATTTTACTTAAGAGACGGATTTATCTCTGCTTCTCCCTCTGTACTGGTGTTTGACACTGACATTATGATCCATTTTCTGATCAAAATTGTTTTCCCTTATGTATTTATGACTTTAACATTCAAAAGAATTCTCAGATGGGAAAAGTGTTGCCAGGATAATGTTGTTTGTCGTCATTCCCCAAATTCCTGAACTCTGATGGGAAAGTTTTGCCAGGATCGAAGTTCCTAAAATTCCTACCATTTCAGGTCATAAACAGGAGAGGAAACCATTTGGATCAGATTTAAATCTTCACTTGGCCCTCATGGCTTCCGTAGACAACTGTGCTGGAGGGACTTCATGGTGCATTTAGGCGCATGTCAACTCTGAAATCTACAATGCTTGGGGGAAACATGTGCTGACTGGGACATCATGGTGCTTTCAAGGGCACCTCAAAGAAAAAAAAAAAAAAAGCAGCACTTACAGTTGTGCTATTATTAAAAATGACTCATGATCTTAAAAATCAAAAACATGGATTTTGAGACAGACAGCCATCGTCTTCAAGTAATAGTACAGATTACTTCCATGATCTTAACTACTTTTTCCTGGAGGTAAAATTTAAACTGAGTGCAGGTTATTGTGTTTAACCCATCATCCCTCACTGCACAGACACGGTCAAGCTTGGTGGTCAAAGATGGAGAAAGTCAATTGCTCAAGTTTTTGTAACGGATCATTTTGTTCTTGCTGTGACTTTTTAGTCGTGTGCTGCCGCCATTTATCATCATTATGTTTTGTAGTTTCCCCTCAGTGTCTATATAGCTACAATCAAAATCTTTTAATGAACCACAATGTTAAATACTTTAATCAGCATTACATTTGTAAGTACTTTGTAATTTACTATATTATTTTTTATTAATTTGTATGCTTATGAAAAGCTTAAGGACTGTCAAACATTTTACACACTGGGGCCCATAAACGAACTTTCACTGGTAATCTTGTCCAGAGCACAATGTGACAGCCCTCCAATAAACAGTGATGGAGCCCTGCAGGAGGCAGCACAAAGATGTAGCGAAGAGCGAGTTTCCACTGACCTGGTCTCTGCAGAAGAAAGGCCCAGGCTGACGAAGGCAAACTTGACACATTGAGTCTTCCAGGTAGGGGTCAATCTGGACCTGAAATGGCGGGGGGGCACAGCCGCAGTGAGAAAAAGCTTCCACCACTCTGAAAGTCACTGGTGCTGAATCAGCAGGTTCTCAAACAGCGGAACAGCATTTTCTCTTTACAAGCAGTTTGCCTTTAATTATAAAGAGTGAAATTCAAAGATTTGAGCCTTAGTCATTTAATCAGTCACTCAAAGGCTCTCTGTACTATAGCAGAAATACTAATTATTGATTACAGAGCATCGTCTTACCTTCTTTGTAAACTTTGGGGTTTTGATCTCAACAAATGCTGCACATACAGCCTTCAGGTAACTGCGCTGATTGTTAAAAGTGACACGTCCAGAGCCTGTAAACAAGGTCAATCACTGAGTTTGGCAAAGCAAATAATCTACACATCAACTTTATATCAACAGATATTTAAAAAGCAGTGAGGCCAAAACAGTCCAGACTGTTTCCTCAATAGTCAGCACCTTCAGTGACTTATATTGTTCATGGTTCAAATCCTCACGTCAAAGTTTAATCAACAAATTGAATCCCAGAGTACAGTAAATACTCTGAGTCAAATTCATAACAATGTAGGACTGTTCATTCTGTAGTCATTTTGAATTATACAGAAGCTCTGAGGGGAAAGTGAAGCAATGCCAAGTCTGACAATCCATTTTCTAAGTCTGATCTACATTTTTCTGTACTGGCAAAACTTCTTTAAAACAGTCTGTTCAAGTTCCTTAATATCTTACTGAACACAAAAACCTGAAGACACATGTGACCAAGACAAATCTAACAAACCCTTCAGCTGTGTCCAACAGTATACTGAAGTTAAAACTAGTGACATAAAACACTTTACAACGTCCACAAACTGCATGCACATACAGATTTTCCTTCAGCATGCGTCACTCACAGAATGAAAAGCAGACCGTCTCACCTATGGGGTACTTGTGCTTGTCCGTGTCGATGCCAGCGTACATGACGCCTCCAAACAGGTCGTTCATGATGCTGGCCAGCGCCTCAGCGTTCAGCATGCCATGCAGCGCACCAACAAACACCGTCTTACTGGGGTCCAAACGCTGGGCAGGGCAACGCACATAGTTACTGTCAGAGATCACCCAGGGGATCACCTGAACCTGCACAGAGAAAGTGACCAGCGTCACAGGAGTCAGTTGACAAGATACCAAACTTTGTTTCATTTAGTGGAGGAACAAGGATGCATAGAACAGCATCAGACACATGATATATAACTGCTTGAAGCTACCAAATCTGACATCTAATGTTTCAAAATGTTTACAAGCTCAAGTTCAAAAGGCAACAAAACTCAATAAGGACAATCTGCAAATGTTCACAGCTGAGAAGCTGGAACCCTGAAATCTTTCATGATAACATAGAATGATGTAGAGTAGAAGTACAACCATCTCAAATTCTTGCTTCACAGTGAATAAATGTTTGCAGTACAGGTTTCAGCTTCTACTCACATCCTTGCATCTCATTCTGCGGCTGGACATCTTGAAGTAGTACTCCCGGTTGTCCTCTGGGTGAAACGGGTCCTGGGAGCAGGCGTGGAGCAATGCCCGCACAGACTTGTCATTCTCAAACACCAGATAGACGTAGCCTAAACACAGAATACTTTAGGATCCAGATGAGCCCCCGACAGGGGTTTTAGACTGAAAATGTCCAAAACCGCTCCTGATGTGCTGGTCGGCACCCTGTATGGCAGCCACCACCATCAGTGTATGAACGCATTTATGAATTACTGCGAGTCGCTTTGGATGACAGCCTCTGATAAATGTACTAAAATATAAACATAGCAGTTCAGTGCTCATCTGTAAAACGACCCAATTAGAAGTTTAATCATTTTGTTTGCAATCAAGCCAATATACATCTTCACTGTCTGATCTAATGATTACATCATTATAGATCATTGATTACCTGACAAGGGCTGCAACTCTGTCAGAAAGTTTGAGACATTTCTACTTTCAGATGTGTGCGCTAGGAAAGCTGAAGAGGTCACAAGTGGACTGACAATATTTGCTCAGTCTAACATCCTTGAACACCAGCAAGTTGAAAAAATCCCTTTGGAAACCAGAAAACCAATCTGTTTCCACAGACACACTCACTTTGTCTAATGCATTGAGAGTCATGACTTCTCATTGCATCCTTCACCGTGTCTTTACTACATCTGCGCCCCGCTATCACCACCCAAAGTTGTTCTAGAGGTTGACAGTCAAACTCACCAGCATACCATGTGCTCGCCACAGTGCCACCCTAAAACCCTGAAGAATAAAAAAATAAATTGCCTACCAGCCTGTTTATACCTTTGGCTACATTACCTTTGGGAGGACAGCGAGGGTGCTTTCCATCCTTACCCGGCCACTCCACAGTCAGAGGGCCGTACCCACTGAAGGTGTTGATGAGGCCGGCTGAAATAAAGGAATGAGGGCGTGAGACAGGCGAGCTGTTCAGTTAGCAGATGTTTAGTAAAAACAGAGGCAGTATGTTGGTGAGTGCGGCTAAGTTTTGGTGTGACACTTTCAGTTCTTTTCTCCATTAACTGATACTTGAAATCAGCAAATGATTTGCCTCGTTTACATAAAAACCTACCCATTAAATGGAAATGACAAAATCCTTTACTTATTCTGTGTTAAAAGTTTAGTTTTAGGGATGCACCATATGCATCGGACAGATATTGGGATATTTATTATTGGCCAATTATCTGGGAAAGTCTAGCTGACATGAAGCCAGATTGCTTTAGGTTGACTTTAGTGCAGCATTGACAACACTGAAGATCGAAGATGTTTTTCCTTCTGCCTGAGATGAGTAATATCAAGTCATCCATCTTTGCTCGTCTTACGTTCTGTGTGTATACATCAAAGGGTTTGTTTCTAAATCGAAAATGTGACGTTGTGTTAACTTATCTGTATTAGCCTTGAGATGTATCCCCTTACGTTAAACTCAGTCCAGCTCACTCGGAAACAAATGAAAGACTAGAGTTTAAGCACTGCGAGGTCATCATCATATACAGATGCTCTTTGGAAACTTCAGGTGTACTTTGCTTATTCAATCCAAGGCCTACAGTGTGTAGTTTGTGTAAAGTTAAAATGCCTTCATTTTACAAAATGACCAATGTGTTGAGAACACAGGTCTTCATCAGGATCACCATCAGCAGTAGCTTCCAAGCTTTCACTCTCATTAAAAGGATTCTCTTATCTTGCTACATCTAAACTGGAATTTAGGATGTATGGAATTAAGCGCAGCACATTAAAGTTAATTACTCGCAGCATTTACCTTCTGTGATGTCCCAGGGAACGCCACCAAGAAAGACCTTGCAGGAGTAAAGAGGATCCTTGTTGATTCTGGGAGGCAGCTGCCCACTCCAGGTGAACGTGGCCTCGTTCACAGCTGAGGGGTAGAGACATTCCGAGGTCATGTACTCTCAAAAAAGGGCACCACAACTACCATGTTCACCATTAAAGATGACATAACAAAATGGCTACAACAGTCATAAGTTGGATTGGAAGTGTTTACCTGCAGCCTGTCGGTGCAGGCGGGCCTCCCTCTCAATACTGAATGCATCATCTGACTGGTCCAGCACGTCTGCACCAGGCCACGGAGAGCCAGTACGCCAGCGGCGGGAGATGACTGAGGAGGCGGGGCTGGCACTGGATGGCGGGGTCAGAGGAGAGCTGGAGTCCTGCGGGTCCATACGGGATCCTAGACGCAGCAGATCCTTCTGCATGCTCGAAGCAAGATAAGGCAGGGGAGGGGAAATCCGCAGAGTCGACTGCAGAGAGACATGTCCAAACAACTGTACGTTACAGGAGACATGAGGCAGATTGGGTTTTAAAAAAGGGTAACTCCACTAAATTTGCTAAGAAAGTATTTAAGTGAATGATACATTTCAAAATCATTGATTCCAATCAAAAGAATGAATCTTGTGACTTCCCAACATGCTGCGCTGTCTTCACATACACAGGTTTATTTACCAGGCAGGCTGCAAACACTGGATGTGTGTGCAGCACTGCGTTTCCACCTGCTTTTCACTTCATTGTCCAAGTTAACAAGTTAAACCGTCACACTGGACACCTGGGACACGCTTCTCAAGCTCATGTCAAGCGTGGCTGCTGTGTCGCCTCATCTAGAGATCGAGTCTCGCCTATTTCTAACGCAGCATGAACGCCGTTCTCAGCTGAACATCACACCAGCATTTCACTAGTTTTAATGTCTATATGTAGAATCAGACATAAAGCAAATTAACAGGTGAGGGGCAGTTTATTTCCTGTGCACTCACTTTCTAACACTCACTCCCCTCCAGCTTTCTTCTTTCAGCGGGGTAAAGGAAAACCCCTTCCTCATATTTATTGATAATTAACATATGGGGCATGCAGGAGCTGCTGTAGCAGCATGCAGCTCGAGCGCATGCCTATGTGAACACAAACACATGAGACACAGCAGCTTGGTAACGCAGCCGCCACGCAGCTCACAGGCATCCAGTGTGCCCAGCCTGTGAGCTGGTTCAGGCAGCCAGTCTGAATCTGCTGTTACACCCACATGACTTGTGTATTAAACATGGAGATGCACTGAAGCCGTCTGTCATGTTTACTCTGGCCTGCTGCCTCACTGCTCACCTGACAGCTAGGCAGTTGCTTCTGATGCTGCCGCCATTACTGCTGCTGTCTGTAGAGCATTTTAAAGGCTCTGAATCTGGTTCCACCTTTCTTGAAGGGGCAATGAGGTCAGAGCCTGGACACTGAACACTACTGTACTTACTCCTTTGTCTTCATTTTGCAATTTATGGAAATGTCAGACAGACTCAAGTCTTCCTGCAGATATTTTATGATAAAGGTCTAGCAGGACAGGGAGGGCTTATAGCTCCAAGGACTTTAAAACCTTTGATCGACAGCAGTGCAACACAAACAAATGGAAATTAGAGTTTGAACAATATTTCTGTAAGCACAAGCCCGAACAGTGCCAATTATGGCATGACTGTATTAATAGGGACAGTAGAAGACTATCATGGATTGTAACAGAGTAAGTAGATTGTGGTGAATATCATCACATGGATGACTTGAAAAAGTAGAGTCCTATTTTGGTTTCCTGCTTCATTTTGAGAAACCTTAGCCTGTTCTCATGGCTGAAGGTATCACTTGCACATTGCATCAAACACAAATTAAACAGGGTAAGTTTAAATACAGATTCCATACTACAAACCTTGAACTGTGCAAGAGGATCTAATGACTCAAATGATCTAAGATTCTTAATAGACATCTCCCATCTGATGCAATAAAGATAATTGTTTAACAAAAAGTTAAGTTAAACTGACTCCAGTACATTTTTATTGCATTTTCAGTTTTGAGGTTTTAATATTTTAATGATTATTGGGATTATGTCACGTTTGACAGGATACTCAGGATGTGAATTTTCATATCATCTCACACCCAATTTAGTGTTTGTATTACAGCAATGGGATTAGTGCTGTTAAAAAAGTACCTTAACATATAAGCTGGGACAGAAAACGTTGCATTAATAACAGCAGAAACAGCCAATTAAAAACAGGAGCAGATCCAAAGAGTGACACGTCTTCCTCATATGCATTAAATTTGGAATATGGGCCCATCTCTAATAAGCCTCATTTAAAAAGCCAGAGCAACCATTTTATCATTGATGTTTATCCACATGTCAGCACATTGACCTGGTTGTCAGGCAGACATATTCCCTCCTGACTGGCCCCCAAACAAACAGTATCATGGCCTCACCAGCATGTCACAGAGATGGTCTGAGCCAGAACTGAAGCCGCTGGTCTCCGAGTCTTCAGGACTGCTGGAGCGAGAGTCCAAGAAGGAGCTGGAGTCCAGACGGTTTGCCATGCGGGCCATGCTGGGGAACTTCTCCAAGAAGTCAGCAGTCATGCTCATGGACTCAGGAGGCAGGTAGCCCGGGGGCTTCCCCAGGATACTACTGAAGGGGCTGTTCAGTATACCTAGCACTGGAGAGAAAGACAGTTATACCATTTACAGTCTCATGAGATGACTCAGCCATTTCACAGTGACGTAGCCATGGTGATATTTTCCCCTTAGTTGGTTTGATGCTCACAAGCAAAACTGAGCAAACTGAAGGAAATGTGATGTGTGTGCTGAATCTACAGAGTCATATCGATTTATCAGGAGGCAATGCTGAATCGCTTTCTAAAATGTGCATCTTTCTTTGCTCTTTTAGGGAATCTGGATGAGCAAAGTGAATAAAATTGGGTGTGCTGAATCTGCAGACCTCAAAAGGCTCGATCGCAAAATTCTGTATCTGAAATTAGCATGTAGAAGAATATATGCGCAAGATTTCAGCAACACAAAGCCAACCTGCCTGATGAATCGATGGCCGTTGCATTTTCAAATTTTATATTCCATGTTTGGCTGCTACTAATCCGAAACAATCATGTACCAGAAGCTGCACGCCTTTCCCTTAGCACAAACACTGCAAGCCAATTCCTATGACGCCTTCTCCAAACAGAGTCCAGTGACTGCTAAGCAGCAATTCCTTATGTATTAACCAGCATCTTCCTTTTGATAACAAAGTGAGTCAGCTGGCAACTGACAGATATGTAGTGCGTGGCCTGTAACAGTGAACAGGAGGCACTGAGGGGATTATTCAGTTGTAGGCCGCATTCAAAGCTCTGTCCCACTTTGTTGGGGACCGGTTTAGAAAGCTCTAAATGAAGTTGTGCCTGGTCTGTTTGGACATGCGACAGTAAAACTATAGCTTCACAAATGGGGTCATGACAAGTGGGGCCTTGTCATGTCTTCTGTGGCAACTCTCCAAAGACTCAACTGTCAGCGTTCACAGCTATATTCAAAGTTCAACCGTTAGACGGCATACATTTGAACAGGACTGTCTGAACATGAATACGTTGGCATCAGTTGGATCAACAGGTTATACACATAAACAGACTTTAGAGAATGCCTGAACTTCTCACTTACAATTTAAAAAGAAACCTTACATCCTGTCAGTTTACTGGAAAGAAAAGTAGCTTCTCCGGACTGTTTTTGTGCCTACTGAATTACTAGAGACGCAGCAAAAGGAAAACTGCTACATCATCCTCCCTGGTGACGCTACAGCCTGTTCCCACACAGACTGAGCCACCACCACAGATTTCAATAGAAATGAGAGCTACATGAATCAAAGCACACAACCTCAGATGTTCGATGATAAAACGGAGTCATGGTGAGAGCAAATTAACACTTCAGAAAACAACTAGCACCACTCACTATGTGGAATAAAATATTAAGAGCTGACCTCATAAAGATTGTACTTACTGGAGGGTGAACTGGTCTGAACCTGGGAGGGGGGTGTGTGTGAGTCCGTCTCTTGGCTGCTCCAGGGTCTGTCCCACCCGGACAGCCGGAGGGACTGGAGGCCCAGGCCCAGGTCTGTGACACCCGGTGGGCCCCTGGATGACGGTATCTCCTGGGAGCCCGGCATGCTGCCACAGTTGGGGAAGAGCATCCTCCTGCTGCCCACCGCAGCCAGCTCCGACTCTTTTCGGTCCAAGATCCAGTTCAGAGATGTAGAAAAAGAGAGGAAGTGTTAGTCAGCTAAAAGAACTGTTTCATCCTGTGTTACATAGAAATGGTCTCGGAGCGAGTCGACACACAAAACTGTTACAAACTTCCCTCATCACATCTCCCCCTACCCTGGCTGACGGGGGAGCTAACCTGCTGCCTCTGTGCTCGGTGAAACTGCCATGCATCTCTGTCCGCATCACTGACCCACCTAGCAGCATGTGACATGGCTGCTGATGCACTCGCACACCCCTGCTAATGACATCAGCTCTCCCCCACCTCCCTGCTTCCTTGCCTAACAACTGTGTAATGAAAAATTCCTGTCGGAGCTATTGGCTTGTTGATAGAAGTACTCCCCTCTCTGGTAGCACAGCACGCCTCAGAGAGAAGACGGCCGCCACTGCTGCCACTGTTGCTGCTGCTGCTTACTGTGTAGCTGCGTTTCCTGAGCGAGCTGACAGAGGCAGCAGGGAGGAGGAGGCGAGGGGCAGAGCTACAGCAGCATGGTGGGAGGCAGCATGGGAGATTGGAGTGAATGACTCAGCAGACTTTATTTGAAAATGAGCGTCAGGCTTGAGGCTCAAACAAAACTGGATTTAAACATCATACACATCACTTGTGTTTATTTTGCACACAGTGAAGAAACAGGCATGCGGAGGCCTGCTGTAGCAAAGGCAGCTGACTGATCAGATGTTGAGGACGTAGCGATTTGCGCCGCCAGCTCCTCCCTTCCCTCTCCAGGCCTGGAAACCATCCAGCTGCCAACTACAGCCCTGATTCAGCAACACCAAGCTGGGCTGGTGGGGCAGAGAGGCCACAGCATTAAGTTCAGCTCAGTTAACGTTAAGACACGATTCACCTCAGTGTCACTGTCAGAACATAAGTGTCGTACTGCTTCTCAGATCTAGCCGATATGATTTCATGCTGTATAATCCTCTAGATTAAGACTGCAAGTCATCCGTGGACATGCCTTCAGCCAATTAATTCAAGAGGAGGACACGGGCGCTGTGCTGTGCTTAAATCTTGGCAAATCTTACTATTGAGGAAAAAAAAAAACCTTAGAAGTGCTGCAATGCTGCAGAGCAGCGATGCAGCATGAATCAGCTGCTGGCACACAGATGATAATGACAAGGTGAAGGAGGTTTAATAGCTGCAAGCTCCAGCTCCAGAAAGTTGAAAGGAGCTCCTTCTTTGACGGGGATGAAACTAAACGGCCTTGAAAATAACAAAAAAAACATTCTAACCAACGTTTTTCGAGTATCGTTGAAGCTTTCAGTCAAGTCTTTATGGTTTCTGGTATAAATGTAAAGCCACCAAAAAACTGTCGACCGCTGACCAGCAGCATCCAACGTCATACTGAGGTCACGTCTTCTGTACTGAACTAAGAGCCTGCACAGAACACGGAGGGTATGTTTAGGCTGATTCATCCATTTTTAGACTCAAAATATTCATGTTGTTCAGCTGTCCAAAGTGTGGCTCACCATCACATTGCATCTCCTAGAGAACAACCTTTTTTAATGAGGTTTTACTATTGGGAGGTAAACACTCTAAATCTACTGAGGGTCTATAATTAATATTCTTTATGAAACTCAAAAAAGCAGGCAGCGTCACACTTTGCACGGGACGTCAGTCAGTATCTGATCTGGGATCAGCAGTGTCCTACTAGTATTTAATCTTAACTGGGCTGCACAAATGATTCAAACATAATGTCCAAGAGCAATAACTGCAAGAAGGAGCACATTTTGTTAGTGTGACAAAAGAGCATAATAACGAACATCAGAATGTTCATTCTAAAATGATCATTCCCACTAAACAGTAGTAATGCACATAATCTTATTTTAAATCAATTAGTGTTTGATTTTGGCCATCTGGATGGGAAATGTTTGAGCTTCCTGCTTTAGCCAATCATTGATAACACAAACTGATAACCAAGTAAACAATTCAAGGAAAAAACATTCTCAGTTTGCAGCTCAAAGCTTCTTTTAAATCAACATTAAAATGAAAGACAACTTTGCAGATCCCATGGGTTTCTGGGAGATTGAGACAGCTGTTTTAAAGTTTAACATTTTTATAAAACATTGATTCTAAACAATTGAGAACAGTTGGGGAAAACATTGATAAGATCTCATTTGGCTCCTAATGTTTAGGATCATTGTACAAATGGCAAAATTGAAGAAACTCCGTGTAATTTGATTAAACTTCATAATCGATGTGCTCAGAGGTCAAGGACAGATCTGACCGGCTCATCTCAGGTTTCTGCTCTGAGATCTGAGCTGCAGCTTTTCTTGCAACAGAGGAGAAATCTGAAGAGGTCATGGAGGAGCTTTGTCAGTCTGACATTTTATAGTTCTGCTCATCATAGTTAGGTTGATTAGGTGGACCAACAATATGACCACATTACTGCATGTTCAAACCAACCATGTGGACCTGAGACCATTCAGCTCTTTATGTGAAATGTAATACAGTATATGAAAACCTAAATAGACTAATCTACAAATGTGATGACTTCTGCTCAGAGGTCAGATGGAGGAGTTAGAGTTCATGTGAGCAGGTTTCAGCTCATGGTTTGAGGACTGGAGCTTCTCTTTGTGTCAGTGACATTAACATGAGCTGTCTGAAGAGGTCAAATGTTTGAGAAACTTGGAGGCTTTTTCACAGTTTCGCCATTTTCTACAGACACTGGATTAAAATGTGAGAAAACCCAAGTGATTATATAAACTACAGCCTGTATTATTGATTGGTGCTCAGGTCAGCTGGAGGATGTGACCGACTCTGGTTTCTTAACCTGGACTAAAGCTAAGCGAGTCTAGCAGCAGCCTGGACCCGTCTCTCTGTTCGTCAGCGACACTTGGACGACACCTCACCGCACAGCATGTCTTTCCCCTTGGTGCTGTTGGGCGTGTTGCACACACCGGTGAAGTCCAGAGCGTTACCCAGTATGGTGTTCATCCTGCGGAAGATGTCCGCGTTGCTGCAGGTGGACAAGGCCGCAGACTCGGCGTCCGGGCTGCTCGGCCTACGGGGGTCGTTTCTCTGCAGGAGGAACCACAAGACACGAGTTAACCTGCAGGCCTGCTAGCTGAGAGGCTAAAGGCTCGGACACCTGGTTCTGACAACAGTTCTGCTAACAGTTCTGCTGAAGTTGTTTCAGGGTCGGACTTAAAGTGTTCACACGTCAGTTTTATAACACACACGAGGGTAGAGGTCGAGGTGAGACACGCACGACGCCCTGTGGTCTGGTCTACAGGTGAACTTATGTTTCACTCACCAGGGAAAAAGCCATGATGTGAACTGAAGGCCTGACAGACGTCACAGTATCAACACCGTCTGCCGTGGAAGGTCATCTTTATGACGTCTGTTTGAGGCTAATTAGTCTCAATGTGATGCACGTGAGCTCCACCAACCACCTTGGCTCACGTGCTCTGCGTCAGAGAGCACACCGCCCCAATACCAAGCACGTGTCAAAATGGATTATAATATTAAAACAATGAAATATAAAGACATAGAAACTGCTCAGCTATAATCATTTAGACTTGTACGTGTTTTAGTTATTCAATAACCATGCTTATCATGCACAATGCATCTGGGACATGAGCCAAAGTATTTAACTAATAGCAGTATTAATTAGGCCTGCTGTCGCAGTCTGTTAGACCACAGTACTCATTACTGAGGTAATTTAGTGTTTCAACATCTTCATGCTTATTTTGTGTCTCGTGAATATTTCTGCTCCCCAGAAAACAATGTGACACATTTCATTTGACTTTTGTAAATATAATTATATATATAATTATTTTAAAGCCATTTGCAACTTATCTCACCTGTAAGAGAAGGCTTCTCCCTTAAGTCATTCTTAACTTGATAATCAGACTAAACTTTGGTTTAGTTTCAGTCATTTCAACAAACCTAAGCTGTGGTCTGTCAGTGAAGAGGTCTTGAACCAGGTTAGCATCTCATTGATTCAATATCGGTCGTATGGAGGCTCATCTCAGGCCTACAGCTAGTTTTTAAACAATTATTTATATCCAAAATCAGACTGAGAGTTAATATTTATTCGGCGTGAACACCCTGACCACTATGACTGGTGGTCAGGGTGGTCCAGTGGTTTGTCTTCTTCACGGCCGATACGGAAACCAGTCATTAGAAATTAAGCAGAATTAAATCAGATATTTTGGATTTATCTGCGGTAAAAATGAAACTTTTTGTCCATATTTTGAACAACCAGTGATGAGAGGAAGCTAAACACAGTTTACTCAAGTATTGTTCTAAAGTACAGTTACTTTTCTTGAGTATTTCCATTTACACTATTTTATGTAATACATTTAGTTACAAGTTAATTTGCAGATTCAGATGATTCAGTGTTTACAGATGATGCATTTTGTGACATGTTACCAATCAGACATTGTTGTGTGAGAGGATGTTACATCAGAGCCACAGTTACACATTTTTACATTAGTTTATCATATATCAGCAATTTGACAGAAAGAATACTGATACTGATGATTGGAAAATACTGAATATCAACCCCGATAATCATCCAAGTCTAATAATGGTTGTACTCCTACTCCTGACTGTAGAGACAGAGAAGCCTTGACTAATATAACTGCAATTAAGTCAAATAAAACAGGACGAGAGGAAGAGAACGGAAAGGAAAAGAGCTAACGTTGATGATAATTCTCTTAAAAGAATATTTCTTGTACTTTTGTGCTGCTCATTATATTATATTAGATTTTATATTATATTATATTATATTATATTATATTATATTATATTATATTATATTATATTGTATTGTATTATATTATATTGTATTATATTATATTATGTTATATTATACTATTTTATATTATTTTATTTTATTTTATATTATATATTGCATGATTTACATTTGATATTACATTTCTTCTGCTGCACTCACCAGACCTTGATATCTTTGACACAACCTGATAAAATGAATGTAATGATCAGATATCCACCTACCGGCTCCTCTGGAACACGTTAGGATTCAGGGCAAGGAGGGAGGAACGAGAGCTTTTACTTTCTCCAGACTTCTCTAACCTTGGTGACACTGTCCAGTCGTACTGTGCACCTGCAACAAAATAAATTAAGACAACGCTTCTTTGCTTCTTGTTTCCCTCTGTGTTGCTGTGTTACCTGTTTTGCCATGGGGGGGTCATAAAGGAACATCTCACCTTATGTTATCTTCCTAAAAGGTCCTGTATCAAATCTTAGAAGCTTATACCAATTTAAAAGTGGACATTTTTGTGTCAGAGCTACACAACAGTGACAGGGAAGCTGTTTTGGGGAATCCTCCTAAAATGCTCCATTTAATCCCTTATGTTGCTGTGTGGTTTCTAAGGAAGTTAACATTTGTAGAGTGTAGGTTATGTTTTTACCTCTAACATTGTAAGTATTGAAATTCTGAACTTGAAAACTACATATAGCAGGGCGGAGGTACGGCGGGTCGCCTAGTAAACAGAGGGTTGCTGTTTCGAATCCTGGCTCCTCCTAGCTGTGTGTCAAAGTGTCCTTGAGCAAGATACTGAACCCCAAATTGCTCCTGATGAGCAGCTGGCACCTTGCATGGCAGCCTCTGCCATCAGTGTGTGACTGTGGCAAGTGTTGTGAGGCAGGTTTGGACGGTCAGCAGAATGGTAAAGTGCTATAGAAATACGAGTCCATTCAACATATGCCTTTAAAAATTAATTAATTTATTCTCACAATCTCATAAAAAGAAAAACTTACTCTGCTAATCAGCAAAGTCGAAAATTGGTCAACCCCCAGTATACAGTACATTTATATGTGTGTGAATAAATGTATAATTCACTTTTACTTGTGCTTTTGATACTTAAGTTCATTTATAGCCAGAACATTATTTTTAAAACTTAAGTAGGAAACACTTAATACCACATTCTGTACTTGGGTACTGTTTGTATGAGTGACTTTAACTTTTATTTGAATATATCAGGATGTTTACTTATTTTCACAACACTGCTTATTACAATGCAAGCAACACGAAGGAAATAAAACATGAGCATGTTGATCTTCATAAAATGACTCAAATGACACAATAACACAATCCAGACTGTTACAGTCTGTTAGAATACGGGTAGACATTCCAAACCTACCTGAGACATGCATATGTTACAATGTTTACATCACCTGAAGGTCAGTGCTGATGCTTGTGAAAGCACAGATGACAGCAGGAACCTTTGTCTGAACAGCAGAGGCCAGGTCAGCTGGCTTTGTGCAGCTGGTTCTGTGGCTGTGGGGCCAGTAGAGGGCGATAAAGTCCTGCTTCAAAATCTCCGGGCCTCCCTCACATTGCTTCCTGCCACAAGAGGCCACTTGTCTCTATTCTTATATGCTGCATCTTCATGATTTAAAAAAATCTTGAGGCCCAGAGACACAGTGTTCTTTAGAAATGTGACGAACACATGAAGTGTTTCCATCGTTTACACAGACACGGAATAAACAGAATGTAAATGTGCATTCATCTATATATAATATACAAAGATGTGTATCTGACTGAATCACTTGGTTGAAATATAAGAAGAAAAACAAAAAGATGGATGTTTTTTTTTTCTCCTACAGGACAAACAAGGATTATAAGTGTGTTTAGATTTCATCAGTCTATAAAATACAGAGGCTTTTATTACACATCACACCGGCAGCTCTTCTTAGAAGGTGTTGGTCCTGAGCCCTCCAGTTCTGATGAGATGGAATGTATTGTAATATATTTGCTATATAAAACAGCTATTCTTAAATTTACTGCTGATTTATTGGACAGGGCCGTCTTTTATTTTGGTTCCTGAGGGGAAATGTTGATCCCTGCTGACACGCTGCAGGCTGGAAGGACGACTTCAGGATAAACACACAAAATAAAAGGACATTTTGTTTAATACAGAACATGACACACTGTGCATGTTTCTTCTGGAACATTCACAACAGAAGAAAAGGTATTAAATCCTCTCAGCAACAGAAGAGATAGAATATGTTCGGTTTATGTCTGATCCTGGCATTCAGCGCGTAGCTGCAGATGAAAACAGTGAAGAGAAGCGAATGTCCTGCCGTCCAATCCACAGCTTCCCCGTCTTCACACTCTGTATTGATTTCATGTCAATCCAAATATTCTGTGAGAAAGTGATGTCCACTGACCTGTGTCTCCATGAAGGGCAAGTGGCTGATTCTGGAGAAATATTTGCTTCTTCTGAACCGCGTTGTTCATTTAACATTTAATTGATCGTCTCTCTTTTGGACTTTGTCGACAACCATTGATGCATCACAGAGGCCTAATGATTCATCTTTGTTACTGAATAATCTGTGGACGAGTTCAGGTGAGAAAATGTCCAGAAACAGTGAAATTGTTGGTCAGGGTGAGGTCTTTAAATGTTCTCACGTCTGACCAACAATCTGAAAAATAAATATTCTCTGTCCACAGTGAGATTTAGCAGAAAAGCAGCTCAGCACCACATTAAAGAAACAAATGATTCTTCTGATTTTTTACATTAACTTGTCAAAATCAGTCAGTTTATTGTTTCTGCACTAATCTCTTTCTGCACCTGATGTTTGATTAAATGGTCAAATATCTAGAAATACAGAAATAATTACACAGACATACTTTTATTGTTCATGTGTTGAAAATGATTAAATGTAACATTTAATTTACGTGGACCAGATGACATATTTATGTGTGTTTTAAATGTGTGTGGTTGTATGATTGTTGGTCTTTGTGTTATTGGTGTGTAAGTGTATGTTGTATCTCGAGAAATGTAACTAAAAATTTACATAATTGTTCAAAAAGAAATCATTTACGTTTAAACTGGGGTCGCAGCAATTATAGTATATCATGGTCTGACAATTCACATTGAGTGTGAACATCTGCCCATCAATGGTATTATAATATTATATATATATATATATATATATATATATATATATATATATACTCATTAAAACATATTTCAATTTCAGATCAGTCTCATGTCTGTCAGGATATACTGGGATATTTTCTGAAGCTGGTTATTGTTCCATGAGAATCTTTCACTGATGAAACGAATTCAAACCTAAAACACCTTCATATCAAAGTGTCACAGATCTTTTAATCGTAGTCGTTCCTTTAACCTGTCACTTTCTTATTTGTGTCTCAAATATAAAACCAGAAATAGGCACCTTAACACAGTGCTTATGTTGATGTTGGAAAAATAAAAAGCTATTTTGTGGCAAGTCTGAAATACTTTATGAGATGAAAGAATATTTGACAAGGATTAAGACTCAGACCCAGTGTCTCCGATCTGGGCCTTCCATATAGGACTGTAGCTGCTGTCAGTAAAAGTGTTATACAACATTGACCAGCTCCCTTTCATTACAGGAGGCTGTAGAGTTATATCTGTCAACTATATTGATCAACTGGTTTCCTTGGAATATCTTAGAAATATTCTACTTGACAGCAGACCAGAATCATCCTGGACCCGACCTTTCTATTCTGCTGGACTGCAACCTGATTTTAATTTGTGGATCAGAGACATTTGTTTGTTCGTGTTACTATGGTCCATATCTGTGCTGTATTCTTGTGGTAAATAATAAAATCAAAATATGTCTAACAAAAAAAAGCAGCCACACAGATGAAGCCGTCATCCAGTGTTGGATCAGATGAATGTACCATAACTTAATTGGCACAATATGGGCATATGTTTACAGTCAACCAGCAGCACCGTCCACAATTAGGCAGCTGGTCACATTGAGGAGCCACTCGAGTCCCTCGAGAAGCCGCCACGCTCCGATGAGCAGCACGTCTTACCAGCTCATGAGGGCAGAGTGTGGAGGTCAGCTCGGCGCATGATGCAAAGAGACACTAATGCAGCGGTGCATTACAAATGAAAAGTTGGCATGAATTATTGATGTCGACATCTGATGTCCTCAGAGTTCAGTTGTTGGTGTTAGCATGCAGCGTCAGAGTGTTGGTTAGCTGTGATTGGCTGGTGATAAATGACAGGTGCCCAAACACGGATGCATTCACTTCTTTTATTCATAAGATGGGAATATTTTGTACATCTTATGCACAGCAGATACAAAGACAAACATGTTCTAAACCACAAACTAAATTCCTCCATCGCTCTAATCCTGCGTCCCATTTCAAAATGGCCCCACAAAAAAAAGCAACCCTTTACGTTTGTAGTCCAGTTTCACATTCTGAAAAGATCGTTTTACAGCAATCTCATTTTAGCAGAATGGCACAAGCCGCGCTCAGAATACCATTTTTTGACAGATAACCCACTTTTCCCCTTTAAACAAATTGCACTTTTTTCCTCTTTAAAACTACGTCAACAGGATTATAGGATCAAAAAGTAACACCAAAAACACAAGAGACGACTAAACATCCAACTTATACAGGTTCATTATTTAGTTGCACAAAAATGCATAAATATACATTACGCAAAAAAGTACAAAAATATTTGTACTTTCCTTTGCTCAAATAATGACAGACATTGATATGATCATAGGGACTGGGGATGTCAGAACGTAGGGAGGCATTCACAAGGTCCATGCGAGATAAGCCATTTACAGAACAGCCTAGCTTTCACAGAGGTAAGACCAAGGTTCTACAGGAAAACAAAACATTTCGCTGTCTAGGCCAAAGTTAAAGAGGCAACACAAACACTAAGAAAATTAGGATACACAGAACTCTGCGTTCTAAATTCATGCCAAAAAGACTAACATGCAACGACTTAACGCTTCTACACCTCCCAGGAGTAGCGGCCACCCGTGGAAGGACTAGCTTAACAACTGGAGCTTCAATTCGACAATTCTCAGCAGTTATGACCCATGAGTTTGACTAGGCTTTGCATGAGGGCTTTTATTTTTCTCTTTTTTTTCGAATTGAAGATGGTACCGCAATAGTTGCCCAGGATAAGCTCAGATTGTCGACAGCAAAAGATGGTTTCATCTCACACTCCCCCCAGAGACAATCGGGAGGAGATATAAATACTGTTTGTTTATAGTAATGCATATTTGTCCATTAAATAAACCTGATTAAATTAATGACGAGCTTGGCAAACCTCACGTCAGCTGGACAAAGGTGTGGTTTCCAGAGGCCTGAAGGAAACATGGAGA
Organism: Diplodus puntazzo; assembly: GCA_963678695.2. Taxonomy (NCBI): domain Eukaryota; kingdom Metazoa; phylum Chordata; class Actinopteri; order Spariformes; family Sparidae; genus Diplodus; species Diplodus puntazzo. The sequence continues at coordinate 34,746,686 of OZ023155.1, read as the reverse complement.
ACAGGAGTTAGTACAAATTAAGCCTCATTTCACCAAACACACAGAACAAAGTCTTACTGTAACTTATCCATGAAAGCCCCAAAACAACACGTGTTAGTCTCAAAATACTTTGACATCCTCAGCTGGTCAGTGGCTCTCAGCTCCAAGCCAAGATAATCAGACACAGGCCACAAATCTGTAGCTGTAGAAGTAAATAGTGTCCACCAGAATAGATGCTGAATGTGGAATTGACTCAAAAACTACAGCACCCAGTTTCGTCCCAGAGGAGGAACATGCCGCCCTTGGCTATAACGAAAATGTAAAATATTCTGATCTTTAAAATAATCTGGTGATATTTTGTATTGTTCTTGTCAATAAATCTCATGAAAATGCCAAATTATAATTTACACGTACTTGTTGCTCGTTTCCGCCAACATCCACGTCTTTACAGGCTCATGATGTGGTGAACACTTTAAAGGACTTATCACTATGTCTACTACTTCTACACAGACATGTGTTCTCTGCAGTCGCCAGTTTCAAGGTGGACACCCAAGACAAGTGTCATCAGTTCAGTATCTAATGTGAAATATGTTTCCTTCTGTTCTGACATACGGCGCTCTGAAGGGGCCAGAGAAGTGCTTCATGATGAACATTATGATGTCCCAGCGAAGTTGACCAATGGGATAAACAAAATATCATCACTTCATTTAATCCTGTTAGAGATTTGGGATGAATTTATACTTGCACATAAATTCTAATCAGCACTAATCATCCTCTAGTCCACATGATTGACAAGAACATTAACAGAATATTTACTCCAGGCCTGAAGAGGTTTATAATGTCTACCCTGGTTTGATTAAGGGAATCAAACAAACTACTGATTACAACTTGAATACAAATATTGAGTCTACAAAACAAAGTTATTATCCTCCAACACAGCCAACATTTATGTGCCAGATGTGAAGAAAATTCCTCAAAGCTTCTGTGAGATATCTCTCCAAGTATGTGACTGTTGGACATCCAGACAACCTGACAACATCTACCTGCAGCCGACAGCAGCCGTGACTCAACCGACACTGTATCCAGAGCCTGACAGCTTGGTCATCTGTTCCGTGGAACTCATTGACCCAAAATTATTGAAACTTAATCAGTGAGCCACACTGTTGGTAACATGTTCCTTCACTTTCAAACACTCTGCAGTTTATTTTGTGTCAATCCCACATTCATCATCCTGCTGGAGCAGCAAATCAATATTCTTCTGCACCTCTAACAAACGCAGAGTCACTCCAGTGAGATTAACATTAAAAACTAGTGATCAGCTGTTAAATGACACAATTAACATAGAAAACTAAGTTTATATTCATGGCTGATTAAAGATGTATTTCTTTAGTATGAAGAACTTGGCTTGTTGCTGAGTGCCTCACAGGTTGGATCAGACAGACACTGTTGGTTTGGACATTTTCATGGGATTTGTCGACTATGACACCTTAAAAACACCAAATCAGTTTCATCCGCATGACACATTCTGTAGTTTCCAGTCAGACATTGTATTAGTGCAGGTTTCAGTTTACGTGAGATCAGGTTAACAGAAGACAGTGGGTGGGGGTTTGCAAATCTAAAAAACACGGTTGGACCAAAGGTTACTCACTAAATATCTAACAAAACTGCCGGGACTTCCATCCAGGCTGGGAAGTCTCAGAGGGAGTAGGGTACCAGCGCATCTAAAGAAACACAAACACAGTCATGTACACCACACCAGAACCAGGTCCAGTCCTGCAATCCTCATCTGACACAGTTTGACATTTACTTTTGACCGACAAGTTTTAGGAGGACTGTCCCTTTAAGCCCTGCTCACTGAAACCATGGGAATGTGGGTCACGTCGCTGCGCATTGAGTACAATAGTCCTCAAGTAATTAACAGGCATGGAAATGTGGAGAGTTGAACCTCTCCATGTGTTAAACATTTCCACAGGCTGAAAGCTGGTTTACCTTTTCCATACCTGTGACTGAAACCTGCAGCAGAACGATGCCTTGCACTTCTAAAACACCATGAGAACAGGACAGGAGGGCATCAACAGTTGCTTAGAGATCTCTGGAGCCTCCTGACGTTACACTTTCTCTCTAACTAACAAGGCCCAGAGTCAGGAAGAGAACTGGGGGCATTTTAGGGATCTTTCATCAGATTGCAATTAAAAAGGCTTTTCCCCCCTTTGTGTGGCTACACAGTCGGCTTATGTTCCAACAGGACAGTGGACAGTAAGTTGGCACCTCCAGAGAAGGACATCAGGTCTGACAATTTCTCAAAGCAAATACCTCACATTCCTCTGCTGGTCTATGTAATAGCTGCCTACTTTGCAGCGCTGCACTCCCCTGGGCTGCTCTTACGTCGCAGGAGGAAGTTGGATCACAATGAACTTGAAATGACCCAACAAGAGAAATATTTTCCATTGCTATTGTTACCAAATGCCCGGCCCACTGTAGTCACCAGTGCCGTCACATTTAGACTGCCAGCAGCTTACATGTAATTAATCCGTACCCATGTAACATGTTTAAACTAATATCTGGAAGAATAAAACACATTTCTAATTGATTTGAGACACTGCCAGCAAGTTAACATGTAAAAGTTAAAGTGCAGCTGACGGGTTGAAACTCCAGTATGTAAGAATTCATCTCAGAGTGGTTTAGTAATGAGTCCGAAAACCTGGAAGTTAGCATTTTTACACATCCACTTCCCTCAAGTCAAAGTCTGAGTTTTTTTTAAATTAGTTTTCTGTTAAGCCTGTGGTAACCACAGACCTTATTTCAGGCATTATATATATGAAGATGTTTTGTTCTACGAAAAAAATCATTAAATGTCCCACGATTTTATTATAACAAGCTTATGTGTCTTTAAAACAGTTAGTGGTTGCTCACAAGTGTCTAAATGAGACTACAAAACTAAGAGACTCATCGACTCACTGAAGATTGATCAATTTACAGAACATGTGTATTGTAATTTATTGTCCATCAAGATGTTTAGTAGTGGTGACCTTGCAACTGCTACGTCGTCTGTTTGTAGCACAAAGTAAGCTTTTTACTTCTAGTGATTAAATTTACGCTTAAAAAAAAGATTCAGCGGAGTTGATCTGTGAAGATTATCTTTGTGAATAAAATGCGTAAATCTCAAACTTTAGAGTTTATTTTCGCGGATAATCCAAAATCCTCCAGGCTTGTTGTCGAGGTAACATCCTCCTCACACCACTCCATTTCTAGAGTTTACATTCAGTTTGTTTTATGATGAGCAGTCAAGCTCATCTTAGTTAAGAGAGAAAACTTGTATTCAAAAGGGTGGAATGTTGTATATTCTTTTTAGAAAAGGAAAACAGGTGAAAGAATATTTCCTTTCTTGGCATTATGAGAGTTAATTCAGTTTATTCATCAGACTAAAAAGCTAAAAGAACTTAGGGGGCCTGAGCTTCACTACCTGTTAAGTGGTGATACAAGACAGGTTGTCAGATATCATAGAAGCCTTTAACATAAATGCCAGACCTGTCATTTCTTCACATTGTGTTGACTTCATGTTTGAATGCTTTAAATTGCATCTTAAAGGGTTAAATGTCTTTCTGAAGTGATTTATACTTCTTTAGGTCACGTTGCTGCAGAACAAAACATTTTTATCAGCTGGTGAAGCTTTTATCCTTCAGCACACTGACGCATGGATCCATTACAGGAAAGATTTACACATCATGTCTTCACAGAAGGAAGCCATGAGCCAGAAACAGCCAGATGACAACCAGAGAGAGGGATTCAGGGCTAAGTGGAGAGTAAGGTTACACCACATCAAAGAACGCACACTTTGCCTCACTGATGGCAGCAGTCGGGATATTTTCCATTTCTAAATGACAAATCTTTTTTATTACAACATAACTCAGGATTTTAACTCAGATTCTGTTACTTAATATTAAGAACGGGCACACGTTGTGCCGCCAACAGCAACTTGAATCTTGATATCTGGAGGACTTCAGCAGGTCTTTGTGCTGTACTGTGATACCTCAGAGTGCACCATGTTATCTAGTTTAATGATGCATCACTGCAGTCTCAGTCTTCTCCTTTATCTGCACCTCAAGAATAAACTTATTTGTAGCTGTGACAGACAAACTGAGCAGAATGAAATCACCTGCACACTTCAACACAAATCATGCATTTACTGGCAGTCGTGCAGGAGCGTAGCTGTGTGCAGGCATTCAGTTTGTGCGTCCACAAAGGTTCAAAGGTTCCCTGTACTGTCAAAGCTGGACGTGAATTAGAGGATAGTGAACTAGAAATACAATAGAAGATGAAACACACCGGTTGGTCCCTCACCTGGGCGTGGAGGGCTGCGGCAGCGGCAGCGGCCGCTGGGTAAGTGAAGGCTGCGTGAGGGAGGCCTGGGGTCAGCTCCGTGGTGTACAGGGGGTAAGGAGTCCAGGCATCCGGAGATGCTGGGATCAGTGCTGCCCCTGTCAGATCATCTGGGGAAGGACAGGGTGGGAGGACACAAGAGGCTGACTGACCTACCCTTGAACATGCATCATGTAATCAAATCAGTAAACAGGCTGAAATTTTGAAACAAGGAAGAAACTGTCATTAAACATGCTGCAAACAGAATCTGCTTCGTGTCAACATAATGTGGCTTTTAGTTTACCGACAGTCAGATTCTAGTGTAGGAATAACTGGTACCGTCAAAACAATTAACTTTTACAACCTTAAAAAGGTAAGAAGGTGCAGTCAGACCAGATTTCTTCTTCATTTCTACACAAACAGACGGAGACACATTCGCTCCTGGTTCAGGACCGAGCTGCCTCCTTCCCTTTAAACGGTTCAATCTGATTGGACAGACTCCAAGGCTCCAGTGCCCAGTCAGTGTGACAGCAATGGAACTGTCCTCTCAGTTAGGAAATACTGTACGAGCTATATTCTTGTTTATCTGATCTCTTAGATTAACAACTACCCACAATGCAGCAGCATCTATGATACGTTCAAGCACAAAAAATGTATTGCTTGGTAAAAGTTAGTTTGCGATCGTCAAAAAACACGAAATGACCAAAGACAAGTGCAGCATGCTGTTGTACTGATGATGTCAGACTGCAGCTGGTAGAGCCACACAGTTCAGACAAAAGAGACCAACATGTTGTCGCTAACAGAGACAAACATCACGTTTAATAACAAATCTTATTAGAGCTATGGAATAATAAATCCTCCATCTTTGGTCACGACATCTTACCCTTAGGTGTGTATAGACAAGTTAGCAACTATTTTTTTTAATTAATAGAAGAAAAAAAAAGATTAACATGCTGTATGATTTACACAAGGTGCAGTTATTAAACGAGCAGCTCCTAAAGCTTTTGTTTAAACGCACCATTTCCAGGTGAAATCTGGTCTGAATGCATCCAACCCTGTTGTCAACCATCGCCTGTCCAAAACCAATGAATGCAGCAGGTGTTTTGGCGAGAGAGAGCAGAGACACGGCTGCTGACTGAACCCTATGTGTGTGGGGTTTCCCAGCTGGACAGAAGCAAAGCGGCCGTCTTTAGAGTCGAGATGACACATGCATGTGGAGGTGAGTTAGTCCTGTTGGTTAGACACTGTTTTTTAACCCCTGCCCATTTGTCTTTAATGCCACAACATCCTTAGACAGTTTTAAAAAAAAGAAGGCGAGAGGCCAAGGTGAGAGTGGATGAGAGAGCCTAGAGTGGTGCAGCCGTACAACTTACATGGGTCCCGTGCAATGAAGTGTGCTCCTAGAGCAGGGTGGATATTTGTGGGGTTCGGTGTGGCCATCAGCTTACTCTTTGCCATCTTCGTGTTGGCTTTAGCAAACTCTAAGCGCAGGGTCTGGGGACTTTCGGGGTCAAAACGGATACCCTGGGGGAAGAGACGGAGGAGGGGAGGAGGGGGACATAGTATCGTAAGGGAGGTGGGCTGAGTTTTAGGGGCTGTAGCTCAGTAGTCTCACACGGCCTCCTTTCCTAAAGCCATGTTTCGATACTCAGGATGTATCCTTCAAGCTTCCCTTGAGCTAAACACCTCTGTCCTCCTGTGGGGAACACCCTTCTCCACCTGACTGCTTCGCCAACATAAAAAACAAAAGCAGGGCAGACTGAAGGATACACTCCTGAAATATCTAAAACACACTTACATCTCTTTTTCCTCATGACAAAAATCAAGAGCACAGCGACTGGAGGAGGAGCCGCGAGAGCCAGGAGGAGAGGGAGACGAGGAAAAGGGCCGATGACGAGACTTATGAGTGTAACTCCTTTGAGGTGGTTCAACCCTGCTTGTGTTCTTGTGCCCTAAGCGTTGTGCCCACATGCAGGTGAGTAGTATTTTGGTGTATGTGTGTGTCTGTGTGTGTGACTGCAGGTGTGTCTAAGAAGTGATGCTCATAAGGAAGGCTATAGGCTATGAGAGAGAAGTGTTAGATACTGCCAATGTGGGCTACTGGGTGACAAAATAAGAGGTTACACTACTGAAGATGTGTCCAAATAACACTACAACATGTGGCTAGAGAACAAGTATTACAGTAAAGCAGTGATATGCAACATAAGAAAAGCTAAACCAGACTAAGAAGGGATGTGTATCAAGGTCAAAGTAAACTACCGTAAGGCTACGGGATTCTGGCCTCTTTCCAAAAATGGCCCTGCCATTGAATTATAAAAGACACAATGGGTTGGCTTGGAGAAATTTTGAGGGAAAGAAGAATGTTTTTAAACTCCCAACCATTTGTTTATGTTTCAGCAAAGATTAGAACAAATACCAAGTATTTAAAAAAGAAGATTAATAAAAAAGGGGAAAATTGAACAGCAACAGACTCAAAGACAGGAAATGAATCCATAAAAACAGGCAGTGCTTACATTTAGTGCATTTTTGGCAGCTTCAGCTCCGGACCGACTGTCAAAGGTTACAAACCCGACAGGCTGGAAGGCAAAAGGGAAGAAACACACCGTCATGACAGACAGGACATCTTCAGTTCGTCAAATATTACATTATTTAATTATCATAATATTCATGCTGTGGTAGAAAATCTAATCAAAACACCAGGAATATAAGAGAGGCCATCCTTTTCTCTTTAAAAAGGACAGTTCACCAGAAAACACATCTTTCCTCTCACCTGTAGTGACATCATTCGTCCACCTTCTGCCTTCTCTCCAATATAATGGAACTCGATCACATTCAGCTTGTGATGCACAAAAAACATTATTTTGAAAAACTCAACAGCAATCTCTTCAGAAATCCTGAACCAGTTCCTCAAGATGATCCACGGATCTTCTGTTGGGCAGTTTTCAACATGCAGAAGGAAATGTGCATCTGTTAATGGTGGAGAGGCTAACTATGCTAATTAAGCTAACCAACAAGATTGCAACGATTAATCAATTAACAGCTATTAAAACTGTCAACTACTTTGATTATCAATCTTTGAGTCACTTATTTAAAAAAAAAAAAAAGAATTATTTATCTATAAGTATTAATATGTTCTGGTCTCTTTGGGTTGTGGACAAAACAAGACGTTTAATGATGTCATCTTGAGCTTTGGGAAGCACCAATTGACATTTTTCACAATTTTCTGACATCGAGAAGAAACAGCTAATCGATTTACCGATAAAGTACTGCCAGATCAGCTAACGATGAAAATAATGGCGAGCTGCAGCTCTGCTAACTAAGCTAGCTAACTTCATAGCACAGCCTCAATGGACACAATGACTGTCTGCATGGATTTTACAATTCAATTCTGGACACAATAGCAGAGGTGATGAGGTCATTTCATGTGGGTTTATCTACCGCAAAAGCTTATGGGAAAAAAGTCCCAGGCCCCAATGCATCATGGGACAGTAATCGCATGGTTTAACGGCTGTGAAAGTTGGTTAGAAGCCTGGCGCTCTTCGCGTCTTGTCCATGAGTGGATGCACAGCTCCTTCTGCCTGGTGAGGTGGTTTGTGGGATCAATTCAGTAGAAAGCAAACAGCTCCAACATTAAACTGTTCACAACAACGTCTGTGGATCATGTGAGTAACCAGGTCGTGATTTCTGGGAAGAGAAACTGCTACTGATGTTTTAAAAGATATTTTTTTTGAGCGCTGAGCACCACAAACCACCACAAAGTGCCGTCTAGTTTCATTATATTCAACAGAAGGCAGACATCTCTATGGCTGATCGCTCCAAAACTCTGCAACTCACACTGAAACAGTGTCGATGGATGAACAGAAGTACAGGTGGGAGAGAAGATGTTGGTTCAGGTTTTGAGGTTAACTGTCTTCATCTTTTATGTTGACGTTAACACAACACTGCCTGCTCATCTGTTTAGTATTTCAGTTCAGCATTAAAGCAGTTTCTTCCACTGATGGAAGGCATCTCACCTGTTTTGATGTTAACTTAATCAGTGACCCTTCATAACCCTGCAGGGAAAAAAGATAGCCAATTATCCACCCAGGAGTCACATGCAGGAAGTCAAGCATGAACACTTCTCGCTATAAGAGCAACCTGCTTGTGTGCGCCTTCGCTCTGAGCTGCCATCACAGATCCTGTGACAGTGTTGTTCCTACGGCTGTTATGGTAAAATGAAGACCATGTTTAGTATGAAAGGGGAAAGCACATGTTATCAGATATGTGAGCTTGAACAGAGATTGAGCATGACTCCCAAATAAAGCCAGCGGTTCTGAACAGAGTAAAAACAGCACAAGTGTTGGTTAAAGCACAAGCAAATTCCTGAGAAATGAAGGGGAAATTGGGCTGAGCAGAGTATTGATAGATGGGATCGCTCCTGATCCTGATTTACAACCATGGAAAATTATACAACTTTCACTGGCTGTGATAAATCTGTAGAAACAATCCACTCCGGATTTAGCTTTCAGTAATTCAAGGTAGAAAAACACAAGGTAGAATATAGAAAATATTAAAGGTTCCTCTGGTAAAGAAAAAGGTTTCATTTGGATCAGAGCTGAAGGTAAACCTTTAATGGATCAGAACCGTTCTCACACTCTGCCGTGTTTACCTACTGCAGGAGCAAAAGGCCCAAAGTCACAGAATTACAATGACTTTAGAAAACACCACATTTTAGTGGTTTCACAATCTCCCAATGTTACAAGAGGAAATAAAGATTTCCCTACACGGTGGGTGAGCTGGGTCAGAGAGGGTTGGTTGGCCAATTGCAAGGGCTACTCATTTACACATTCCAGAAGATCATCCATGTGCGAGGGATACCACTTCCAATTTGGTTAGTTAGGACACGGGTGGGAGGGGTGTTTATGGAACTGGAGCCCGTCGGAAAAACAGAGCGATGGACAAACAATGATGTGGCCTCATTTCCATATATGCAAATATCTGGACGTCCATCGCTGGGGGAACGTTTGATTCAACTACAGGAACAAGGAGCGCTTATTAAACTGCATACTGTGAGGACTGACGCATCAAATGCTACAGGAAGTGACATCACTTAGTCTCTTCAATACTTTGATAAAATGTTTCTTTTGTGAAGGGTTAGGGTTAGGGTCTGATTTGGCCTTTTAGGACTCAAAGCATGCTGTCTTTACTGTCGGCACCTCGTCCAACTGAATGAAACATCACACTATTAAAACAGAAAGTCTTTCACTTGACATCCAGGCTGTAGCTGGATTTAGGCAACAAAGAAACTTGGGTTAAAAGGTAAATACATTTTCAGTTTGTGAAACAGCCAAGACATTTAATCTAAAAGAATTCTGGTCAGTGCCATTACAAGGAGTTTTAAACAAGTTATGAAACAGTCTCAGTTGAATACTAAGGCCTCTATATGTCCATCATTTAGTTTTCACGTGCAGACCAGAAGAGCCTGTGTCTACATATGACCTGGAGTTACAGCGAGTGGTAACATTAGCCAGGTAAATAGAAGCAGGAGGAAACGTTTCTTCAGCTCATTCTGCTGTTGACAATATATTTTATGGGTTTAACAGTAGAAACCACCACTACTGTCCTGAATATCAAAGTTCCTTCTGGAGCTTTAAAGTAAGGGAATTATCATGGTTTTATTTAGGTTAACAAATCTGTGAGGAAAATACTGCGACATGGACAATTTGTGCCATGTACAGGAACACTTAATAAAATGTTGTCACGATTTTAAGTGGCTTGAAACTTGATTGTCTCACACTTCTATCACACATCAAGTACCTTTAGTTTTTAAGGGCGAGTCGTGAATCTGCATTCTCAATATTATCCCAATAATCAATATATAGGGCTGGGACACCATTAATACATTTTAGACCAATTTTATGAAATTCATTTAAAAAAAAAAAATCTCTTTAAACAAGATTATTTTACTTGTACTTGTGGAGGGCCTCGTCTCTGAGGGTAACGGTGACTTCCTAGATACTGACAGTTGGTTTGGAATGACAAGCCGTTTCTCAATAATATCGAGAAAATATCGTCTGTGCCATGAAAGCATCGAGGTAGGAACCCAGCCCGATCAATAGAGGATTAAAATTACACTAAAACCATCTGGAATCACTTTATATCTTCCATTTTGTTGAGAAACTAAATATTTCATCACCGATGGGACACATTGAACAAAAACAACTTTAATAAAGGAAATCACAAAGACCCCCGACATAAATAAAGGATAAATAAATCAAAATAAACCAAGAATCAATATAAATTGATAAAAGACTGAAAGTCAGTCACTTGTGAGGATAAACAATATTCTACCGCTCAGTGTTTTCATCCTGATCAACGTTAAATTATATATACCCATTTATATACCCAGAGATACATATTTAGGAACCTCTGTGGTGTTAACTCACCTTAAAGGGTCTGAAGAGGAGGTAAAGTTCCCGCGGTTTGATATCGACTGGAAGTCCACTGACAAACAGTGTTCGTACCTACAAACACAGAGAAGAAGCTATGTTTGGTCTGTTGGAGGTGACAGAGGTTTTCTCATGTGGAGCCTCGTCTTTCTCCTGAAGGACGAGCATCATGTGAGGAGACCTGAGACCTGCACAGCGTTCATACATGTGCACAGATGGATGTTGGCTCTGGTCCCAACATCTCATTCCTCCTTAATAACACACGGATGGATTCAGAGCATAAAACTGTACATGCAGTTTACACTCACAGCATCAAGTCCTGAGATATGAAAAGATCAAACAGAACATGGGTTTCATTTGTTAAAGTTTAAGATGAAGATGTGACAGATATAAATGTGACAGAAGACAACACATCTGTTACATTTACATTGATAACTGATTATTTGTTTGGTCTATGAAATGTGAAAAAGATCTATGACTCTGTTCACAACAGAGACAAACAGTTTACAACATTTTCACAACATTTTGACAAGTGGGTTACTATGAATTTTATGAAAAAATTTGGGATCCTTGAGTCATTGCAGGTCTGGTTCTGTGTGTCTTAAGTCGGACATACGAACTGAGTCTAGAATCCGTCATACTGCTGGAGATTTAACCCTTTACACCGCTGATGCCCAGCCTTATTTTTAAATTGTATTTTTAAATTTGTAAATTAATGCTGTGTTTTAGTCCCGATCCTATCAAACCATTCAGCACGTCAAAACCAGATTCAGTAACCTCAATATGTAGCCAGTCATGTGCAGGATGTCCTGCTGCAGCTCCTCATATTTTGCAATGCCGACTGCTTTTCTGTCTATTCTGATCCAAACTCCTCTGTGCAGCAGAGACGTGTGACAATGACTGCAGCGCCAAGAGCTCAGAGAAACAACAGTTTAAACATTTAATTTCTACTTTAAATATAGTGCTACTGACTGATGGCTCTATGAGTGAAGTCACAGTTAGAGGAGCACGGTTCTGATGAAGCTGTGTCCTAATTGAACATACATTTCACACGGCAGCATGTCCTCTGTGAGGGCTGCTGTATGTATTTATCGCGAGAAGAATATGCGGTTTGGATGCAGCCGTGTCTTCTTGAAAGCCCTCATTAGTTCACGTTTAAGCAGCTTCACCCAACCAGCGCTTTCTCTTCATCTGAATAAGTTAGAGGTACGACAAGAGGTCTATCCATTACGTAATCAAGCAAAGACGAGAAGTCTAAAAGAATCTAATAGAAATCATTCTGTTCTCGGCCTGATGAAGGCCTCCACAGGCGAAACCAGCAGGCATGTCTGTACTGTTATGATTCCTTAGACATCAGATATTAATGTTTGATTTTTCACTCATCATCCTCTCGGGTGCCTCAGATTTAAATGTTTCTGAACAAGTAGCTCACGAGAGGGACGCCGTTCTCACACCTGAACAATAGAAATCTGTTTCAACCACCTCACAACTCCTCAGCTGGGCCGGCCCTCAGGATGGGCACCTATACTTTAGGCTCTCAGGACTCAAACACATGAATGCTTGCCCAAACTGATTCCAAAATAATCCCCTCAGGATTTAATATTTGTGTCATTATCTCATCTGAACAAAACCATTTGATTAAAAACAGTAAGTTAGCGACATCCATCACTCCTGCAACATGTAAGGAGCTACAGAGGGAACATAAGAGGCTCTGGATCCTGCTGGAGGCCCCTGCATCGCCTTCAAGGACCCTTGAACTCGCCTTGCGCAGACACTGAGCCGGTGCTGTGTACAGATCAGCGTGGCCGGGAAATAAAGTGTGCAAGGCCCATTAGTTCCCAGCCGGTGGGGAGGCCCTCAGTACAATGGGGCTGCCAGACGAACAGCACTGGACAACAGTGCACAGCGTGACACCATTTCCTTCCTGTGACCCGCGGCTCCAACCCTGCCGGCCCTCCGGCATTTTTCAGGTGCCGCACAGCAGCAATTCTCAGCCCTTTACAAGCCAGGACATAGAGATATTGAAGGCCGGCTCAGCGGGACACACACTCAATGGAGATGTATTAATCTGTCCACCTGATGATTTAATACAATCTTTAATGCATCAGTTTACATTCGGTGGGTTTCAATCTTGTATCTTGTTGATTTAACGGAGCCCTTAAAAAGCATTTTGGCCTGTTTGCTTAATCTTTGCCCCGTAATTACAAGGAGAAGAAAAGACAAGAGCAAATTAGGCAAAGAGAAGTCAAGTGGCCTCCCGCTGCTGTGTTGTAAGACACTGGGAACAAAGGAGGACCAACAAAAGGCCGGCGCTCCCCTCAGCGTGTCTCCATAAGGAGTCATTACAGAGGAAATACAGCCGGCCACACAGCACTGAAGAGTGGCAGCTGGAAAACACTCAACTCCAATTAAATCAGGTCCAGCTAAAAATGTGGAGTTATTTAGAACTGGAAATGACAAATAAGGACAGATCCTGAATCTGTCCTGTCATGATGACCTGCAGCCTCACTGTGAGACCTGCAGCTCTGAGAGCATCATCCTGAATGCAAGGCAATAAACTGAGCAGCTGAGGAAAAATGCATTAAAAAAAAGGCACAAAATATTTTATTCACATTCTCCTTTTTTAAAATGCTGATTTCACTCATTTAAAGCACTTATCCTTTTTTATTTAATACTGTGGAATATACTGCTGCGGGTTGTTTTTTTTTTTAATCTAACAAATATCACGAGCTTTGTTCTCAGAAACAAACGTGACGTTTAGGCCTTCAGTATTAAAACACGAGGCTCTTTGTCAGTTATTTCACACCTGCTCACACATTTAATCAGTATAAGAAAAAGAGACGTCACTGAAAGCAAACATTTGTCAAGATACTCGCAGACTTTGACTCTCACTTTCTTCCTCATTCTTTATAAACTGCTTCAGTTTCTCTGAGAGGCTGATTAAAATTCACCCCGCAGACTAAAGTCAGAGACTGATGAAGGTCTGAGTCTGTGGCAGAGGACACGGAGTGTCTGAGCGGGTCACGGTCCGGTGCGGCGGACGAACCAAACTTTTGCTCGACTCACCTCCTCCTCGATGGAAACGTTGTTGTTCGGCTCTGCGTCAGTTTTCAGACTCATGTCGACGGTGGCCTCGGCGGCTGCGGCTGCACACAGGATCAAGTCTTTCTTCGTGGAGTGATATTTCCCCCAAGTGCGTCTGAAGCTGCTGTGAAAGTCCTGGTGGCGCTTCTTGAACTTGAGCGGAGAAGATGTGCCGAGGTGGTGAGGTCGTGGCGCGGCGGGCGAGGGCGGCGAGGTATCCGAGGATATCTTCGTTTGGCTGCTGCGAGAGAGAATCATTCATAAAAGGGAGGAAAAGGAAAAGGAAAGAAACACAGACACGCCGCTAAACTAAAGGTGAGAGGTGGATGTGCTCCGTGTGTGAGGGTGAAAGATGGGGGGAAAAGAAGTGCGCGTAAAAACAGAAAGCCTCTGCGCTCACATCAACCTTCACTGCGGCGTAGTGTGCGCAAAGACAAGTAAACTTTTCTCATTGGAGCGCCTCTCTCTCTCTCTCTCTCTCTCTCTCTCTGTCTCTCTCTCTCTCTCTGAGTTAGACCCCCTCCCCTCCTCCTGCCCTCCCCTCCCCTCCCCCTCCTGCTTTTCAATTAGGTCATCAATTATGTCGCAGTCCGCTGTGAGCCGTAATCAAGCTGCAGATCCGCCTCAGCTGTTGCCCGGCCCGGCTCGGCCCGGCCCGGCCCCTCCGCCGCCGGGGAGCCAATGGTAACTTCTCTCAATCACTCTACACTTTATTTTACACTACAATATAAATCACATTATTATTATTAATCATTTAAAGCATTTAATATGTTGTTTTATGCTACATGTTCGCTGTCATTGTAAACTGAACAACATCAGGAACACATTAATAAAACGAGCTTTGTTTTATTTTAACTTTTTAAATTGTTTTCCAGTCCTTAAAGGGCACTTCGTATTTTTTTGGAGAAGCAATTTTAAAATATAAATGAGGTAACAATACAAACAAATATGTATTTTGTCAGTGAATGAAGAAGCTGTTCTCAGAGGACGGTAAGGTCCCAGAACACTGTTTGAAGCTAGAGAGGTGGCAGGGTCCGCCACATATAAACAAGGTAAACGGTATGAACTGAGTTGTCAGCCAGTGAAGATCTTTGTCTTCTGATCAGAATTTCTTCTGCAAACCTAAAGCATGTAAGGCCTATTTAAAGAAGAAGGACGTTTAATTTTTGTGGCACATTTTATCACAGGTAATGGTATTATAGATTCACTTTATGTGTACCCAAACAAGGATTAACTCTGGTTCATTTTGCTTAATTTGATATAGACTAAAATGACAGCGGTCTGTAATGCCGACCAGAGGAGGAGCCTAACAGTGTGTGTCCGGGGCGTGAGGGTCTGCAGAGATGTGACCTGATGACTGCAGGCAACAGCAAGAGTCAGTGAAAAGAATCAGAGCTCAGCTGAAAATATCCTTCTTCTCTTACAGAACAGACGCAGGATGTTTTACATTTCAACAATAATCCTTATTCTCTATAATCTAAAAGGACATCAGTGAAATAAAACAGTAATCTTTACTTGAAATCGGATAATTATAATTCAGCCCAGGCATCGATTTCTTTCTTAGACCAACAGAAATATCACTGATAGGCCAAAATCACTCGCTAATATCGGCCAACTGATATATCTGTCAGGCTCAAATAATGATAACAGCCACAATAATGATATGAATGATAATAATAATAATAATATGAATGATAATAATAATAATAATAATAATAATAATAATAATAATAATAATAATATGAATGATAATAATAATAATAGTATGAATGATGATAATAATAATAATAATAATAATAATAATAATAATAATACATGATAAACGATACCATTGATTATATGGAGTGTTGATATGTAGTTGTCACATCAGGGCTGAATTGCCCTCACACAGAGGAGGAGACAGACGTTGACATTTAAATAAAACAACAACACAAATGTATGTAAACAGAAGAAATCAAGTTAAAACAAACAAACAAAATATTCAGGTGAGTAAAATATGAAGAGAATTAGTAAAATAATAATGCATAATTATTAGTTTTATAGTATTAGTTTTGTGCAGCTATTTGAATTTCAACCTGATTATTAACAGCTAATTGTGATGTAACCCCACCCCCACCACCACCACCACCACCATATACACACACAGAAGAGAGCTTCAGAGAACATTAAATTAATTTGATGTGATGTGATTTTATGTTAGCGGTTCTGATTCTGACATTATAAACATAAACCTATATTAATAATAATGTAACAGTAAGTGATTCCTGTGTGTGTCGCTGGTCTGGTCCCAGGCTGATGTAACGGTGCCGTGGGTGGAGAAGCGGCCCGTGTTGTGTTCTGAGGCTCGGCCCTGGACGTGAGCCCAGCCCGCAGTGTGTTTCCTCACAACAAGGCAGCGCAGCTCTCAGAGGCCAGACAGTTTCCTGACTTTGTATAGGAACACAATCAGGCCCACGGGGTGAGGAGGGGGAGGCCGAGGAGGACGGACGTGTTCCCGCTGTACTCCTTCACTGATGTGGTCTAAAAATAGTGAAGCTGGACTGTTTTCACTGTGTGTCTGCACACACTGAACCCAACGGGACATATACAGTATATATACAGAGAGACTCACATTCATTCCTTTACATTAAAACCCTGATTGTACGTTTACACAGTCGCCAGAATTCTGTACATGAAATGAAATGAGAGATTAAACTGAAGTCGATCAGATGAATCTGCAGCCTCTTACTGTTTTAATAAACATGAATCATTTTGGTCATTAAAAAAAAAAGCTTCTCAAATGAACATTAACCTGCTTTTCTTTGGGATTTGGACTAATTGGAGTAGAATTTTATATGGAATTATGTGAGATACCAACTGAAACCAGTTTTAGAATTATACACAGCTGTAAATGATTTGATGAGGCAACAGCTTCTTGAATTTTGTACACTATGAACAGACTTTAGTAGAAGAACCTGCTGTGTTTACATGTGAAGGGAAGCGTGAGGCCTCTCAGGAGTGCTGCATGGTTTGGAGTCGGGCCGTCGCAATATCACAATACTCATACCGTTGTCTTTTTATTAGTCATTGTAAATTAAAGCAGTTGTTTCTGTCTTATCTGTTTTTACAGTCAGGGTTTATTTAAAATGTATTTGCAGAAAAAGAGACAAACACACAGTGAACAAAGGTAAAGACAGGTTGGCCTTTCGAGCATTTTTTTTTTCAAATTCCTACAGATATCATGATAATATGGTTATCAGGTACAGACTTGAATAAAGGTGAGGTATGTTGTGATGAAGATGTGTGATTTGTGGATGATGCCACACTCTGATATGATCTTTATATTTGCTGTGTTTTATGTTGCAGGATGATAAAGTTCAGACTGCAGCTGAATTGAGAGGAAGGTACACATCGACACAACACATACATTTCCCCATCGCATGATCAATAAAGATTCATCTGATTATCTTCTACTCGTAAAGCAGATCACAGTCGATGGGCAATGATCTGCTTTCAGTCTGAAGCCGTGCCATACTTGAGTTTTGCGGACCTATATTACGCTCTGTTTGTCATTTCACTCCTGCCTATGAAATATTGACTGTGCTGCTGAGTGTTCATTAATGTATTCAGCACATACAGCCACTTCAGTCTGTGCAGCAGGCCTTAATGCACAGCAGGCCTCCGTCTTCATACTCAACAGTCATGTTCGTACTGTGATCGTAAAGCTGCGGCTCTCTGCTTTGTAGGGACGGGATGCAATTCAGTACAGTCTATTGATTTCTGAATGATTTAGCATTATCAAGTAATCCACATTGAGAGTTTGTTTTGTGCTTGAAATCATGAAGAATAAAACACAGTGAAACAGTTCAGCACAGTTTACTTTAAATATGAGTTTGATCACTTAATATGTGCTACATTTTACCCTGAATATTATTATTGATACGGGGATAATGATTTTGTCCAGCTCTTTTTTAAACCCTTAATAAAGGTTTGTTCAGAACTAAATCAGCTTGTTCTCTTTGTCTGAGAACAACACATGTAGAGATATTTACATTCTTTATTTTGTCACTTAATTCAGACAAATCGAATCATTTAGTGGGTGATTAAAACTATCGTCTTAGCAGCCTGAAAAATCCTTCTGGGTGCATTTGCCTGCTGACACGTCATCACTCTGTACTTCTTCCTACAACTCTTTAATGCAGACGTCTAAAAATACCAGAATTCCTTTAAAAGAATCAGTGGCTGTGAAACGTGATGCAGGCGAACCGTTAAAAAGCAGAAATGACTCACTGAAGTTCTGAAGCTTTTAGGCCCAAAGATGTCACTGCCATCTCCACAGCCAAAGATAGCTGTGTGGATGCACCGCATGAACTACAGAATGTCTTATTCATACGTCTCCCTGGTTGGATTATAAAGGAACGCTAAACTCTGAGGCCTCTTCGCTCCCAGTGTTGGTAGAGAGGCCTTACATAAGAGAGCTGAGACTTGTACAGTTGAAATGATCAAGAGATGTTGCTTCAGAACTTCAGGGCCTTTTAGGACTCTCATTAATTGATCGGGCTGTTTTAATACACCTGCTCGGTGTCTGTCTGCGGCTTTAACATTACAGCTGCTCCCACAGGCCTCAAAGATGGACTGAACGGTGCCAGTACAGTAAGCCGCTGCGTTCAGTACTATTATTTAGCGTGCTCTCTTTCAGCTGAATTATTACTGCTGCAGGAGAGGAGGCTCACAACATCTTTGACTTTTGACCCCTTAAAGGTGCACTGGTAAAGAATTTATAGAGACAATATTACAATATTAATAAGTTAAGAATACAGACTAAGAAATATGTATTGGATATATTTCCATAACTTAATAAACAAGCCATCATCAGAGGGAAATAATGTCTTCAGTAATGTTTGATGTTAGAAGGGTGGTGATCAGCTTGTGGACATTTAGATTCACCTTGTACCTTAACGAGTCCTAATTAATCTACTTATATGGAAAAGTATGATTCATTTCTAAAATGTCAGATCAATACGCGATGCTCTCCATAATCAGGGTCGTATCCAGTGATCTGTTTTACTGTTTATGTTTTAAGACAATATCAATAAAATAACATTTTAACATCTTCATCATCATGTTGTGCTCTCAAGCTGTTTAAACTAGGGCTGGTTATTATATTGATAATATATTGTTATTGTGATATGAGACTTTTGGTTGTGTTGTGATGTCATAGGTGTTGTTTCCTGGTTTTAAAGGCTCATTACAGTAAAGTGATTCTGTCTACTTTTTCTAATACTTGACTTTACCCTTTTAGTCACTTTATTCACGTTACTGATGATTATCTACCAACAATCTCATTTGTTCATATTTTGTGGAAGCACTAATAGCCATGTTATAATATTGATCTCCAGGTATTTGGTCAAACACACCTGGATATTTGATTTTGTTGGTAACACATAGCGCATAATTGTTTCATACAATTAAAACTTGTGCGTGTGTGTGTGTATGAAAATACATTACTTTATATGGCAAGAAAACTATTTGATGAAATTGCATTTTAAGGTCTTAAGACAATATATTTTAAAAAATGTAATTGTGTTGGTTAAACTAAGTGTTTATGAGGCGCTGTGAAAGAAGATGCCAAAATATTGATACACATGTTACATCGTGATACAACTAAATATTTTCATGATATTTTTTCAAGGCCATATTGCTTCAAAACCACAGAACTTTATTTCAAATTCTAGTCCAGATCCCAATGTTCCTCGAGAAATTAACATGTTGGACAAAACTGGGGAGGACTGTGTAATAATATGCACAATAATAATAATACAGAATTTTTCTATTTGATTATATAGCAAAGCCATAAAAAAGTAGTCATTAGATGTAAAAATGAAGCTTCAATCAGAAGCTGAAGAAGTGAAGATTCAGTCCTATTATGTGGACAAAAAAAGGTTTTAATACCATTAAAGCTGCTTCAGAGAAATCAAAGTGGAAAACTGGATTTAAATGAGTTAACAGGATTCTGCATGTTGCCTTAACTACACAAAATATTTCACTGAATTACCCTTTATTATGTCCACCAGATAATCCGAACCATTCAGAAGCATTAAATCAGATTTTCCCCGCTCTCTTCCTGCACACAAACACCTGACAGAAACCGAGACTGTACAGCTCAGAGGCTCTGGATAAGCCTCATGTTTTATTTGCGAAAAGCGGCCCCATTGTCCCATAAGTCACCTCGCACAGCACTCTTCTGCTTCACGCCACACTGAGCCCGTCCTGCCGCGTTAGCATCACCCGCTGCTGAAGCACTTAGCTTGTGTTCTCCGTGTCCTCTGTGGTACAGCCAAACATCCATTTGGAAGTCCTAGGAAACTTTGAAGCCTTTTCACCCACACACTGAGCGAGGGAGGCGCGGGGTGCGTTTGTGACGTTTCGTGAATACTTTGTCCAATAAATAGCCCTCATCATGAATACATTAAAGCTAATTGAGGACATGCATGTAGCCGTGCCTTTCAGCCGCAGAAGCCAAAACTGGAATTCTTCATCTGAAGGATTTTATTGAGGTATAAATCAATAATATCCGTAATGCTCTATTAGCTGGTGATAGCACCAGTTATCCATTTGGTTGCCACATTTTATCTGTTGCCCTTTTTTTTCCTAACACTTGTCAGACATTGTCACACCTGCTGTGAGAGCGGACAAGGACAGAAGAAGGGTGGAGGAGCTCCCACGTCTGCTGGAAATCCATCAGCCTTCATATACTGAATGCAGATACATGCATCAGACATACCACTGCTTTGTTTTATTGGTATGAAGTTTATTTAAATGCTAATCTGACGTCACTTGTGTCAAAGCACTTCACAGCAGTCAGTGTCAGAGTTTGGTGGAAGCGGTCGGTGGACACAGTTGTTCCAGCAGGCCATATAAATAACAATTTAATGCATTGCTCTCGTTTGATGTCACAGCTGCACTCCAACGCTGTTTCACAGCTGCCATTTTCCATCAGCTCTGTTGAAGATGTGGTTATTTAGAGGGAGTTTTCACAAGAGGCATATTTTTAATAGATGATGGTGGAAGTGAGTTGTTTCATTAGCAGTTCAGTTAATATTTTACAACAACCACAGAGAATCTTGTAACCGAGGAGACAACTTCTGGTTTGGTGCCCGGCTTACTTGAACCGAAATGAAATTATTTAATCTTGCAGATTTTCTAGGATTTCACTATTTTGTCAGACTGAGTGGCTCATATTATGAAACTGGAACAAGTCATTTCTTGTGGGTTGTGACAGTTAAAAACAAAACATTTCCACCACTTTACAGCTGCTTCTTTCTGAATGTTAGCCTTTGGAAAAAGGGTCCAGTGCATCACATGATGATGTAATAACACAGTCTGGCCACTACGAAAAGTGGCCTCAAAGCCTGGCAGTCCTCCTGAGGGCTTGGTGGGTACTGACAAAAGCCATGTTGTTTGTTTCTGTTAGCATTATGATAATACTAGGTGTTTTCTCATGTGCATGAGACATGAGGTAGTTGGATTCAGTGAGTAACAGTGTGCAGCGCTCACAGTTTACAGCGGCTGAGCTGATAAATGTGCACTGCGGCAGAAACAACCCTGTTTAGCGGCTAACCCAGTTAGCATAAAACACTGCTGTCAAGAGCAACTTTTTTCTACAATTTTCTGTAAGTATGACAAAAATTGTCCTTAAATGAATTTAAATTACCATAAATTTATGGTTGCATGTTGGCAACCTTAGACATTTATATATGTGCGCTTGTGTGTCTCTGTTGCTGGTGGAGGTGACATCCAGCCTGTCCACTCTCTAGCTCAGAGACACTCCGGCAGCTAACCCCTTGATTCCACCAGATACGTCTCCAGTCTGACTCCGCTCCATTACAGCAGTGGACTGATAGGTTTCACTCTAGTCCAGGGGTCGGCAACCCAAAATGTTCAAAGAGCCATATTGGACCAAAAAAACAAAAAACAAATCTGTCTGGAGCCGCAAAATATTAAAAGCCTTATATGAAGGCAACGCAGGCTGTAAGTGTATATTAGCTGTATTAGCCTACTATCAAAATGACTAAGTAGGCTACAAATACATAATGAGCATTCATGATTAAATGTTTATTTTCCCTGCAGCGCATCCTGGAGAGAATGACACACCACTTGACTACTCTCCTGTACGATATTTGGTGTTTTAAGTTTAACTTCCATTACAATATTAATGTATTATGTTTTGTTGCATTGATGAAATTAATACAGAAATACAGTTGCCTCATCAAATACAGTAAAGAAATCAGATTTTTTGATCATTTCTTCTTGCGGCCCACCAGAGTTCACATACCTGCATAACAGAGCTGTCTGTTCGATATCGATCACATCACGCTGGAGCTGAATTAATGTCCTTGATTTGCCGATTGGTGATGTCGCCTGCCATTTTAATGGCCCTTTCTTTCACCGTCTTTGCGGTGAGAGGCATGTCTTTAATTTTCTGGATTATCTCGGTTTTGTTTTTGAAGTCTGAAAATAGGTACTCTGATATTTTGATGAATGAATCCTTCATGTAATCACCATCCGTGAACGGTTTTCCACGCTTTATTATCTCTCGGGTTGCAACAAAACTTGCAGCAGTAGTGGAGTTTGGAGATGCAATTCACTTCTTAAATCTACCTTTGCGCTCCTCTAATTAGTCCAGAAGTACTGCAATCGCACTTTTTCTCTCACTCACAACTGGGTCGTCGGCTGCAAATTTAGCATGCCTTCCCTGGAAATGTCTTTCCAAATTACTCTTTTTGTTGTTCGACAACTTCTCATTACAAAGCAAACATGCAGGCAATCCTTCCGCATTGGCAATGAAAGCAAATGATTTGGTCCATTCTTCCTTGAATCCTCTGTTCTCATCAGCTATCTTTCTCTTTTTCCCTTTGGGATCTATGGCCCTTGACACACCCGCCGGTTTGTATACAACAGCCACCTGCCTGGCACGGCGCCGCGCTGAAACGTGTGTGGCAGGCTATGACGCAAATCTTCGCTGACAGAAATGTTGAAATTTAATATTTATTATGCACATTTTTACATTGGAAAACGTTAAGAATGTTTGTCCTCCTACAGAAACCATATTAAAACAAAAAATATATCCCCCATCCATTTTCATACATTTTTGGCGCTAAAGAGCCGCATGCGGCTCAAGAGCCGCGGGTTGCCGACCCCTGCTTTAGTCTATGTAAGTACTTCCACCGGGTCCGCTACGCTGCGTATCTGCTCCGTCCCAGCTCCGACAGTCCGGACCCATTCGGAGCACATAGGCAGGACTTCTGTTTTGGCGGATGCCGGGGCCATGATGCACATGCATGCGGACACGCATCCAGTGGAATTGCAGAGTAAGAGTGGCTTAGGAGCAGCAGCCGGCTAGTCAGGAGGGACTGCAACAGCTGAAGAGTGCAGTGTGTTTACTGGGAAAACTACACAATCACCTGTATTACCACTGACGCTAAGCACTGCAGGAGAAACCAGTGACTGTGATGCTACCAGAGGGTGGAGACTTAATGCAGAAGCATAAATCAACCTTAACCTGAGATTAAATCATTTATCAAAACAATTGTCTCTCAGTGGACTAACTTAATCCTTTGATCAACTAATAAGATCTTTGCTGGCCACTGCTTCCACTTTACTGCTGCTTGCATCTCCTGCTTTAACATGTCAAAACATTTGTTGTGAAAAAGGCTTTTATAATCCAGTAAAGGAACGGACACATGTGTCAACTTGACAAAATGTTCATGACACAAGACACAGTGTGTGTATTACTATTGTTTAGCTTGAGATACCAATGACACCATAATGATGAGTCATAACAAACACAGCAGCTGGAACAAATGTCTCTCTCCATCGCTTCCTGGTTTATATCTGACTTCATCTATATCAAGCCTCTGACTGACGCACTTTAAGAAACAGTTCACAGCTCAACTGCAGCGGCCTTTGAATGAGGTTCCTCAGTGATGATGTAAACCATCGATTGAAAGCAGGCTGTGTTTGTGTGTTGCACATCAGCCTTAATTATTGTTAGGCTCCATTACAACTTAAAGGCTCAAATCTGTTGTGTCATCTGCCTCCCTAACATTTGTTGAACACAGTAACCCCAGTTCAATGCCTCCACCACTCCTGCATCACAGGACTGTTATGTTTCCTACAGTGACAACAGAGTGCGTGCCAGCAGCGACTGTGTTTATTGTTTCATACAAAGCAGAAAACAAAACTGTGAGCTCAAAAATGTTCCGACACATCTGCCAGATCGGGAAAAACTACTGTGAGATTGTGTGTGAAATAATGTTTGCAAAAATATCTCTTTCAAGCAGCCTGCCGGTTTCTGTCTTTCTCACACATTTTTTCTTGGGATTTTGGATAAACGACAGGAAGGCGATGATCTTGCTCTGGATCTTATAACTCGTAGAAACAGACTTAAATCAAAGTATTTCCTATTACGCTGAAACACTCCCACTCTAAGCATTCCTAACAAGAGGAAGTGCTGAAGAAACGACCCACTGGAACCATTTAAACAGTCATTTTCTCATGAAGTGAGACAAGCAGATAGAAAATAAACTCCACAGAGATTTTCCTCAACATGGGAGAAACATGTGAAAAAAACCCTCTCTGAGTACATTCCTTACACATGGAGCCATGAGAAGTGAATAAGGTTATTATTATGTGAAGCGGCTAAACAAACACAATAAACCAACATATTTCTTTATATTTCGGAGGAGAAATGTAAAACAACTGTAAACTGGTTGAGAAATAAACATTTTCACAACATCCTCCCTCGGCAATAAGGTCTTCACTTCCTGTTTGTGTATGGAATATGGGACACAGAGGGTTATGCTATTTAAACCAAAGGGCAGCAGATTCCCAGCCGACAGAGGATGGTGGTATCTGAAAGTCTGCTGCCAGCTCCTCAAGGGGACGTCAAGTGGGTGGGAACACAAGGAACACAAGATAATCGTAGAAAAGAGGGTAATTACCCCGAGGAGGGGCTGGTGCCTGCTCATGCAACAGTGCAGCAGGATTAAACATTAAATCTTCAGATTATTTAAAGAAGTTCTGGTAAAAGAAGTTTCTTCTCCACACGACCCCAGAGTATCTGCAGGATGTGGCACTGTGACTATCAGCAGCATGTTTCCCCTCAGTCCACACTGTCACATGTCTTATTGTTATCATTACAACAGAATGTTAAAGCATCATTATATTAATATTATAAGCTCATAATCCACCCTGCCCCGTCACTTGTTTCTGCACTATATCGCTTCAGTGAGAGGAGGATCACAGCGTCACATACGTGTTCACTTCAACTCATCACGTTGTTGTGACGTGATGACTTGTGTTTGTAGTCAGCAGCTACATTGCGTCTGACAAACTGTGACAGACCTGGGATCTGTGTTCAGGACAGTGGTGTTGCACTCAGAACCCCCCCCCCCCAACTGCAAGCTGGTTAACATGGATGTAAACGATGCAGGTCAGAAGAAATGCACTTGACACCTGTTTGAGCTTAAAGACACACACTGTACATTTTTCTTCAGTAACAATAAGAGCCTAGCCTGGCTTTGGTACTGAAAATCAAGGCAGAGTCAACGTGTCTGCCAACACGTCGCAAAGATATACTCAACAAAGTGTTTGCACATACACATGATGGTAGCTTTGCCTATCCTGCGTCCGTTTGGAGTGCTGGATGTACACATTTTTAGAATTGAACACCACTCGTCGGCAGTATGGGAATGTTAAAGGGTCAGTCAGCACTTCACACAGTAACATGGGTCGTATACAGACAAGTACATGAACTGCAATATCTGATGATGCGCTGGTTGTCTACGCAAACAACTTAAAAATCCAATATATAACCAGCCTAAAGCTCTCTAACATGCGGTGTCTTGTTTGTTTAGCATAATCTAAAGAGATGATTGTCTTGGCCGGCTGCCTGACTCTTACTGAAAATTGTAAACGCTCTTCTGATAAATAACAACCTGATATCAAACTGGGACCAGAGCCAGAACTCAGCGCTGGTGATAAGAGAACGGTAGAAATCATGTGGAGAATAGACGTCAGTGCTGGAACCTGCAGACTGAGGAAAGACGTGTTTAACTGGACTACTTTGTTGCTTCCTCAATCCCAGATCCTTCATCAGTAAATAAAGAAGATGCCCTTGATAAAACTGAAATCTCTCCAGAGACTGAAAATGTACAGAGAGAATGTGTCTGACTTCTGTATGTGATCGCTCCACGTGATGGTGTTTGAATGTAGCTGTGATACTTACAACCATTATGAGTCTATAGATATTCAAGCAGGATTTCATAGACAGGAAGGCCTATTGATAGCAATCAGTGTCCGTCCTGGCCCCCGCCTGCAGGCCCCTCTGTGGAACGGAGCAGACGTCTTCTCCAGTTAATTGAGATGATGTTTGGACACTTTGCTGGGCTGTGAGACTCGCTCAGGTTCTGTTGTCAGGCAGCGTCTCTGGAATGTAAACTGCTCGCTGCCCACTCATAAACAGAAGACTTCATAAGAACTGTGTCATAGTGTGAAGTTCAATGAATCTCTGAGAACATGTTCACATGTAAAACTCCCCATCATCACTCATTTTACATGATCTGGATCAACTCGACGACAACAATCATTCTGCTGCTGATGTTATTTCATCGTGGGGAATATTCATGGATGGATTATGAGACAAGACGTGTCCACTGTCCTCCAGCCCTCCTTTGTATGAGCGCACTTCGACTGAAGACACACTGTGATAGTTTAGGTTTGTGTCTCTTTGTGATGGTGTCATGATGTTGTGCAGACTTCTTGTAGGACTATCCGTGATAGTGTAGTGTCTCTTTGTCATGATGTGTCTCTCTGAAGTGGTTTTGTGGTTCTCTGTGATTGAGTGTCTCTTTGAGGCTGTTTTATTTGTAGCTGTTTTCATTTGTGATCGTTTTGTGTCTCCTTGTAGCTGTCTTGTATCACTTTGTAGCTGTCTAGTGTTGCTTTGTAGCTGTCTAGCGTCTCTTTGTAGCTGTCTTGTATTACTTTGTAGCTGTCTTGTGTCTCTTTGTAGCTGTCTTGTGTCTCTTTGTAGCTGTCCTGTGTGTCTTTGTAGCTGTCTTGTGTTACTTTATAGCTGTTTTGTGTCTCTTTGTAGCTGTCTTGTATCACTTTGTAGCTGTCTTGTGTCTCTTTGTAGCTGTCTTGTATCACTTTGTAGCTGTCTTGTGTCTCTTTGTAGCTGTCTTGTATCACTTTGTAGCTGTCTTGTATCACTTTGTAGCTGTCTTGTGTTACTTTATAGCTGTTTTGTGTCTCTTTGTAGCTGTCTTGTATCACTTTGTAGCTGTTTTGTGTCTCTTTGTAGCTGTCTTGTGTCTCTTTGTAGCTGTCTTGTGTCTCCTTGGGGTAATTTTATGCATACTTTGTGCAGGTAATTTGTGTCTCTACTCATTTTGTGTCTCTGTTTTTTGCATCTTATCTAGTTGTGTGTCCCCTAAACACTGGTTTGTGATTCTTTGTGGTAGAAGTGTTGTTTTATGTTACTGAGTTGACTAATCGGGCCCTGGTCCAATGCCTGCCATGTAAATTCTTTCTATGAACTGTGGCCACCTCAACTTATTAGATTAGCAGTTTGTGTGTATTTTTGTTAGTTTTATCAACATAAACGTTGTGTTTGAGGTCATCATTTGTGGCGGATGTGTGTTTATAGGATGCTGATGTGTGTCGTACTGCAGACTGAGCCACAGGGCTGAACTATCTTTTCTCTGCAGCTTTTCCTCTCTGTTCTTCATCTGTGGGTTATTTGGAGCGTTCACACCACATGTTATGCATATCTCTGCAGAGATGTCTCGCTGATTGAAACCAAACAAACAAACCTCAAAGTTACAAGTTTGGAAGACTGACAAAATAGTTAGTCGTGCTTCTAAATCCTGAGCTCATAAATGTTAGTCACAGATTGTTGTAAGAAAATGCAAATGTGCTCCAGGACCCAGAACATCGCTCTGCACCACCAGTACATCTTTGTTATGATTTTTTATCTTTTCAGATT
The DNA here is from genome assembly GCA_963678695.2 of Diplodus puntazzo. Lineage (NCBI taxonomy): Eukaryota > Metazoa > Chordata > Actinopteri > Spariformes > Sparidae > Diplodus > Diplodus puntazzo. Next base: position 34,718,804 of record OZ023155.1, on the reverse strand, counting down.
GTACGTAGCCTGACTGTAAGAGGCTTTCAGAGCGCTGTGATGACAGCACATTGCTTCTGTCTGCCACCAGTGAGGGCTGAGAGCGTCCAGCTTGTTATTTCTGTGGTGTGAGGGATGAGGCAACAGTGGAGAGGATATTAAAGTTTCATCTCATGATGGACTCTGACCTGTGATGTGATGGTTTACATCAAGAAAAATGCGAGAACATTGAGAATTAGAGCGTGGCTTGTTACAGCGGTTTAACATGTCCGTCGAGCTGAAAGAAGATGTTTCAAATTCTATTCAAATGCTTGCTGAAAACACAGAAATCCAACCATCGTCTCAGTGCAGTTGTGAAATAGTCCCCAATATAAACTGTAGGATTCCTGAACATCTAAACTAAATGTAATGTGTGTTCTTGACTCTCAGCATTCAGGGCTGCACCACATTTCTCTGACTGAAGGGTAGGAAAAGATATAATCTATCTCTGAGACAGTCAAGACATTTGAAGCATAGGATGGACTTTGGTCAAATTCAGGAAAAGATTGTGATTATCCTCTATTTTAATAAAGAGTTTGTGAAATACTGATGACATTTAATTTATAGGTTTTCTTTTACACAAATTTTACATTTTAAACTTGTGCTGAGTGTCACGAGAAAATGGACAATGAAACGAAAAGAAAAATAAAGAAAAGAAAAGAAAAGAAAAGAAAAGAAAAGAAAAGAAAAGAAAAGAGAGTTTTAATAACATAAAGCTCAGGTCCAAAAAACAAAGGCAGCACCAAAAAAAGCAGACAATGAAGAGCCATAAAATTAAACTAAAAAGTAACCAGGATGAGATGAAGAGCCAAACAGTGGGGAAAAGGTGTGAGGGAGACGAACCAACAAACAGTTATCAACTAATGAAACACAGGTGAATAGGATAAAGGGCAGGAAAAAGACAAAGGCAGGAAGTGTAAAGCACAACATGACGCTCTAAGGAGAAAACCTACAAAATGAAACAGGAATGACTGAACCATGACAGTGTCCATACACATAAAGTATATAGATCCAAGTTCAGCCACATTTCACCCTCTGTCACGACAAAGAAAAAATCAAATGCACACTTACCTCTGCCGCAGGAGGCTGCATGTAATCTGATACATTCTCTCCAGTGATGTCACTCTGTGGCTAGGGTGCATTGTGGGTTATGTAGGCCCCAGATATTAAAAGGAAGAAGAATGCATGGATTAAAAAGATGATAGTTCTGGTTGTACTGCGTCAGTTTTGATCATTTGTTTTTATGTCTGTAATAAATCCAGTAGAGTTAGGGAAATGCTAATTACCTACAATGCAATGCAGCCACTGAGTGACTTCACTGGAGGCAATTTATCAGATGACATGCAACTTCCTCTGGAGCCACAAATAGACTGTATACTGTAAACATGCAGTAGATCTCCAAAAGACCTGTAAACACACTTGAATGTGTAAATATGATGGTTACCCTTTAACTCCTCTAATTAGCTCGATCATCAGGTACAAATGTCACTTTGTGAACACACAAGCTAACAGGCTAAGAAACTTACCTGAGACGATGAACGTGGCAAACATCAGCATGTGTCCATGTTAACAAGATAATGTCAGCATGTAAATCAACAAGTGTCAAAGGAAAAGAAAAAGTACATTTATGAAGGGGACTGCAAAATAAAAAGTTGACTTTGTGCGAACTTTGATATTTTCTCACAATACAGAATGTTAAAATATAAAGTGGACTTTATTCCTGGTACAACACAGCGTTTCTTCTTAAACTCAGCTTCTTGTACACTTTAAGTCTCTCAGTAACAGCGGTAACACTGACCATGTCCTCCAGAGCCATCGTCAGTGCAGTTCAACCTTTCTAAGTGTTGGTATGTAAATCTCACAGAGCATCAATCACCGGACTTCAATCCAAACACACGTTCACCGCACATTGTTCCCGCTCTGCTCCACAGATCTGAGGCATGGCTCTCATCTAATGGACAATAACAAGGCCGTTAACGGCAGCAGGACGGAGCTCGGTCCCACTCAGAGACACTAAATCAATCAGTTCCAAATAAACATCAGGCTTTTACGACACTCGCTCATCCTGAAACCTGAGTTTGGACCATGACAGTTCTGATTTATTAAAGTCTAGTGAGAAACAGATGAAGACGTCCTCTACCTGGATACAACACAGTTAGTCTGAATCTCAAGACTCCTTCCTGTGTTTAAAGAGGAGCTCTTTCAGGAACTCACATTGTTTTTTTTATATTTAAACATAGGGACTCACATTTTTATTTTATTTCATTCTAAGTTAGTGCAGATTTTGAAAGGCAGATTTTGTTGTAGGTGTAAAAAGGTGTAGGTGTAATTTAAAAGTATTTTTGCTTCAGTGTTTCTTATTTTAGCAGAATATGTCTGAAGTTAAAGCTCCTTTGTTCAGATGTTTGCTCCTCTCACAAACATCATGTGGATACAAACACACACTCACTGTTTCACCACGTCTGATGTCCAACTCAGTACATTTTCACAGGCTGCATCTTGTGAAAGGTGTAGGTTGAATATGTTCATAATAACTAACAATCCACACAGGAATGATGTTGCAGCTGCGATCCATATTCTCTAAAGGTCACATTTTCTTTGCAAGTAGCTTTAAATTGTCTCTCATTACGAACCTTTAACTGCAAAGGAAGATTCAGGTTGCATTTTATCGCTGGGAGTCATTCAGCAGACTGACGAGAGCAGAAGCAGTGAGCAGAACTAATTTCATCAAATATTAAACTTGGTTAGGAGACTCAGCTGAGCAGCGCCAGAGTCTGGTGAGATTTCCCTGTGGTCTGGCTGCATGAAGAGAGCTGGAGGATCATGGGACATTTTATGCAGGAAGTGGACCTGGTAGCAGCCATTTTGAAAAATGTGTTGGAAAAACACCACTCTCAAAGCTTTTGGCTAAACAGGGTTTTTTTTTTTTTTATAGAAGGATAGAATAGATAGATTCTGAAGTCAAGATGAACCTACGAGTTCCTTCTGACTTCATTGTGCCTTGAGTCATATGGTCTGATGAAGGAAAGCTCTTGACTCTGTCCCAAGAGACGTGCTAATGCTAACACACCTCACATGCTAGCCCAGAGGAAAATTTTACAGCTCAAAGCTTGCTCCTTTATGGCTATGGAGCTGTAAAGGAGCTCAATGAAAGTTCTCATTTCAGTCTCGTCTCAAACATTTCTCATTTGTTTCTCTTAAAATTCCTTAGGAGCAATAGTTGAAACTTGAGACTTTACTGCTTAAACCTTGCTCCTTTCCAGCACTGGGGAGACATTCTGAAACTTCATTGAGAGCTTGATGAGATCTCCTTTGAAACTTACAGGGAGCCAAAGTTGAGATTTTCTGCAGCTGTTTCTCAGGAGAAACAATTGAGAAACAGGAGAAATCAGCCACAGCCTCACTTTGGTCTCACATAGATCTCATAGTTGTCTAGGAGAAATGAATGAGACACTACTGAGATCTCTTTTCCAATTTTCGTTTCCTCTGGGAGCCTCTCAGGTTTCATGTATGTTCATATTGTTTAAGCACCACACAGTTTCTTTATCACATGTGTCATGTCACATCAGCTGTGTGATATGAGAGGCACAATGAAGTCCATGTAGTTCAAATGATTATGGTTTGTACGTCAACATTTTATTTCTTAAAAATGATTTAATTTTAATTGGTAGAATAGTTTGTTTAACACAAACGTTACCATGTTGGTCTACTTTTAGGAACAAAAGTGAATATTTGAACAAAGCTTCAGGAAGCAGCTGTCACACATCTCCACAGACGAAGGTTAACGTGAACTCACTGTGTGAATAAATATGTATTATCTGACAAACACAGTGGATAGATGGGAGGAGAATCGATTATGGAGGATGTGTTGGGACATGACAGCAAATCAAAAAGTAAATTAAATGAAAAGTCTAATATTTCTTCTTTGTTTTGTCCTTCAGAAGAAAATCAAAGTGATAAATGTTTGACGGTACAGATCTTCAGGACACAGCTCACCTGAGCTGCCTGACGAGAGGTCATGAGGTGATTTCCTCCTTTGTTTGACATCCACTCTCCATTAATCTAATATATCTAAATATTAAGACAGGAAGTGACACATTCAGAGAAAGAATGTAACGCTTCAGACAAATGTTGCAGCACATGCAGTGCTGCAACATTTATTGGGACACGTGGACTTTCTCTTGGACCTGTAACTCATTTAATATACAACATTTTATTTCAAGCCAAGGTTGTTTTATTTTCATATCTCATAAAAAACAGAGGATAAACATAATATGTAAGGCCAATAGAAGGAATCATTTGTAAAGGTAGTCTGTTGAAGATGACCAGCAGTGACTGAAACATGATCACAGCATGTGAACTGAGATCAGCCAACATACTTACTGATGAAGTCTTAAGATGATTTACTTATTAGGAAAAAGCTTCTTCAAGGCAACGAGCTGAGAACGAACAAAGTATTTAAACCATTTATCACTTTGGTTTAATTGTGTTTGTCACATGAAGAAAAGTAAATCAAACTCCCTGCAGAAGCAAAGACTCGTGAAGAGTTCTGAGTCCGGTTCTGTATTTGTTCTTGCCAATGGAAGTAAGGCACTTCAAGCCGAGTGCCTGCTGTTTTACTTTTCAGATCATAAATGCCCAAAATATGGATGTGATGAAAGTTTGAAGCATTTAAGGAAAAACAAAGTTATCTGAATGACTGTGAGGATTTGCCTCTCAGAGTGCAGCTGATTGCATCTATCAGACATCCACTGACTCGTCTCGCTGCAAAGCGCCTGCATGAGTTTTATTTGGGAAAGCGGATTTTGTTCTTCAGGTGCACATTTTAGGGTCGTGGCAGGTGCTGTGTTGAAAGGCGGGTGAAATCATGGGAGAACTGAGGGAGAGAGAGTTTTTTGGTGGGGGGGTTAAAGTGAAGTGCATTACCCGCGGGCAGCCAATAGGCTGGCAGTATCCCATCGCCCTCCATCGCCTCCACTCAGCTCCTCCAGCTGAGGCGTACTTAGCACCATTCATAATGCATGCTCACCACCCCCCATGCACAGGGCTGTCATGGCTTGTTCTCTTTGACAACTCAGCCCAACTCTACTTTTTCCCCTAAGAGGATGCGAAGGGTTGCATAATTTAGAGCCCGCCCGCTGTTTTCAGGGCTCATCTCTTATCAAAAATGTAACAGACTGAGTTTCTGGGGGAGTTTTACCTAAAGGGGGGCTATGGAAGATGTTCCAGTTGAGACAATAGCAGCAGGCGTGGGCTCAAACTTCCTCCAACTTCTTCTGTGAACTTTGGGTGACGTCAGCATCACGTATGGCTGACTGCACACATGCACGCATGACATGACAGGATGGAGGAGGAACAGAGACGCATGCTGCATATTTAAAACCAAAAGTGTTCAGCTTAATTTAAGAAGACTAACAAGAAAATCTCATTTTAATTCGAGACGAGGTTCATTAATCTACTGAGTTTCTTTCTTGAAATAAAATGTGAAGTCATCACAATGTCAGACTGAACATTCTGCTCAAGATGTCTGAATATGAGATGTGTCTCTGAGCTTGTGTGTGTATGGGCAGGATCAAAGTATAACATATTAAATAAATCAATGGAGTTTCTAACGGGAAACAAAAGGCCCATTGAAGGTAAGTCACGCAGTCGGCTGGCCAGCTGCAGTCGGGCAAGTCAAGGTGACTGAGGTCAGCACGTGAGGAAAGATATTTAAGAGAGAACACCTGCTGAAAATCTCTGACTTCGCCCCACCTGGTTAGGTTCAGGGCGAGATTACATTATGTACATGATATTTGTTAATAAGTTACGTCTGTTGACTTACAGACAGAAGTTCAATCAAATCCACAAGGACATTTGGTTTCACACAGGACAACAACACGTGTCTCCTGTCTTGTCTCCTGTCCTGAGCTGTCAGCCTCCACCCTGCTCTGACTGTCTGACTCTTCAAACTCAATCATGGGACATTTTTCATACAAGATATTTGTCCTATCTGTCTTCCAAAGAACTTAACTGGAAGGATTTGTGCATCAACTGCATACAGAATTGGCCTTGGTGTATGAGCTGCAGGCAGGTTGAAAGTCTGAAGCTATAAAATTAATCTGACATTTTAGTCAAATAAAGTGTAGAGTTAATACTTTTACATTTAGTCTATTTCAGTTCTGGCAAGTGACAGTATGTAAGCATGACATTTGGCTTTCATATATTCATATTTAAACTTTAAAGGATAACTTTTATGTAGTTCTGGACAAGAAATTCAAAACAGAATTTTAATAATTACTATATTAATGAGGTAAGAATACTCAGATGTATTTATTTTGTCTATAGCTGAATAAACCAGCTGTTCAGAGGACAATAATGACGACCACTCTGTTTGAAGCTAGAGAGGTAGCAGGGTCCGCCACATATAAACAAAGTCAACAGTTGTCCTTTAAGGTCCGTTTGTTCATTCAGTCATGAAAACAAAGAGAGTTTGATCATTTAGTTTGTTTAGAAATTAGAAGAAGATTTTTTCTCTTCTGATTGAAATGTCTTCTCTAAAACTACAGACTGCTCCTTTAATAGATCATTAAATGCGGTCTAGTTTTGCTGCATGCATCACACTGCACCATTAATCTTGTTTTGCAATCTTGTTTTGTGTGTCACACGACAGGTTTATTCACCTGCTGAGTTCTGATCCATATCATCTTCTCACTGTTTACATCGGCCACCAGCTGGGTGAGTTTGTGTTGGTTCTGACACCTGTCCCGCGGGTCGGAGGGCTCGGATTCATCCAGTCACATATACATGACATCAATATTCTGTCTGAACAAAGGATGAAAACAGAACTGTTGTGGGCTAAAGTTGAGTTCTGTATTTTCACATGTATCATAACTTCAGTGTCATTTTCTTGTTGTATTGTTCTCTCCGTACAGGTACAAGAAAAACAAACAAAGCTTATGATAGACAAGACCGGTTACATTCTTATAGCCTATATATCACACACTGAGTTTTATATTCAGCCCGTGTTTCATGTGCCCGTCCACCCAGATGTTAACACATGCAAACGTATTCTCCTCATCAAGAGTTATCAGTCATGAGTCATAGAGAGAAAGCGCCTTAATCCCACAAGTAATTCAAATCATGGGTTGGCCATTACTTTCTCACACGCGGTGAAATTCCCAACATAAGTTATAGGTATGGTTCTAATGAGGCTGTTAATAACACAGGAAATAGTTTTTCTATTGACTCGACTCTATTGATGGTGATATGTCGTGGTTTCTTTCTTGTGACAAATGTACTTTCTGTAAGTTGCTTTGGACAAAAGTGTCTGCTAAATGTAAATGTAAATGTAAATGTAAATGTAAAGGAATATAGTCATTTTCAGATCAATTCATCTGATTTGCACACAAATATGCTTGCTATATTTGCTTAAGCAACATTTTGAATACAGGATTTGTAACAGAATAGTTTGACACTTTTGTACTGCAACTTGTACTAAAGTGAAGGATCTGAGTACTTCTTCCACCTCCAGTCATTAGATACATTCACAGTGAGGTGCAGGTGATGTATTGAATATCTGATGTGAGATATATTTCTGCGGCATTAGATATTTGTCACTCTTACACACTTTATTATTATTTATCTGGTGATGTGGAGGAACATATCATCAGAGATGTGATGCTGATCCACGTGCCCCTGCAGAGCTGAGTCACTCATTCACACAGGTTGGTGGTTCTGCTGTGGTTCTACTGTGGTTCTGCTGCGGCTCTGCTCAGTCCATATAGCAAAACCCCACAACAATTACACCCAATTTGTTTCCTGCTGGTGTGGATGGAGTAAAGTTATCTTTTGTGTTTACATGCAGTTTTTTTTCTTTTCAGACACTCAGTGATCCAGAAAGCAAAACGGACAAAACAAAACAAAACAAAATGTAAAAACAAAATCAGAAACTGCATTTACATATTAATCCGTACATGGCCCACCTTTACCTCTATGAACCTGCCGATCACATGAAGATAACTGGGGTATAAAGTTTTGTTCTGTGTAGAAATGAGTGTGTAACAAAGTGTGATGGAGGTTGGCAGATCTGGAGCCTGCCACAGCCTCCTCTCCACACAGAAAGGTTCATCCTCACAGCCGTATTAGGTCGGCAGCGACAAGTGGCTGTTGTTTCAAACCAGAACCAGAACCGCTGCAGAACCTTTTAACTGAGGTGAAGACACCAGATGAGGACAGCCTGTCTACAGTGTCACATAAATAACCAGCGATCATAACAAACTGCCTGTTCTTCTGTTTGACACACAACTGTTTAGAACAAATGTATGTCAGCCTGATATCAGCCCGATCCTGTACGTCTTTATTTGAGTCTGTCCAGTGGGATCAGCATGCATCTCCCAAGTTGGACGTTTTTTTGACAACAATCATGTCATATTATTTCAAGGCCATGTAAATATCTAGCCCCAAATTCCAACCTGTCGATACAAAACCATGTGCCAGCAGTAGCAGCAGCAGCAGCAGCAGCTTCATATACCGCTCCATAATAGGTCATATCAGCAGCCCGGCTTGTAATTACTGTTTACTGCGGCTCGGCTCCATTTATGGTGAACTGTCTTGATCTGCTGCTGAGCAGTGAGTCTGTAATCTTTAGGATTTGCGGGCTGCTCACAAAATGACTGCCATGGATGAGAAGATGATTTAATTCCTGATTCCCAGTAAGGTCAGGATTTCACACACCAGTGAGTGGCCTCTGCTTTAAATAGGAGCTTGACGGTGAGCAGACAGTCAGTGAAAGAAGCTCTGTTGGATGAAGGCGCTCGCTCTCTTGGACCGCAGGTATTGCTTTTCAAGATACTACGGTTACGTTACCTCGACTCTTTTCTTTCAGGGATTTGAGGGTTTTAGTGCTGTTTAAAGTTCATGAAGGAAAATGACTGTTGGCACAGCATGTGTAAACAGTCAACAGTCCAGTGTAACCCCAGGTCTGTTATTATGGCTGAATCCATACAAGCTCAGTGAGGACGCTGCAGGTGAGGGTCCAGAACACTAGGACGGTTATTGTCCTGCTGCTGGACAACAGATACTTCATGTCTGCAACACCTTCGCTGGTTAAGTTCAACCAATCACATCAGATTTACAGATGCAACACAGACATAATGAAGTTCCTTTAAAGTGACACAATAAATCAGTTTTACTGTCTCTGACAAATAATGTGTTCAATCAACATGATTCACAGTCTCAACAGTCTCATGTGAATTACATGTTTTTTTCCCCCATAACTGGGGATACATCCTCCATCCAAGTGTGTGGAAACCAGTTCAGTAGTTTTCTGTGTAATCCTGCTGACAAGCCAACAACACAAGAACAGATGGACAGAGGTGAACACAAACACAGACATGAGGTAATCTGCTGGAGGTAATAAAGACGGACATTATTAATCATTATTTTATTTTCTACAAAATGTGATAGTAATAGCATGAATATAGTGAAGTATTTTTTTTTGATTGTGTCATGTTTTTAGTGAATGTTGTATTTACATTACACATTTCTCAGTGCCTGTGCTTTTCTTCAGTGTTTCCTCTGTAAAACTGTATTCTAAAACAGTGTATGCCATAAAGAATCTGCCATTCCTGGTTAAAATAGTCATTTACCACATGAATAATGTCATTCATTGAAAAAGAAAAGTGCCTTTCTTTCCAAAATAAGAACGTTTCCCCAAACGTTTGAGTACATACTGTATTTACAACATCCTCACTATGAGCAATAAATCACCATATGATCACAAGTGAAACACCTGCAGGCTCCCTGGTGCTCGAGGGGTTGAGCTGCCGATCATTAACAGCAGCATCCCTGGCTCTGGACCGGTGTTGCCTGTTCTCTTTCCACTGTCTGCCGTCCAGTTAGGGCACAAAGTGCATGAGAAAAGACCTGCATCAAGTATGTAGCAGCCTGTTCATCACTGCTGGATCTCCAGCTTTAATAATAATAAAAAGCTGCAGAATGTTTTTATCTTATTTAATTCATTAGGTTTTGAAACCATATGAAAACTCATGCTGTGTGAATGACTTATTTAAAGCAGCAAAGACTTTTTTTTACTAAATTTGTAGTTAAAGGTTTTAAACAGCAACAACTAGATATGTCTGACTGGGTTGTGCAGAGGACAGATATCAAGAAGAACCTGATGAGGGAACAGCCAGCAGTATGAGACAGAGCAGACACAATGTTCAACAATGAGTACACAGTAAACGCACACTGAGCAGCAGCATTAGTCAACGAGGGATGAGGGCTCCTGAACATTCACTGGCTGGAGTCCAACATGCTGTAAATCTCCTGTGTTCAGAACCAGGTTGGACTTGCTCCCAGTGATACGTGGCCACAGCGCTCTGGATCAGTGACAGGACTCAGATCAGAAGCAGCAGGTCTCATGTCATGTTCAGCCTCTTATGCTAACTGGTGTTTGTCCCCTCTGGGACTGAGGGGGAGTCGGGGGAGAGGACGATTGTAGGGACACTTCCCTTCATTCCCGTCTGCTTCGGCCCACATTACTCCCCCTTTTCTCTCTCTTCACTCTTCCTTCCTCCTCTATCTCCTCCTCCTCCTCCTGCTCCTCCTACAGAGCTAGCAGGATAACATACCGCCTGCCTCTTGTTTGGATAAGTTAATGCTGAGATGACAGCCTCCATTCTGATGTATACCACCTGCCTTGGCCTCCAGCTGACCTCGTACTCCAGCTCCCAGTGCAGAGACATTCCAGTGCTGTTCTGGGCCTGTGTTTACACTGCAGCAGATTTCCCTGCTCTCCCTGTCTGTTCATCACAGTGGACACCCGCGGGCCTCTAGTCCAGTCACCCCCTTATTCTCAGGTTGTTCTGATGGAACAAAGAGAGCGAGAGCTTCAGAGATCCTCCAGAGGAAGTGTTGTGTTCAGGCGTCAGTGGACACTGGAGAGAAGATTCTTACACTATCCAAACTCTACCACATTTAGAGAATCTGTAGCGGGGGTAGGTCAGTGGATGGTTTCAGGCTTGGTCTCAGGAGGGGAGGCTTCTCCAGTTATTCAGATGCCAAGATCCTCCCACTCAACACTGTGAGAGCTCATGTGAACGCCATGACCTCACTGCGCCTGCCCTTTAAATGAATTAGTGCTGTTGATTTACAGTTTAAGTCCATATTAGTTCCAAACTGAAAGATCGACATCAAATGAAAAGAAGTTTTTCCACTCAGGAAGTTGGACTAGTGTTTATCTCTCAGTCACGTAGAATCTGCTTATAGAAACTGAGCAGGGAAGGTGTTGTTTCAAATCATAATTAGTTTGATTCGACACTCTGCCACTTGGCACCAGTGACCATTCTGTTGCTATGACAACCCCCAATGGCACAGTTGAGCTAACATTTGTGACATTTTTCAAACATGTTTCTAAACATTGACAAGTTATCTGTTGCTACGTTTTAAATTGAGCTGTTTTCTGATTGTTAATTTCTCTATTTATTTTTTTTATTTTATTTTCCCAGCTAGTCAGTTTAATGCTAACCAAGCTAGCGTTAGCTGGTACAGGCTTATACTGTATACTAGCTGTCTGAGGCTAATGTGTCGCTAATAAAACATCCAGAATAGCCAGCTAGCTGTTAATGAACTGTTGGGACAACTGTTATGTGTTGTGTGTTGTCTTTGTACAAACTGCTGACTCGTAGATCACTTCTGGACTTAAAGTTGATACTGTTTCTGGTTTGAGAGACGCAGCGTGACAGATAGCTACAGAGCCTTTACTCCAGTCAGTCTGAATAGCTTTACTTACTGTATTAATTAACAATAACAATTGGATTCAACTCAGCAGGGCCCATCCATCCTTCCATTCATTATCTGTAACCACTTTGACCCTTTTATGGGGTCGCAGGGTTTTTTGCTGGAGGCAATCCCAGCTGTCTCTGGGCGCGAGCAGGGTAGCTACTCCCTGGACAAGTCGCCAGCTCACCACAGGGCCCTCACTGATGGCAGAGGCCGCCATGTAAGGTGTCAACCGCACATCAGATCAATTTGGGGTTCAGTGTCTTGCTCAAGGACACTTCGACACGCAGCTCAGCTCAACCCGGAGCTGGGATTTAAACCAGCAACCTTCCAATCACTAGCCGACCTGCTCTACCCGGTGAGCTACAGCCGCCTCAACAGGGACCAGCTGCTATGTATTAGCACATGATTCACTATTTCTGTCAGTGTTACAACATTTAACTTCAGTGTGAATGATTTTCACCCTCCACTTCTAACCATGTTGGAAACATACTGAATGTTTAAACACAAACATATTTCCTCCAGTGTTATTTTCCTGGAGCCACTGTTTGGTTTGTCCACTCCGGGCTACTGTAGAGACATGGCAGTGTAACATGGTGGACTCAGTGGAAGAGGATCTGCTCCCTCCGCTGATATAAAGGCTTCATGAATCTTATTTCCAGGTGATAAATTTTTAAAATTAAAACATGAACCTTACACCCGTGCTTCATCCTACACATGGAACATTTTCACTCATGTGTGATCCTCATTTTACAGCTCGCGTGTCTTTATAAATATTGAGAACCGAATATGAAAACGATGTGTTCAGGAAAGAATGCCTTTATGCAGGGCGGAAGTCAGCGCTGAGGACGTGAAGGTCATGTCCACAGCATTGTTTCTGGGAATGTGTGGGCTGAGAGGGAGTTGATGTTGGTGGAGTTTCACATTGATTCATGTGTTTGTGGACTCAACATGCTGGTAGCAAGAAAATCAATAGAAAAATGTATAAAACAAAGATATTTGCTATGTTTCAACTGGATTTCCCTCCTAGTGATGTGGGAAAGGTTGTCAAAGATCCTCGTATGTAGGGAGAAAAATAAGTAAAGAAATCGTGACTTATTGTTGGGGGAGAATTTGATCTTATTTACGTATAAAATCCTGGATGCTGCTGCTGCTGAGGTGTCACAGTTCAACCAATCAGCATTCACCGCTGCACTGACTTGCACCTGTACCTAGTTCATCTACCTACATTAATACTATGATCATGTAAATGTCTCTTCAAGATCATTCCTATAAATCCAATGATCCTAAAGTCACTGTGGACACGGACACAACAGGAGTTTAACGTTGACGTCCGTCTGTCACAGAATACATTTTCTTGGTGTGATTATTTGTCCAGTAGTTCTGTCTGGTGGGTTCTAACATAAAACTCAAAACAACACAAAATCAAAAGGCGTGGAGATTTCATGAATGGGTCTCAGGATGAGAAGAGCTGCTCACACACTGTAACATGCTTCATGTTGTATGATTAAGTTCAGACAGCTGGTCTGAGGTGAGTGGTGACCACCTACATGGTGATCACACAGCGATACGACAGACACTCTGCTGTCATGTTCACCACCTGCTCTGTTGATCGTCCCATGACTTAACCATCTGAGCATGAGAGTGATCTGTGAATTGCTGTGTGTAAAGTAAACACAGTACATGTAGAGATGTATCTTTGTCTTTACATCAGGCCTGAATATAAGAACATTGACGAGCTGTAGTGTTCAATATCTGTTCACTGATTGGCTCCAATGTAACAACCAGCCTTAAATGTAGTTTAATCATAGCTCATGGTGCCATGTGGAGATAAATACAATCATTTTGGAACAATCTTGTTTTTCTGCAGAGACAAGGCAGCTTCAGTCTAACAGAAAGCATCAGTCTCAAGACAACCAGTGAACACTGTCGCCATCAGGTGGTGAGAAGAACAAACTACACCTCTAAAGGACTCAAACAGAAGGAGGGCCCCGCAGCTGCCTCACCTGCTCTTACAGGTAAATCACACATACAACACATAATTTGTCTTGTCTGTTATTTTGACTTACACCAAACCTAAATGTGGAACCTGCTGATAAGATTTGAATGTTAATGAAAAGACAATAACTGAGATTCTTTGAACTGAACACTCAGTTAAATGACTAAGATGCACATTTGTGGTGTTTTTGTAAGATTTGAAAGTATCAGTATCAAATCCAAGTTGAGGCTGAATGTAAAAAGTATCAGAAAACAAAGTACCCAAAACAGGCCTTGTTCCTGTACATTTACCACCTGGTGACATCTGCAGGACTGATGGCGCCATCATGTGGCAATACCAGCAAGTACACACACACACATACACCTGTGAAATAGAACAAACACAGGTAGGCAGCAGCAACATTTAAATAAAATACCGTGATATTAAACTTAAGGATCAACAAAGAAAGTTACATTTTGGAGGCTGTAGTTAATGGTGCTTATAGTTTATGACTGTATAAAGTGTAATATTCTGTCCATCCCACTTTCCTGATGAAGTTCAGGGTGAGCTCTTTGTTAGCACGTTTTATTTCACCATGTTGAGATGTGTTACACCTGTTTTATATTTCTTCGGTGACCAGGATACAGACGACAACACGTCCAGCAGTTTCAAAACTTTTAATGTAAAAGACAAAACAATACAGAATTTGATGACATAAGGTGAAAAAACATGTGCTGTTGCTCATTTGTCCTTCTCCTTCTGCTCCTTGTCCTTCTTGTCCTTCTCAGCCTTGGCCTCCTCGGCCTCGTGGCGCTTGATGAGCTCCTCGACTTCTTTCTGTTTCAGCACCTTGATTTTGGTTTTTCCGTCTTCCCGTGTCAGGGTGGCAATTTCCACTGAAATAGTCAATGTGATTCAGCATTATTTTATTGTATACATCGAGCAGCTAAACAAAGTATGGCCAGTAATTAATGAGTAACTGTCATCGCATGTTCTGAGGTCATAAACTGCTCCGACTGAGGAGTCACTGATGGTTTCACTTCACAGGGAACAAATCAGAATATGCGAGCACAACAACAAGACAGTGCTTCCTCGGCTCACCTTTCTCAGCTGACAGCTTGCTGACATCCATTGTTTTGTTGAGGACTTTGACAGCCAAAGCCAGAGCCGAGGACAGACTCATCTCTCCCTCTTTGTAGTCCTGCTTCAGCATGGACACTGCAGCCTGCGGCAGAGAGGACGACACGTCACACATCAGACAGGAGAACCATGACATACAGATACATTCATTTCTTTCACCATTACACTGTTGCACTGAAAATGTAAGCAACAGCACGGCTCCAGATTTACATCTACAGAGAAATGTGTTGCAACAGAACAACAACAGGCCGTCTGAAGAAAATCTCAAGAAAAGAGTGTTATGGCACATTCAGATCATCTCACTGATTTTCATTATCTCTCAAATGTCAGACCTACCGCGCTGTTGTTCCCAATACAGGTTGCCTTCCAGCCTCCGTAGTTGCCGCTGGGGTCACTCTGGTACAACTGGAAGCCATAGTGTTTGTCCCAGCCCATGTACAGCAGAGAGACGCCAAACGGCCTCTTCCCTACAAAGATAAACCATACAGCTGCTACAGAGTGCCAACATCCAGCTGGGTTTTTACAGGGATGAGAATACAAGTGTTTTCTTGCCAATGTCTCTAAAAATTCACACTGGGAGTGTTAAGGCTGACAAAATGTTGATGCCAATAGAGACACACATTAACCCAGACTCTGCATCTTACCTCCAAACTGTGTGTACGCCTGCTTGATGTCACACAGGGCTGTGACCAGCTGCTCACAGGGTATCGGCTCCTGGTACTGCAATAAATATCTGAAGAGAAGCTCAACAGGTCAGTGGTTTTATAATCAACGTAATGGATGTGTGAAATCTGAAGCATAAACATCAAGAAGAAGAAATACTTTCAAATTCACATTAATATCTGACATGCTGGAAGTTGGACGTAATTTCAGTACTGACATGCTTCAGCAACATTTAAGCTTGTAATTAGAAAACTGCTTCTTTAAGTTTTTCTGTTAAGATGATTTTCTTTAAACCCTCAAAATATTATACTAAATGTATTTAACTTTGCTTTTCAGTTATCATCAACATATCACTATACATTTACTGCTGCATGCTAACCCATTTAAAACAAAGATGTCTCTGTAAAATATTCCCGACATCCAAAGCCTGGAAGGATTTTTAGGACAAGCCTAAAATGTAATGGATAACCAGTTTTCCCTCTGAAACTCACCTCTGTGCAATAAGCCGCAGCTCGTTCGTCAGCACGTTAGCATCTGATGTGATCCCAGCAACACTGCAGGCCAAGTCACTAAATAGACATCACATACAGGAGACAAAAGTACAACGTTTGCCTGAAGAAAGGGAGGACTCATGATGTTATGGTGAGAACAGGTAAGCACTGGGAGCCTCCTGTAGTTCAGTTCACTCACTCATTGAGCTTGTAGATCTTCTCAGAGAAGAAGACCTCGTCGAGCAGTTTGTGAATGTTGCGTCTCTCTGCGGCTAACAGCACTCCATCATTTGCCAGAATCCCCAGACATGTTCCAGCGTGACCGATAGCTTCCATTGCGTACTCCACCTGATACAGGCGTCCTGTCAAATACAAGCACAGGGATATGTTGATCAGACCTTCCAATCGTGTGTCTAGTACATCATCATTGCGTTTTCTCAGCTGTCACTGACTGATGAGTGCTGTGAGATGTGGCTGAAAGCATTAAGAACATGTTGAGTGTAAAACATTTTGTCGAATTACTGTTATAAAGATCATGAGGAAATATTTCTCAAATCAGGTTCAGTATGATGATGGTCTAAACTTTTAGACCCCCTGTTGATTATGAACCCACACATCATCAATAAACGTTGTTACTACAATTGTTACAAAATATGTGCTTTTAAATATAATGTTATAGTGCAGGCATCTTGGACTTGAATTTCTATCCCCATCACTCAGATGGTCAATGTAGCTCCTCAGAGACTGGACTTACCCTCCGGGGAAAATATGGTTGTTCGGGAATCATATCTACGAGACTGAGCAACAACAAACAAAGAGTTAGTAAACAAAAAACAGGCCTAATGACAAATAAAAGTGTTGCATATTTAAGTCAAAGGTATGTGAGAACAGCTACCTACCATTTTATCACGTCGCTGAAACTTTCCTGCAAAACACAACAGCAGTAGTGAGGTTCAGGCACCAGAGACAGAGAGAAGGAGACGTCTCAGCCAGCAGGAAATAACTTCCTCTCCGCTACTTTAAACAATGTACAGCCGGTCTCCATCATTTATCTGCTCACACGCAATTTCACAATATAATGCGGCGCTAACGCTCCACTTTTCTCTGTGCCTCAGTTCATGACAGGTAGCTGAGCTAAGCTAAGCTAACTGCTGCTCAACGGAATGAATCTGCAATATCTGAGCATGCTAGCTCGTTAGCATGCTAGCTAGCTAGTTCGAAATGAAGAAGGTTCCTCTAACCGGACAAAGTCAAACCGAACTTACACCCCAACATTGTGACGAGATATAACAGTTACATAGTAAATAGTTAATTAAAACACATATTACCTTGTGTGAAAGAGTCTGAGTTGTCTTTTTCCCCTCACACACTTTCGGGTCTACTACTTTCAGTTTAATGTTTCCTCACGCACTCACCGGGACCCTGTGGAGCTGCGGCGGCCGCTCAGCAGCGCCACACTCCGGTGGGAGGACCGATCATTACGTCACTGTGTCCCGCAGTGACAGAGATGTTTTATCTTTGTTTATTAAACTTCAAAGTAAGTGTTGATCAAATGAAAATCAGAAAGCACAGGTAAAGAGTAATGTAACTTTGTGTGTAGGCCAGCAAATTAATCATAAGGACTGCCATAATGTAATAACAATAATAATAATAATAATAATAATAATAATAATAATAATAATAATAATGGAGATTAATAAAACAAAAGAAAAAAACAAATTAAACAAGATGAATCTTGCCAAGGGTCAACGTAACTACAATAAATTAATGAACTAAGGTAGAAACCTTCACACAGTCTCACAGCTCTTTGTTCTGTGCTGAGGTTGCTGTTTTATATAAAGCAGCATTTTCTTCTGGAAAGCACAGAAATAAGGTTTTGACTTAATTTCCGCACCAGAGATGGAAACTAAGTACTTTGGATTTGTTTTTACAAATACACTTTCTAAAGATTATGCATTGTAATTTGGAAAGGCCATCAGATAAAGTTAAAATGTTTCAAATACCGTCTAGAAAGAAGCATGATACCTCAGATGTTATATTGTTAAGAAGAGATAGATAGATAGATAGATAGATAGATAGATAGATAGATAGATAGATAGATAGATAGATAGATAGATAGATAGATAGCTTTTATTTATTTGTCTTTATTTGAGGGGAAATTAGGTCATCGTAGCAGCGGTACAATTCAATCAGAAATACAAAAATACAATCAAGAGGTAAGGGCAAATATTGAAATTAAAAACAGTACAATACACAATATGCAAACATAATATACTATATATACAATAAGATGCTTAGCAGTTCCAGGATAATATTAAATAATATTAAATACTGAGCTAAATAATAAATAATAAATAAATACTAAATATAAGTCATTTAAATTATTTGTGTGTATTGCGTGGGCGTTGCTCGGGTGTTGTACAGTCTGATGACACCAGGTAGGAATGATTTCCTGCCGTTCTTTAAGGCAGCGGGGTTGAATAAGTCTTTTGCTGAAGCTGCTCTTAAGCTTGTCCAGAGTTTCGTAGAGGGGGTGAGAGACATTGTCCTTGATCACCAGCAGTTTTGCCAGCATCCTGTCCTCTGCCACCTCCTCCAGGATGACAAGCTTAGAGCCAACAACAGACCCTGCCTTTTTAATGAGTTTATTTAGTTTGTTTGCATCCTTCGCTCTGATGCCCGCACCCAGGACACCACAGCGTAGAAGATGATCTGGAGCATCTGGTTGCAGACATTGAAGGACCTGAGCATCCTCAGAAAGTAAAGCCGGCTCAGGCCCTTCTTGTAGACTGCCTCCGTGATTGTGGTTCACTCCAGTTTATTGTCCAGCACCACACCCAGGTATTTTTAAGAGTCCACAATGTCACTGTCTGACCCACCGATGCAGACTGGAGAGAGCGGGGGCTTGTTCCTCCTGAGGTCTACCACCATCTCTTTCGTCTTCGCCACTTTCAGCTGCAGGTGGTTCTCCCCACACCATTTAACAAAATTGCCGATCAGGTCCCTGTACTCATCCTCCCTCCCACCCTCTACACGATAAGTCTATTGGTCCCCAGAAGAAATCCAGGTGCTGTAGCAGCACAGAGACAGAAATAAGCACAGATAAACAGAGAGGTTTGTAGTTTCTTGTTTCATAATGCCAGAGGGGAAAATAGGTTATCATAGCAGGTGGTACATTCAATTACAAATAGTTAAAGATTTGTTAAAAGAAATCAAATAAATAAATGATGTTGTTTTGATGAGCTTTCAGCCCAGCTCGTTATGTTGTTTGTTTAGTGACTGTTGTGTGTGTGATGTCCTCTATTTAGAATATACATATTAAATGTTATAAGAACATAACCTTGTACTGTACATTTGTACGTTTATTTACTTCCAGTTGTTTGTACCTGCACCAGAGATAATCGTGCAGTTCCATTCCAGCGTCGGTGGTGGGCAGTACGGAGACACGTGAACGCATCATGACGTGTAAAACAAGGGAAGAAGAAGCTCCGCCGCGTGTCATTGGTCCATTCAGCAGCGTTTGAATGGGAACGGGAAGCTAGCTGACGTTTAGCGAGCTGATTAGCAGGAGGTAGCTAACTCCCATGTCGTTTTAATATGTTTTAAACAGTTGAATAACGATATTCAGAGCAGCATATCATTTAATCTGCTGGTGATGACACGACGCTTCCGGTCTGACTGACATTACGGATATGAAGTGAACTGAAATCAACATCTGTCCGAAGAGGTAAGCGTTTGCTAGGCATACCGATGCTAACGCTACAACTCAACTGTGCTTTAGCGTTTAGCTACAAGCTGACCCCACACCGACACATCCAGCAGGAGACGGAGCCACCCTTCATTATACATCCCATGTTGTCATGTCTGGTTCTCTGCTGGATGCTATCAGTGTCGTTAGCTAACACACCTCTCGTAACGTTACTTCCGTAGCGCTCTGCTCGGGAACATGGTGTCCTCTGACTGGTTTTGCCTTTGGGGTCAAACACAAACTGGTGTTGCTGGTTAAAGGTGTTAAGTTACTGGCTGAATACATCTGTAAGAACACAGTCATATCATCGACATGCCTGGCTATTTTAGCCAAAGCTGCTTAAATCTGTAAATCAACGTCGTTAGCTTTAGCCTGCTAGTTTGTCCTGCAGCATGACCCTTGATCTCCCACCAACAGATGAATGGAGAAACATATCATTGATCAAGGAGAGGTTATCGATTAGCCAGAGTGAATTGAGACATTATGTCTCAAGACTGGATTCAACTGCACGAGTGCTGTCAGTATTTGGGTGCATCACTTACGAGGGTTGTGTTGATATTATTTGGATGGTAATAATGATAGAGCAACCTTAAGTTAAATTGTTATAACTACAACGTTGGATGTTTATTTCTTTAAGTTCTGTTAGCTATTCTCCATCATCAGACCTGTTCAGGCCCTGCAGCAGCTGCTGTAAAGAGCAGAGGGGTTGCTGGGTGGATGATCAGGATGAGGGATGGTGTTCACGTATTTTATTACCTTAAAAATGTGAAATGATCACTCATCATACTGGTGTTGGAAGTTACCAGTCTCCATGTACAATGTCCATTTACAAACTTTTTTCTAACTTTTTTCTATCTCATGTTGTGATTAGTGGATGAAGTCTGCTCAGTTTCCATTGAGATGTCAAACTGTCAACACTGAACTCCCAGGCTTAATACAAACTGGCTAAGCGACTGTTGTGTTGCTGTTTTTGCCGTCAGGCAGGAGTCACTCTGATGAGGGGGAACCTACAGCTGACAGGATGCAGCAGAAAAGGAACATCCAGATCATCGAGTGGGAGGACCTCGACAAAAGGAAGTTCTACTCCTTTGGGGTGTTCATGACGATGACCATCCGGGCCACCGTCTACCCGGCCACACTCATCCGCACTCGTCTGCAGGTGCAGAGGGGCAAATCGCTTTACAGCGGCACCTTTGACGCCTTCTTCAAGATCCTGCGGTCGGAGGGTGTTCGAGGCCTTTATCGTGGCTTCATGGTGAACACCTTCACACTCATCTCAGGCCAGGCTTACATAACCACCTACGAGCTGGTGAGGAAGTACGTCTCCCAGTACTCTGAGGACAACACAGTCAAGTCACTGGTGGCGGGCGGCTCGGCCTCCCTGGTCGCTCAGAGCATCACTGTTCCGATAGATGTGGTCTCTCAGCAGCTGATGATGCAGGGCCAAGGGGAGCACCTCAGCCGCTTTCGACTCAACTCAACAGAGGCCGGAAAGTCAAAAAAAGTGTTCGGCCAAACCAGGAACATTATGGCTCAGATTTTTGCTGCTGATGGTTTGCGGGGCTTCTACAGGGGATACGTGGCTTCTTTACTCACCTACATCCCGAACAGTGCTGTCTGGTGGCCTTTCTATCACTTCTACGCTGGTAAGGGGCTTGAACCTAGTTGCACCTCCTCTTAAGGTCTTGTTCCTAATGAGTTTCTTTTTCTTGGAGCGTGGACTCTCCGGTCCTCTCCATGTGGTTAATCAGGTATCTGTATGTGTTATTTTCTACAGAACAACTCTCCAAACTGGCTCCCAGTGACTGCCCTCATCTGGTCCTACAAGCCATGGCCGGACCTCTAGCTGCTGCTACGGCCTCAACTGTCACCAACCCGATGGATGTGGTCAGAGCCAGAGTTCAGGTAAACTTCACGCCTATCAGACTGAGAATTATGGATGCAGTGTTGAATGATACAGACTAACTCAGTCCAGATAGTTGCTGTTTGAGATATAGTCATTAGCTTAGAGATCAATGAGTTACTGTGTTGAGGCTTCAAGAAATTATTCGTTTGTTCTGTCACGTGGAAAAAGATGCCTTGAAATGCACCGTCCTCTGTGTTCAGTTAGATATTTTTTCAATAGGTGATATAATGAATGTTAATTATTGATCAGCTGTCTTTTTATGTGTGAATGAAGTTTCAAGCCATCGTATGACTCTTCTGTAATGTTCATGTATTGACGTATCAGGGAAGCTTTTCCCTTCCAATTTGTGCTGCATTAGAAATGGTTCACAAGCTGAGTGATGCTGTGAAGAAGAGTGAATAAATACATATTGAGTGGATGAAGGTATTAATTGATACAAAAACTATGACTGGAGAGTTCCGGAAGGTACGATATGATTTAAATAAAAGAGGCGTACAGTTTTGTTCAGGAATGTGCAAACGTTTAAATTGTGTTGCAAAGAATGTCTGAACTGTTAAAGATGCTGTGAGAGCTTGAAGCTGTGACAGGTGCAGAAGAATCTCAGCAGAGGAAGTCGGTCTTCTTCATGTTGCTTTAAGGACCACAGATATACCCTCAATAAGAAATGTTATTTAAAAGTTAATGGACGCTCTTAAAGGCTTTATACCACAGTTCACATGTTATTTTAAATTGAGAATCTTTTTAAATATGGGCAAATGTTAAGGCAATTCAACACAATTCTTCTAATTGTGTGTAATGCTTAAATGGACTGATGTTGCTCGTCTACGTACAATTAATTGACCAAATTAAGAGTGACCAAAAACGCAGCTTCCACTGTCTCACTTTTACATATTCAGTTCAGGACCAGGACCAGGCTATGGATGAGTGACCACAAAATGACCACACAAATCTGAAATGTGTTTATCTGCACACGCCTGGGGATGATTCCAATTTTTAATCTTTTTCTCCTGCAAAGTACAGCGAGACTTAAACATTTGTTGAAGCCCATATGTGCAAAACTTGTTTGTCAGATGGCTATAATGTACGTAACGGTTTGAAAATAACGAGTGTTGTGCTTGTTGTAATAACTCATGGTTCTCTGCACCTTGTGGTTCTAAATAACATGCGCTGTGTGTGTTTGTTAAGGTTGAAGGGAGGACCTCGGTCATCGAGACGTTCAGGCAGCTGATCAGAGAGGAGGGCTGTTGGGGATTGACCAAAGGACTGTCGGCGCGCATCATCTCATCCACTCCCACTGCCATCGTCATGGTGGTCGGCTATGAAACGCTAAAAAAACTGAGTTTGCGACCTGAGCTGGTGGACTCGAGACACTGGTAGAAGATACCGGGACAGAACATATTTGGACCATGTGCCATTTTAGCCCTGGAAGTTGACTTTCTGTGAAGGCACAGGATGAAGGAAACACTTAATGACCACCTGGGGAACAAAATGGAGTCAACAGCTGTGTGTAAGACCATTAACATGTACATATGTGGTCATGCCAACATATTATTGCAGATACCTAATACCTAAAGACTAGATCGATATTCAGTTTGTGTTGCTGCTGAACAGGGTTGTTCTTTTTAGTGCATTTGAAAGTAGTCTAATTTCTGGAAGACGGCTGTAAAGGATTAATTTCATCATCGTCTCTGCTGTGGAGAAAAGCAGGATTTATTGCTGACAGGCTGTAAATATCCAACAGTTGATAACCAGCCACATGGTTACTATAGACTGTAGTTGTACTGTCCCAAACCCGAGCAGAGCTGGGCCCCCATTAAATCAGGCTTCGGTCAGGATTTGAAGAATGGCAGTTAAACTCACACTGACGCACTCACATCAGCAGTAATCAAATTTGTGAAGTGTTTATTTCCTCTCGCTCGCCAAGCCGGCGTCTCTGTCTGTTCTGCAGTTGTTCTTTCTTGGCCTTTTTTACTTTGCTGCCTTCATGGTGAGATCAAGACAAACAATCAGCTGTTTGTTGTGGAGGCTGAATGTGCGTGAGAAGAACAGCAGCTTTTAGAATATGTGTTGTATTTAATTGAATTTAATTTAAGGTTGTTGTATAGCTGCTCAGTCAAAATAAACTAGGTTCCTCTCAAAACAGAGGACATGCAGTAAAATATTTTATCACATTTTTGTAACATATTATGAAGATGTTTGATGGATCGTAGAAAATATTGCAGCGATCAAGATGGTTTTTAAATTGATTTTCTAACATGGCAGATTTTGGTATCGGAAGTGTGTTCGTCCGGACACAAATTATGTTTGAGTGGAAGTCATTGGCTGAATTTCAATCTCAGAACTCTCCAGTAGTCTATAGTCTGATGTTGTTTAGTTGTTTATCAGATGTAACCTCGTTCACACACAGGTAACTTTGTAGAAATAAGCCAAAAGATTGTCTGGAACTTTGGAAGTTGTAATCATACAATCAATGACCTGTTCATGGAAGAGTGAGTCTTGGCCTGGATATCCATTAACTGGATTTCTGCAGGCTAAAAATAGAAAAAGCATTGGTGATAAATGGTGGTCAGATTAAAGGCGATGTGGTGGTGTGATGGTGTGATGGCAGCCATGATGTGGAGCACAGGGACAGTGTTTCTGTTGACCTGCTTCAGAGAGGCTGAAGGACACTGACAGAGATGATGCTTCTTCCCTGTTGAGACAGTAAATGTTGGAGTGCAATAATGTAAATGTTTGATCATTTGTGATTGTATATTTGTTGTAAATTGTTTGAATAACATGTCTTAAAGAAATGCATTGTACTTAACTTATTGTCTTGTAATTGTTTTGGGTTTATGACCTCAGAAGTGTCCGAACTTCAAACTTTCACAGTATGTTGAGTTTTTCCTCCACATGTTCACACGGACTGTTGTTGCTCATGAGGTTTTTTGTTTTTGTAACTTGGCTTTCAGGTGAAGGTGAATCTTTTCTGAATAACATGAACACCAGATGTTGAGGATTAGGTTTGTAGAGCTGATCACATGATGTTTTCATCAGAGAGAAAGGACAGTGTGATTGAATGAAGCCATAAAGTCAGATCATGTTTTATAAGCTTGTATTTAAACATGCTCAGGCTCTGGAATCTTTTTAAATTTTATTTTCCTTCCACCTTCCAGTAACAAAATGTGATCATGTTGTTGGTGAGCGACAGAGTTGAGTCTTCTGTTGTACATCTGATCGACGGTCATGTACAGTGTCTGGTTTCACATCGTGTCGTCTCAGTGAGTCTTGGTTCATCTGCTCAGTCAATAAAACATCACTCCTGCTTGAAGTCACTTTGTGTTTTGTTGTTTTCCAATCAGATTAAGTTACTGAACCTATGTGTTGTACAAGGTCTGTGCCGCTTTCAGACCGTCACCTCATGAACACATGACGACTCGTCATAATGATGCTTTGGGACGGCGACTGACCCGTCTGACTATCCCAATAGCTCAATATTTGAAGACTAGCACCTTTAAAGAGACGGGAGCTGATATTACCTGGACACTATGAGGAGACAGACATGCTATCTGAGTATTAAAACATGAAAACCATTTTACTGTTTGACACACAAACATTATACCGAGGTTCAGCAGCAGGTCTATAGAAAGTGTCTGTGTGACTGTAACATTGAGGAGAGACAACCTATCAGCAGTGATTGTTCCTGTTCTCTCCTGGGAGGACAAATGTGATTCTGTGGCCGCAGAAGTGAATGTGTCTCCTTGATGTTGTCATAACTGTGGGGCGTCCATATGTCTTATTGACAGTGACACTGACACCGGAGGTCATATCTTATGGTAGTTAGGTAATGAGATAAAAGGATCTACAGCCATGTTTAAATCATTAAATGTGAAAAACAAGATTCAACCTACAGGGACATTCTGAGGGTTCTGCAGTTTGTCAGGATATAAGGAACATATATGTGTTCATAAAATACAGGATATGGGTTAGTTATAGATACAGTTATAGTCTTTTGTGATTAAAAACTCACTTTATGTTTAAATCCAACAAAAGAGACAGTGTTTCCTTTATTTTATTGTGATACACGAAACGTACTCTCTGTTTCAGATACAGTAGTTATTAGGGTCCGGGCAGCTAAGCTGCCAGGACACTATTGTATTCCTAGGAATTCTTTCTTTCTTTCTTTCTTTCTTTCTTTCTTTCTTTCTTCCGAGGAAGTCATACTTCCCATGGGCAAAAACTCACCAAACTTTACAGAAATGTCCGGCCCCATGCCAGATTTACTTAGTTCCAAGGACATGTCAATATTCCTCCTAGGAGGGGGGGCACAATAAGCGTTTGAATTTAAAAACTTTAAAAAATACCTACAAAATCAACAGCACATGCTACAGTTTCTAAACTTTCACCAAACTGTAGCCCCAATACTGCTGAAACTTTAGTCCACTCAAACTCATTACAAATTATGAAGTCCATCACTCACTTTTTTTCAAAACCTGTAAAACTTATAAAACCTATCTCCTCCCACAATTTTTGCTCAATTGTCACCAAACTTGCTAGAGAGCATCTTCAGACCGTCCTCCACAAAACTTGTTTCTCGGATTTTTGATTTATCAAAAATTAAGACTACAGTGCATCAAAATGTTTGACTGTAAACAGTACTGTAAACATATACTATCAAATTCTTGCTAAATACATTTTCAATCTTCCTGAAAAAAATTTAGAATATTTTGGAGTCATTGTTGATGAAGTTTGGCAAATATCAGAATTTTATCTCAAAAACTGAATTTTTGAGAACATTTTAAATTCTGCTCTCATGGGAACAACTGGAGTCAATGTAAGAGTGGCATTTTTGAACATCAGATTTTCTCTTATGAAGCAAAACACTTAGAGTTAAAAACAAATCACCGACATTTCCATGCTGTCAAGATGCAATTTATGTATTATCAGATTTTTGTTCAGGTAATAGAATTTCTGACATTTTGACCATTTATGAAATCTGCCTTGACGACAGCTGCTCGGACAGTGACTCCCTGAGTCGACAAATGAAGCTACACTCAGTGAGTTAGGAGCTGGTTCTTGGTGTCAGGGGTTGTGGGTTCGAGACCCAGCAAGGATGATGATGATGATGATGACAGATCAAAATGTCAGATGTCCTCAACATGAAACACAAGACATTTGTCCTGATGGTGGCATCACAGCAAGCCTCTAAATCAGTGTTTCATCTAAAACATGCAGGACAGTGTTCCCCGAGGAACAGGGTTGAAAAACACTGCTCTAAATGAAATAAAAACAAATAGCTTGGACTGGACCATGGGTGAAAGCTAACCAAATTTTGCATAAAGGCCCAGTCTCATGCCAGATTACCTCAGCTGTAAACCCAAGCCAATAGTCCTGATGGTGGCGCTACGGCAAGCAACTAAAGATCAAAACACTGAAAATTCGTAACAAATCAACCTGCTAGAACTTCACACTTTCCTCAAACTGTAGCCCCAATACTAAAGAAACTTTTGTACATTTAAACCTGTTAAATATTATGAAGTCCATCACTTTTTTAAACTGTAAAACTTATAAAAACCTATCTCCTCCCACAATTTTTGCCTACAGTGCATTAAAATATTTGACTGTGAACACTACTGTAAACATATACCTGCAAATTCATAAATAAATCTTCAATGTTCATGAAAAAATTTAAAATTTTTTAGAGTCATCGTAGATGATGTTTGACAAATATCAGAATTTTACCTAAAAAACTGAATTTTTGAGAACATTTTGAATTCTGCTCTCATGTGAATAATTGCAGTCAATGCAAGCAGCATTTTTAAACATCAGTTATTCACTTATGGAGCAAATCAATCATTTTTAAAAACAAATTACCAACATCTCCATGCTGCAATATGTGTATTTTCAGATTTTTGTCTTGATAACTGAATTTTATGCAGTGGTTTCAAATCTGCCTGCACAACAGTGAATGGCTTACTCAATTTGTGAAGCCACTGTTGTATTGCCACTTGCCAATTAGCTCAGAGTGATAGATGACAGTCTTTGGTTCCAGAAGTTGGGAGTTCAAGCCTCAAGTGGTCCAAAATGAACATTGTTGTCAACTGTCTTGTCTTCCTATTCTCCTGTTTGTTGCTCAGAATTGCCTAAATTTGCCAAAAATAGCCCGGACCCAACCCATCGCTGCGCAGCAGCTATAATTACATTTTAGAATCTAAAGGCCAACACTAAATCTAAAGGTTAAGCTTCACAGTCTAAACAAGATTCACTGCCAACAGACAGACGGTCTGTTAATGTGTTGTGTTCTGCACGTTTCATAACACCGTATTGTTACAAATTTAAAAAATGTCAATTTTGCTGCAATAAAAATGAAAGGAAATGTTCTGTTGTTCATTCAGTGGGTCGCAGAGAGTAGCAGACGCATGTTCCGCTCTGCGCTGCTCTGAAATGTTCAAGAAAAGCACAGAAAGACAAACCTGCTGATGAATGAAACAAACAAGGAGGCCTGCTGAAGACGGCGGAGGTTTTCTTTAGCTGACACTCGTGCTGGGATGACGGAGCGCTCCCTGTTCTCTCTATACATTAATTATAAAGTGGTGTCCGGGAGGCACTTTGTCAGAAAGATTGATGAAGGGCTGTCAGAGAGGAAACAAATCTGACTCGGCCGGGGTGAGAGGAAGGGCCTCCGACTCTCATGGGTGTCATGGTGGTATATGTGTTTGTGTGTGTGTGTGTGTTTGTGTGTGATAAGAGGTAGAAGTCAAGGCATTAACAGACGTGAGAACTCACATAAAGCAGGAAAGGACAAAAAGATGAAAGAGCAGAGCTTTCATTATTTCTCGTCTTCAGCAGGAGTGAAATGATGACGGAGGTTTACAGGACATTGAGCGTGGACACAAACATGTCATCTTTAAAGGACAGCTTCACATTTTTAATAAGTGGGTCTAAGAACAATACTTATCCAGATGTATATTTGAAGAGTTTATGGTTTGAGGCCATGAAAAGATCTCCCCCTCATGTGATTCAAGCGTGAATGATGAAAAATCCAGTCGTCATTTCTTAATGCACAAGTGACACCTGAAGGTCAGCTGAAGTGAACGTGAGGCTCCAGCAGTCTGAGGTTGTGTTCTCATGTATACTTTATACTTTATATATTATGGATTTTGCAAAACAGACATTACCCTCTGCGTTCTGCCCTATCTGGGTTTCTATCTGTGTGGTGGTGCGAACATCAGCTCCATGTGGACGAGCCCAGTGTGGTTTTGTGTGATGAGCCTGTGTCTGAAGCAAGACCAGCAATAATGGAGGACTAAA
This sequence comes from Diplodus puntazzo, assembly GCA_963678695.2. NCBI lineage: Eukaryota > Metazoa > Chordata > Actinopteri > Spariformes > Sparidae > Diplodus > Diplodus puntazzo. The sequence continues at coordinate 34,689,807 of OZ023155.1, read as the reverse complement.
GTTTAATGTACAGTCAGTCTTGAATCAGTTTATTTCATATAAAATAAACTCGATTTGCACGTTTAAACATACTCTATGTACCTTCTGCCGCTGGGAGGGTCTCTATCACAAAAACACAGAAGATGTCGGCCAAGCATCGTGTCTACAGGGAGGATGAGCTGCTGATCAGCCAGGTGCAGTCTGAACTTCTGGAGGACTAAACAGTCTCATCAGATCCTGCTCTGATCTGGAGCTGCTGACCGACGGGAGGAGAGCTCAGAGTGAAACCGTTGGGATCAAGAAGTGGATTTATCTTCACGCCTGTTTATCAGCCTGACTGCAGCAGCGATACGCAGACGTGACCTCAGTTTTCAGCTGTTTCTGTTCTGTACTGTTGGCTGCTGACTGGAGCTGGAGGGAAATGGACTTTACGTCATGAGCACAACTTTGCAGAGAAGAGAGAGGAAACTAAGAGTGAATCAGAGTCTCTGCCGGGTGCTGATGTTATTATGTTTTATATGTGTTTAGTTTAGTCTTGTTCGCTGACTCTCTTGTTCTCCGACCAAATGAAACACACTGTTATCTTGAGTAAACTTGTGGAAACATTTGGGATAATAAAAGTGCATGACTCACATTATATAACAAAGGTCGTCATTTGTAAACTCTTGAGGACGCCATTCTTGAGTTTATAAATGAACTGTTTAATTGAGCACTGCAGGCACAATCATATTAACCATTATGGTATTATAGTGGAGGCAGAAACCTCAGAGGTAGGTCTCTCAAACCTAGATGAATCAACCCAAAACTGTCTGTGGGAAGAGATTCAAATGGAAGAAAGTGTGGAAATGTTTTAATTGGGTGAATAAACACGGTCTAAACCCTCCATATAGAAAGAAAAGTAGATAATCCTCTTTTCAGCTGTGAGAAAGCTGCAAAACAAGACTGATGCTTAAAGAGCTTTAACACTACGAGACTTCCAAATGAACCATAATTCAGCACGGCCATTAAAAGAATCCTCCTATGAGAGTAAACCATTAAGAATGTGTGTGTGGAGGAGAGCGTCTGTAAATGTGTGTGTAATTAGTGTGTGTGGAGGAGGAGGAGGAGGAGGAGGAGAAGGAGGAGGAGAAGGAGGTTTGGTCTTGTGGGATCAGTGCACAGGGAGGAGAGGAGGAGGGAGAGAAAGAGTCTGGAGGAAGGGATCAGAGGAGACAGACGACAGGAGGTGAAGGCTGATTCAGAACCACATAGAAAAAAATGCCCAATTTTGAAGGAATCTGGAAAATGAAAAGCAGCGACAAATTTGAGGAGTTGCTCAAAGCTCTGGGTGAGGAATCTGTATTCTTTGTTTTTAATGAAGATGTGAATGTGTTTTAGAGAAAGAGATTTTCAAAGTTATGAAGTGACTGAGGATGATAGAGGTCTAGAATTATCTGCACTGTGGACAACTAATCCTGGAATATAGATTGTAAAAAACTAAGAATTAAACAAAATGCCTGACATTTGATGTACAAATGTTGGAGACTTAACTAAGAGTTGATTTGATAAAAAAAAGCTACAATTAAAGGTTATATTTTCCACCATGTTTGCACAGATCCAACGTGTCTAATTTGAGCAGTTTTAATGGTTTTACGTACAGAAGTGCGGCTGCAGGAGATCGTTCATGATTCCAGTACGACTGGTTTTAATTACAGGACGAGGAATCTCATGCACTGCTGCTGTGTTGTGAGTGATGGAGCACATGAGGAGGATGGATGGGAAACGTTCTCTCGTCTAATTGTTTGTAAATGTGCGACAGTGGGTTTATAGATTTTCTGCTCATTTGGAGGAAAAGACTCCATCATGATCTACAGCAGAGCTAAACAAAGTAAACGCACCAGCATTCCTCCGTCTCATCACCTCGTCACTGCACACTCCATATTCACAACATCTGCGGATAGCTATCGCACCGGACGATCGTTTTATGATGACAAACCAACTCCTTAAATATATTATCTGAGTTGTTTCACTGTGGCATTGACCGCTCCGCCTTTATGCATTCATGGAGTAAATAGGGTCTTTGTGACCATCCTTCAGCTGCCAGAGACATAAAACACGTCAGATTATAAAATGTGGAGACAGACGACCTTTTACTCAGTGTTTTTTGTGAATCTTATCCATTCACTATTTAACAAACTCACCAGCCTTATTTCAGATCAATAAACAGAATACATGTTGGCTGTAGACGTTTCTGCTCACCATGAATGTGTTGCAACTTCATGTTTCTTCAGGTTCAAGTTTAATTTTACACTTGTTCTTAAGCCCCAGGTTAGGTTCAGGCACCAAAACCACTTGGTTCGTGGTTTTACTGAACTAATATGTAGTTTCACTCACAAAAGTTGAAACTGAGTCTTGAACTGTGGTGTATTGTGTCTGTATTGTGTTCCCAGGTGTGAATGCAATGCTGAGGAAGGTGGCAGTGGCGGCCGCATCCAAGCCCCATGTGGAGATCAAGCAGAACGGCGAGCACTTCTACATCAAGACATCCACCACCGTCCGCACCACGGAGATCAACTTCCATATCGGAGAGGAGTTTAATGAGGAGACGGTGGATGGGAGAAAGTGTAAGGTGAATGAATTAATCTGTTATAACAGCACATGATCTACACCAGAGAAATAGGAATTGTTCACCTTCAATCACTGAAGTACAAATAAATCCCACTGGCACTTGAACACACCATCCTGGAGGTAAATGTAATACATGATCAAGCATCAATACATCGACTATGACAGCTCAACCTGTGAGGTCACAGTGACCCGGACTTTTGACCTCAAATCAAATCAGTTCATCCTCGAGTCTGAGTTAACATTTCTTCTGAATTTGAAAGCGATTCACTCAAGGCCTTTCTGTCATAGTGGATGAGATGATTTGAAATTACTTAATTACTACTTTATTGCGGGAAAAGTGGCTCCAGGTAAGTAAGAAAATCTGAAACTGCAACAACAAGCTAAAGACGTGAAAGACAATCACACTGGTGTTTTCTCCACAGAGTTTGGCCACTTGGGAAACAGAAAACAAGATTTACTGCAAACAGACTCTGCTGAGCGGGAATGGCCCGAAAACCTTCTGGAGCCGAGAACTCAAAGGGGATGAACTCATACTGGTGAGTTGTTCGTTGAGCTTCTTGCAGACAGATAAGAACAGAGCCATAAATGCAGCTGTAGACTCAAATGAATCAAGTATATGGAGCACGGTGTAGATCAACACACTCCTGGAGCCTCGTCTGTCTCTCAAGGATCCTTCTCTCAGGGTTTTCTTTTACAAACGTGGCTCCAAGATTCATGAAGACAGTGACTTCCATTTCCATCTGAAGTCTCAGCAGGTCAACGAACAGATGTTTGGATGTTTCGCAAACTGGGATGTGGTGTCACATTTGGAGGCCGCTGTCTTCAGCCACATGGGCCATTGTCTGTTTTTCTGCCAATCAGAAAACCCGTCTGAAGGGACAGTCCTTCATGTTGTCTCAAACACAGTTATGCTGCGCAGCTTCCCTTAGACGAATAGTTTGATATTTTGGAGAAAATTGCTTGTTTGCATTCTTGGCTGGTCTCAGAGGAGGAGGTGGAAGACACTCCTGCTCTTACACAATATGAAGCTACTGCCAGCAGCAGCTTTGCTTGGTTTAGCACATAAATGCTGCGTCCCATTTAGCTCAGAAGTCTTCACCTCCCACACACAACGTGGCAATATGTCCACAGACTGAGGCTGAACGGACTCATTTAAAGCCACACAGAGAGCGTAGAAGTGCTGACGAACACTACATTCTACATCCTGCTCTCATTTTTGATGCATGGGGCAGCCATTTTGGATTTTGAAGTTAGGGTTGGTGATGACTTCGGGGAGCATTCCAGTTGAAACTTGTGACAGAAAACTTGTGTTGTGACAGCGCTGTGCTAATGGTCTACGTTTAGACACAAAAACCACTTGGTTAGGAAAAGATCATCTTTACATACCTGGTGCTATTGTCACAGACAGGTTGTGTACAAATCTACGGTGGTGTGACGCCTACGAATGTTGAAACACCATCTATTCCCTCTGCCTCCCCGTGTGACAGGCAGGTCACAGTCATGTGATATGAATTTGTACATTTTAAACTGTCATATCTGTTTTTCTACATGTTGTATCACAGTCAAAGAATCTGGTTTGACAACATTTCATTCTGCCGACAAGAGCCGAAAAAATCATTTGCAGCTGCAGTTCTTTAACGAGAGATAGAACTTCAGAGTGCTATCAGTCCTTTCATCTTTCCCTTGGAAAGAAAGCAAATTGAACATATTTCCGTGCCAGCAGAACCATGTAGCCTGGGTCCAGACTTTTGAATCCATATCTGACATCAGGCAAGAAATCACGGCAGACGCAGAAACCAGATGGATGGTCGGGAGAGGCCACAGCTGGGCGGTGACACCAGATGTGAAAATGTTCCGCGATCTGGTCAACTTTTTTCCAAAATACTACGTAGTTTCTCGGAAATGTTCTGTGCTCCCACTGGACAGAACATCCATCTCTCTGAGGGCGTGGATCGTCTGCATTTGAGAGACAGCTCACTATTATGATGGAGTGATATTTTCATTATGTGTCAACTTAAAGTTAAAGATAAACATCAATAGACAGTTGTATTAAAGAGAAGGACTGAAAGGTCTGAACGGTGGACCAGGAGTCAGACTCTGACTCTGATGTGATTCCAGTTTTGGCTTCATGTGCCACATAAATAAACGAAAGAAAACACACAAAAGGCCGAAAACAAGTGAATTATGTGTTACAGCCTGCAGCAGCACGTATTCTGGGACTCCACAGGGAAACTTCATTTAGATTTATAGACGAAAGAATTAACATTTCACGGCTGTGCGTTGTGTTGTCAGACAGCACTCATGATCTTGCATCCATCAGAAACACTTCTGCCTCCAGTTCCTGGCAATTCAAGATCACTGAGACCGAGCAGTCTTTTTTCCTGTAAACATCTGGGCCTGCTTGGATTTATTGTCCAGATGGACAACAAAGCCGAGTCCAGTTTGGCTGATGGAGATCTCCTCTTCACTGACTCACTCTGCTCTGCAGAGAGGTAATCAGGGAAGAATTCAAGAGTGGCTGTAGTTTAGACTAAACGCACGTTTTCAAACTTAGAGTGAAGCTTTGAACAGTGTTTATATTCAGGAGACTGTCTGACTGTTGTGGAGCGACCGGCTGTCGTCTGACTGACACAAACCGAAGAGAGAAAGGAGGATGAGCTTTACTGTGATCCCAGTGAGGAGAGAGGTTGGATGTTCTTAATTATGATCTGTAATCTATACATAACTTTCTCTGACCATTTTAACATCTGAATGATGAAGCAGAGAAACAGACTCATGGTACTGGCCCACACTTCAGTTACTGACTGAAACAAACCAGAAGAACCTCTTAGAACACTTTGAGAAGCGCTGAGTTGTTGTGTCGACAGCTTCATTGGCTGTCTTGTTTAATGCTTAAAGAAACTTAATACTGAATGAACAAACTGACCTTGAAGGACAACACAGTTTATACTGTTTTACTGTTTATATGTGGCGAACCGTCACCTTTCTATCTTCAGACAGTGTTCTGGGACCTTATTCTCCTCTGAGAACAGCTGGTTTATTCACTGATGGAAACAATAAATATTTCTGAGTTTGTATTTTTACCTCATTAATATTGTAAATCTTTAAATTCTGAGCTTGAATCTGTTCTCCAGAACCACACAGGCCTCTTTAAGATGTTTATTCAGTCTCATGTCCTGCTGAATGAACGCGGGTGATGACAGATGAAATGCCGAAACTGTTTCTGTTGGCTAATTTAATCATACGTCATCTGTCACTTTCTTCAGTATACAGCTGTGACACAACTCTGCCGTCAGTCAGTAGGTTGGGACAGTTATTACATCTTTAATCATGTGGGCCTGTTTAAGTAATTCTCATGAGATCCCTGATACACTTGTTATCATCAGTTGTAATATTGGTGAATAGAGGAGGCCTGCTGTAAACACTCCTCTGTTAGCTGCTCCTCATAAACTCTTCTACAGGATCTCAGTTCCCTCTTCACCTCTTAGTAAACACACAGAAATGCTGATGAAGTTGGATAGAGGCAGGCAGAGAGGACGATGTGGAGCTTAATGAAGACAACATGCGGCTGACTGCTCAGGTTGATCTGAGCTGGGCCGACTGTAAGGACGGCGGAGACGGATGAATGTGTCAGAATGTGCGACCACTCTTCTAGTTGTCCACCGCCAGGAATCTCATATACTTCCTTTACATTTCAGGCCAATAAGTGTTGATTTTAAAGATGAACTCAGTCCTGGGTCGGCTGCTGGTTCTGGATCCAGATGAACCCTGGTGTCAGAACTGTGTGCGTCGTCCGCTGGGCTTTAATTGGCCTCATTGATCATGTTGTTGAGAGATGCCACTGGACCCTGGTGTTACCTCCAGTTAATGTCTCCCTCGGCATCGCACCACGTGCCAGATGGAGTCGTGTCAGCTCCATTTTTCACAGCGCCGGCCCGTTTCCTCCGTCCCGCCACACTGCCAGGCCTGAGATAATGATGATGTGTGGCTTTAATGCTGCGCCCCTGGGACTCCCATAAATCTTTGGACTCCCACCCGTTACCCGGGGCTTCCACTGTTTATTCCCCATTGTCATACCAGCTTTTGTCGCGTCTGTTTCATTTAGCAGGCAGCTGAGTCAAATTAGGATCATGATGTTGGCCAGCATTTAGGCAATTACACTGTTACTGAAGACATTCAGGGAGAACAAAACATGTGGCTGAGAGGGAGAATACTTCACGCCTTATTTCAGCCTTTTATATTTCTTTAATTGTCCTGTGCACAACAATCACAGCAGAAGTCGAAGTAACGAGGTACTTATACTTTACGTTACTGTACGCAAGCAGATGTTTTTCAGGTGTAACAACAGGGACATGCACATGATTATAGAGGCCTTAATAACACCATCTGTAGATTCATGTAAAATTAATAAACAAAGTAGTTGTTGAAAGCTACTTAGCTTTGTATCCTGTGTAGCTGTGAGTGATATGCAATTGCCATTTCTTTTGTGTCAGCAAATTATTGTCAACATGAGTTTATTCACATTATCATAAAAATTTTAAAAAAAACCCACCAACAATGAAAGATTTAGGGAAAAATACAGTAAAACAAAAACAAAAGTGATTTCATACATCCAAACTCATGAGAATTGTGAAACTAAGTTTTTCCTCTATAAAATGAGGTCTGTTTATCATATATTCCAAAAATAAGTGTAAAATTGGTGGTACTGAGTTGGGGTGAAGTTGACTAACAAGGTGAAACACAGAATTGGGTGATAATGTTTTGCTACATGCTTCACAGCCATTCAAACCAAGAAAGGGAACAGTAAACTTAAAAGTAGCAATAGAAAACTAGAAGAACTACTAGAAAACAAAGTTAACTGAAAGAGTAAGAGTTTCATTAAGAATACTTGTGTCCCCCCCACCTCTGAAATCAAAATTTCGTCCTTGGGTGGAGTGATTATTATCAGTGTATTATTATTATCATTATTATTATCTACTGATGATAATCATACGTGAATGAGCTCAGCTCCTGAAAACGTGGACTGGATCTTCAGTGATGTGGGCGTTCTCGATAGAAACAAGTGGAATGGATTGGATAACAACGCACTGAAGGGGCTCTCTCTACCTTACACTATGAAGTGAAGGGAAACTGACAGATTTATGGTCATATTTCAGTGAATAATGACAGGTTTATTTATTTAAACTCATACTCTGGCCACTTTATATTGACTTTGTCTGCACTTTTTTGTAAAATAAAAGATTAAAAAACATTTTATTTAATATTGCTTCAGCCCCCCTAAAATAGGCCTAATGACGCCACTGCTTATTACAAGCAGTTAGCCTAACAAGCACAAATGGGCACTTTTCTGAAATATGACTCATATTTAAGCACGTTGAATAAGTGGAAGGCGACTTGTTAGCCCCCACAAGGAAGTTATGTTCATGGATTTATAACTCACAAAGGTTCAAGTCGCTCCACTGTCACTACTCTTCTACGTACGTGGTGGAGTTTTCATGAGGCAGCGGCTTCACGTTCTCTCTCTCTTTCTCTCTCTGTGACGTTTTCATTCTGTTTTTTTTTTACATCCCTTTGCACAACAGGAATTTATTTATTCCTTAAAAAACACAAACACACACACAAACACAAAAAGGGCACTTTTTAATACGAGTCAAAAAGGGCAGGGGCCCTATGTTTGCACGTGCCTGTGTCATAAATATCTGTACTTTCCAACCCAACATGTGTCTGTTTGACGTCCTGAGAATGAGACTCAACTATCAACTATCTTTATGGTGCATTCACGAACAGCCAGGACAAATCCTACTGATTGTACCTTTAAGTTTAACAGTCTTTGAATTATATTAATATGACGTGAGCTTCTGTTAGCTTTGCACAGAAATGGCCGCTAGAAATGTCCTTCAGAGGGAACTGTTTCACTTTTATACTCTGAGTACATTTCAGAGCCTGTACTCTCTTACTTTTACTGAAGTAAAGACTAAAATCACTTCTTCTACTTTTACCAGAGTCTGTTTGACACGAGCATCTGGATTTCACTTGAGGAAAGCGTGTGTAACTCTGCCACCTTGGACAATAGAATAATCGTTTCAGGCTCCCTCTGAAGTTTAAATACAGGAATAAAAATAAAAAGAATAAAAAATAAATATCTTACTGTGGCAGACAATTGTAAAATAGTGATGAAAAGACTAATGTAGACAGGTTGTGCAGCAGCAGTAACGTATGAAAACCAGCAATGGACGGGTGAGAACAGGTGGTGCTGATGATGCACATACACACTATGCTGGGTTAATAGCAGTGTGTGTGTGTGTGTGTGTGTGTGTGTGTGTGTGTGTGTGTGTGTGTGTGTGTGTGTGTGTGTGTGTGTGTGTGTCTGTTCACAAAGTAAAACTACATCAGCTCTAATCACATTTGTAATCTCGTTGCAGATCTTCGGAGCCGATGACGTGTTGTGCACGAGGATCTACGGACGAGCGCCGTAGAATGCATGTTTCCAACTACAAACCTTTTCCGTTTTCTCCAGTGAGAGAATTTTCATGTTCAGCATTTTTGCATCTTCATGAAAAACACAAACGGATATTAAATATTACGGCTTCGTTCCTTTTTGTATATAATTTTCTTTAGCATTGAAAATTAAAACAATCAAAAGCAGAATTTTTTTGGTCATATTGTATAATCTATGCATTTGATCTTTGACCCTGTGAAGAATGAAAAAGGTGCCGACAGCAGCAGCTGCAGCAGTTTGAAGACTGACTAGTTCAGATTTCACATCAAGAAGCAATTTGTAAGAATTTTGGTTTAAACCTTTAAAATGTGCAGAGTTGTCCAAGATGTTCTGTGTTGTCCTGTTGTTTGGTCCGGTCCATCCGTACATAGTGCACCGGTGACAAATAACTTTCTGGTCAAAGCCACAGACCAAAGAATGTGGACGAGCTTCTGAAAAGGTCAATTCAAGGCAAGTGCGCCTTAAACCTTCTTTTTCAGCCAGCAGGCGGGGACTCCACTGGTTTCAGAAAAACTCTGAATGTATGTAAGCTTATGAGAAAATGACCTTTTCACTTGATTTAAGCTCTTCTAGTAGTGACCCAAAATAAAATGAACCTGAAAATGAGCAACATGGCTCCATGAAACAACCAATTTCATATAAATTTCATATGAGGCAGAAATAAAGAAACAAGTGATCAGCTGAGCTTCAGTCTATTCAAAGGATAGTTTAATGCCAAACACCATACTAACACTCATGTTCAACATCAGAAAAGTCAAGAGAAGAGACAATAAACAAGGTACAAACCGTGTCTTTATGTACAACCAGCTCTGCGGGACATCCGTTGGTGTTCTTTATTAAACACGCTAAATATAAAAATAAAAACCCAGATAATAAACTGTTCCAAGATTGTCTGTAGCTGGTAAGTTACTGACCATCGCCTTTGATGCAGATCAGAAATATGTAAATGGATGAAATTTTGTCAGACAGCTTCTCTTGGCTGCATACATTTCTGTAATGTAATGAAAAGCCTGTCGAGTATAATGGATACCTTCCAATCCAACCTGTCCTGCTGAATCCACAAACCCAGCATCATTACACAAACTTTAGAGAGGAAAAGGCAATAGACATCCTTAGCTTACATCCCTCTTTTAAGGGAATACAACATTCACATTTGTATTTCAGCTGCAAATACAAACTGATAAAACTGCGACTGAGAGAATTATTGCTTGTTTGTTTTCTTCATCCTTGAACTGTACACAAGTCACACGGCTGACATTCACGTATAGACTGTACATCAGTCAGTGTTCGTTGGCAGCACAGGGCATAAAAATAAACACAACTTATGTACAGTTTTTATAGGTGAGACCACGAAGCTGTCGTACAGATTCTAACCATTTGGTTTTAAATACAACAAAAAGTTAATAGTACTGTTAAGACTGCAGTATTTTGAAAAAAGGGACATAGACTGTACTTTCAAAAAGGAGAGATTGCTGCTCAGCTACATTCAATCATCTTAAAACCACGAGTGAAAATCATGTCAACAACTGAAGGTAGAAATGCGCAGAAAGGGCTTTTATATAAAATGGGTCATTTGTTTCTACTGAATAAAGACTTGAAGACAACACAACGGACCAAAAGGGAGAAAGAGCTCTATAGAACATCCTTTGGTAAAAAACAGTTACAATTTTGCATTTTCTTAATAAACTTCTCTGCAACCTCTAACTAAAGACTGACACTATGTGTGTGTTAATGTTCGCTACACATCAATAACATCTGATAAAAAAAATCTAGATATAAACAACATATTTACACAAAGTGTTTGGGCGGTCATATATTATTGTCCTCGATACACACTGCTGGCATTGTATTGACACCAAGCAACTACCCAGCACTCGCCAGAAATGTTGAGTACACATATTCATACTGTTAGAGTGCCTTATTGCACCTTCACCAGCAAAAAGGGAAACATTCACAGGCTACACAAGTTTACAGCTGGAAGTCCAACAACACACATTTCAAACAGAAGTAACAGGTACTTGTTCTTATTAAAGAGAACAACTGAGGTTGTTTGTTTGGATTCCTGTAAAATGATGAAGTGGCCCTAAAACACTTTGACTTCACTGTTGAGTTTCTGAGATTAAGTTATGAAATGCTCGACTGCTTTGACCAGGTTTAAACTGTGGACTGATCCACAGAGAAGATGCAGTAAGGAGTGTTTTCTCTGTATATTAAATTGCGTGTAAAAATCTGCATTTCATATATTCATATATATTTATTCATATATATTTCATATTGCAGTAAAAGCTTGAAAGTTAGGACAAAAGTTCCTGAATCAGTTCCGGCACATTCACAAAGAGTGGACAACTTACATCCCATTTAAATTGTGGATTAACAACCTTAAAGATTTTTTGGCAACTGAATCCGGTAACAGCAGTTTGGAAAACTCCACATGGAGCTACTGTGTGTGTGAAGTCATCACTGGCAGCTTGTCGTGTGAAGACGGCCACAGTTTATCATCCTGAAGAGCGACTACAGTGTTCTGTACTTCACCCGGTACTTGTTAATGTTGAGATAATGGAGGACCTCCGGGCTGCAGGTGGTAGTGCAGGACAACATGCCTTCTCGGTCAACTCCCATCAGCCACTTCTGGTTGTCGACAGCCATGTCGCTGGTCACGTGCTCTTTGGCCCAGGTGTCCAGCCAGGCCTGGAAGCGTCTGTGCAGGCGTGTGTTGACCCGCTGTTGGGACTAAACACCAGAACAACACAGCTCAGCGACAAAGACACCAGGTCAAATACACAAGAAAGGCACAGAAATAAACCTCCACAGAGATTAGATTGAATTTATATAGTGCCTTACAGGGTACCTAAGGACACCTGGACACAAAGAATCATCCACACTGACTCGGAGGCTTTGTCTCACCACAGCATAAATGCTGAAGAGTTCTTGTTATCAATTTACATATTTAAAAAAAGTTACATTAATACATAAACACTTATATATTAAGTTTAAAATTGGCTTCTAATCTTTTGTAAAGAACACGCAAAAATGCTGCAAAACCCTTCACTTGATTATGACCCCAAAACATGAAGTTAATGACAAATTACTGCTAAAATACTTTCTCACTACTGGAGGTAACAATGTACACATTACCTATATATTGCTAACTTTTGATAGCATTGTGAAATCATTGTTTGAAATAACACAACATTATTAGTGTCCTGAATGCACCATTATTGATGCAGCAGTTGCGCAACTGCACCACTGCAGCACTGTTCAATTCTTCACTAAGTAATATATATTTTATATATCATATATCCTGCTTGTTCACACACATTATTAATACTACATAGCATTAAGTGAGTGAAGTATTGTTTACTGAAAAGTAATCCTCTAAATCAGTGCGACTTAAGTACACGCGTTTGATGGCGCATTTGAAGAAAATGTTTTAAATAAAAAGTTTGCAATTCTTTACATAATGATGGACCATTATTATTACTGTAATGGTGTACAAAAAGTTGGAAAAGCTACAACAGATAACCCTAAAAAATTGCTGAAAATGTCCGCTGGGGTCCAACTACATCTGTTAGCTCTGGAGACCTAATTGGCTTGTGTGCTGCACCTGAGCTCGACTCTGGTAATGCTTCATGCACTGTGATGTCTACAGTGGTTGTGAACGCTTCTTTTGTTGCTCTGTTGACAACAAAATCTGCAGGATGTTGATGAAGACACATTTTAATATTTAAGATTTCAAGTCCAGGTATTACAACCTGCATAACTTTTAATAATGAAGCAGGAACAGATTTACAGTAAGTACGTTTAATATTTTCTGTGCTTACCTGATGAGCCCGGGTCAGTGCAGTGTGCCTGTACATGTAGTCCTCTGACTTGCAGACATAGACCATCTTGTAGGAGTTGAGCTTGAACATGCACTCCATCTTAAGGTCACTGCTGCCATCCTGCGACTTGTCCGAGGGGCCCTTGTTCATCCTGTCCTGCTGCAGTTGCTCCCATCCTCGCTGGCACTTCCTTATTCGTCGCAAATTCCTGAAAGCCGAAACAGATCGACAAGCATGAACAAGACTCAGTGACCCCAGAGGAATTCTTCTGATTACTCCACATCAAAGGTGTGTATCACGTTTACAGGGAAAGTTCGCACAAATTTATGAAATCAGTTTTATTTTCACTTGTAACATATGACACAATTTTATGTTTGACAGTATATAGGATTTTAAAGTCTAGGGGATGTGATCGGGTGCAATAAACATGACATTAAGCAAATTTGAAAGCAGTATAGACAAATTTGAGAGGACTGTCCCTTTAAACAATTATTTTTAAACCCATGCATTTACAACTCACCGAGTAATAGAATTAGATTGGGAGTCAAATCATTCGTGGGAAATGTGGATCTATAAGAGCAGCAGAGGCAGCAGTCGTAACATTTCTGTACAGTGCACTTCCGTTGCACAACCACAGTTCAAATCGAAATCTGCTTTGCAAACAAATAATTGGAAATGGCTCCTGATTTTGTGCAGGTTATAAAAAAATGCAATTATTCACCCCACCTGAATGAAAGTTTTAAATGTGTACTTACCACTGAGGGTACAGGTGAGCGGGGACTGAAACCATGAAGCATATTTTTGCATTCAGGGCTCCACTTAAAAGACATGACAGTGAGGCCAATTTCAGGTAAAAACTGTTAGAAACAAACACTAGAAAATTGCTGCCTGATTGGATACCAATCAAAAAATATGAGCTGAGAATACTTTGATGTTCACATACTTTCACCAACAATGTACAGAGTGTTATGATCATGAGATGAAGACCCAACACAACTGGAAAAGAAACGGCTGGTTTACCGCTGTTTGTGAAGGTATTTGTGAAGTCTTTTGACCTCATGTGCTGCTGATCTCTCATAGATTTGATGAAAAATAAAAAGAGAAAAGGACAAGATGTGGGTGAGCCCACTGATAAATCATAGTCAGGCACCAGATTTATGCAATGGGTTGAATAAGAGAAAACTAAGAACAAGATTTGCTTGTGCTTTAAATAATGTTTATGGTAATGGACAGCCATCTCAAAGAAACATTTAACTCAAACAAGCACCAAAAAGCAATGACAGACTTTATGTGCAACACTCAACTGGAGCTATAAGATAGAGCGGACACAACCACGCCTCCATGCACAGCTCTCAGGTGTCAGGAAAGAAATACAACAACATGAACATACAATTTAGACAATCATTTTATTTACAAACCCTTCTCCTCTGTACAAGTGTTGCAGATAATGTGCTTGACCAGAGTTTTTAAAAACTAATGAGCACTAATCTCCGTCAAACCAGTGGAAAAATCCTCACCAACAACAAAAAAGTTGCAACGGGAGTGCACTGTTTCCACTGAGAGTTATTATTACAAACATAACACTGAGTATAACAGACTTAAACAAATGGACATTTCAACATTTACATTTGCAAACAGTGATTAAGTCACATACAGGACCTTTGATCTGAATACAGTTACAAACAAAGGGCATGATAAGGTAGAAAAGGAAACCAGGACTTCACTGTTGTCTTAACAAAGTCTTTCAGGTCCAACACAAGAGCTTCAGTCTCTCAATCGCAGGTCAAAGACATCGTAGAAAAATTAAATTAAAATGAAAAAGTTGGAACCCATTTGTTTTTCTGTGCATTCAATGACCTTCGTTCTTATGTTACACAATGAAAAAAAATCATCATTTTAAATTCAATACATGTGAATAATCAAACCAGATGATTCCTCACAGCTGTCTGCTAAAGAGGAAATTCAAAACCCACGATCAAGCCAAAACCACTTTTAAAAAACCTTACTGTTAATAAATAAAATTCCCATTAAAAAGGAACTGAATCAATGAATAAATAAATTCCATTTTTTTTAAAAGATGGCCATGTAAAGTGCAATCTTCCATGTGAGGCAGATGTCAGAAACTGAAAAATGTTGGAGGCTGATGAGATTCCTAACAGTTGGGCATTCAGTCACTGCAAGCGTTTCACTGTAGCTGTGGAGTTACTCGTTTTAAATCTACCTTCAAACCATCTGTTTGTCCTTTACTAAAAAGGCAGAGCTCTGATGCCTCTGATGAAGATGTTTGTGATTAAAGAGAGCTTCCTAAGTCAGGCTTGTGCAGAAGTGCCACTGTTTCTATCTCTGAAAAGGAGTTGTGTTTGGCAGCTGGTTTGGCTTGTCAACAGTGGAGTGGCTGCTCGGCTGCCTAGAGCCTCACGACAGAAGCTTATAGTGTGCAGACAAGAGGGAGACATGGCTGGGGCCTCACCTGGGGAGGAACACCGGCTTCTGGGCGAGATGCTCTCGCAGCTCCGGAGATGCAGAATCTGAGTTTAGGTATCTCCCCACATAGTCCGACCACCTCTGTGCAGGACAGAGCAGAAAAACAACACATGAATTAAATATACAAAACAGCATAATGACATACTTCACCTTAGAAGTCTCTACTAAACCAGACAGAGCTTATGGCCTTTAAGGTAAATCATTCCACGTTTTACCCACTGTGTTGAAAATGATAGGTGACCTCACATTATTATTTGAAGCCTGACACATAATCGCTTTACATAAATTTACTGCAGACATATTGGTTTAGACTAGGGATGTCAGTCCTGGTTAATTTTGCTCTTAAAAAACCGGCATCCATAACCAGTAACCAACCTCTTAATAAAGAAAAAAAGTGCAAAATGATGTGATATTCAGGAGCCATTTCATTTACCCGGCTCCATTGACTCAATGAGCTGCCTGACGTGCTGGATGGAGAGGCTCTAACTGAGGAGCACACTGGTCTCACATAAGTGGACTCATTTCCACTCTCTGTTTTGTTGCTGTGTCTGGACTGCATCTCCCAGTCAGCACTGATGAAGTAACAGGTAGTTGTGAAGTTAACTTTTGTTTAAGAGAGCTGCCCAGCAGTCACATGTCAGAGCTCACGTTAGCCTGTCTGCCCTGTCAGACATTTAACTTCTCTTTCTTCTAGTCAGAGTGCTTTTCCCTGTGTTTAGTCACCATGGCTCTCAATGTCCTAACCTACTTGGACTCGAGGCAACGTTACAAATCCGAATCTTTGAATCCCTCACCATCTACCACACTGACAAGCAGCATATATCTCCCCTGATCGCCGTGTCCACTTTCTTCCCCCTTCTACATGATCTTTGGCTGCGAGCCATCCTCCGACATGGCAGCAGAGTGCCTGCTCTTAATGTAGTATAGTGCCATAGTACTACTAAACTAAAGCGTAGCATCACACATTTCAACTCATATATGTACTCACGCAAACCATATCACTACCACTCCTCATAATAAACCTGCAGCTAATTGTACCTAATGAACTGATGATGCAATTTATGAATAGGGGTGGGAATTGATCAGTTTTTATCAATATCAATGCCATGCTCGATTCTGCCTATCAATCCAATTCCTTATCAATTCTCATATCGATTCCTGAGTAGTTCATTGAGTGGCAAAAAAGGAGTTCTACACTGTCTTCTGCACCAAAAGCAACCATTTTATCTTTTCCCAAAATTATGTCTGCACAAGATTGTGAACATGAACATATTCAACTCAAACATACAACAAAAAACTGTGCATGCTGCTTGCAGTTGCAAGGCGACAGTGTGCTAATGCAGGACATTTAATGTCAACGTTCCCGTTGTCAACAGAGGTCCCAGTGGAGCTTATTTGACCAGCAGCAACATTAGCACTCGTACACAGGCGGTCGAACACATGACATTCTCGGTACTTAATTCCATGCTGGGTAGACAAATGTTTTAGCATGTTGCTGGTATTTGCACCCTTTCACGATATTACAGCATTAATAATAATAATACATTTAACTTATATAGCCAAGGACACCTAACAAAGTGAAACAAACAAAACAAAGAACAAATGGAGTGCCTGTCAGTCCGCACGGAGGGAATAGCACCGTCCGTATGAACAAACTTGCGTCTGGAGGCCCCATCCAACATCGACGCGAGCTGGGGGAGACCACCGCAGCAGAGGAGAGCGACAAAGGAGCCAGGCGGTGAATAACTGAGGTTGTGGAGGAGGGACGACCAATGGACCAATATGGACAGCCCATAGAGTGTTGAGTACGTCGGTTTGAAAGTTAGCGTGGCTAGGCTAACAGCTGATCGGCGAGTCTAACAGCTGATCAGCGGAGAAAGTTGAGTCCGTGCAGACTTCAGAGTTAGTAGAACAGCCCCAGAGCTTGTAGGGACAACTTGGCTTTCTTTCTTCAACAGAAAAAAAGCAGTTTTGTTACGAATTGAGAAGAAGCGATATTTACACCAGCGTCCTCTCGCATCCGAGTTGATTGCACTGATTACACATCTTGTCTGGTGAAATGAGAGAATCATTAAGAAGAATCGATAACGGCAGAGGCGTACAATTCCAATGGAATTGGTCAGTTGGAACCGGTTCTGAGTCGGAACCGGTTCTCGATTCCCACCCCTATTTATGAACTATAATTTAATACTGACTCTTACCTCTGCCGGCTCATCAGAGTTCTCCTCTTCTGTGTCCAGCAGCTCCATAGCTAGACTCACAGATCCTCGGCTCTTTGCAAACATCAACTAGACGAAACAAAAGCAATCAGAGGAAGTTGCATAAAAATTAGGTATTCATAATAGTTGAGACAGGTGCACAATGTTATCATTAATTTCTGGGCTTGTTATACCTTGAAGCAGTTCTCATCCGACATAAGCTGCTCCGATTTGCGCTGGTAGGCGCCCTCTGCTGTGGCCCTGGATGACTGTGTGGACAACGTGCCCCCAGTGGCTTTATTGGCACATTCGCTGAGGTACATGTCCGTCACACGCACACAGACATCATCTGTGACAAGGTGTTGGAGCTGAAAAGGCAACGGATTTAGTGTGTGACATCTGTGTCCAAAGAAACCAAGCTCATTAGATTAAGCTTGTGAAGTGCAAAGATTAATAATGATAGCAACACCAACCCACATATAGTACAGATGCTACGCATCTTTTTGACCAACATAAATCACATAATATAATGTAAAGATGAATTGCTGACCTGCCGAACAATGCTTTGGATGAGTTTGTCCATGGTGAAGGCAATGTAGGCATGGATGGTAAACATTTCCCTCAGGGAGTCTTCGTACTGAGCCGGCTCCATGTTTCCATCCAAAAGATTACGCACCATTTCCAGAAACACTGAGTAATAGTCCTCCACATCAACATCCACTGCAGGCAGAAAACAGTAAATGAGTTAAATTATCAGTGAAAAATGACAACGTGATGCGCTGCGGTTGTGTCGTGGAAGGGTTTAACAGCAATTATAGAAAACTTGAGAGCTAACTAAAAAGTATTTTCTCTTACTTGGCTCTCTCATCTTCAGTTGGATCGCTGGGTTTTCATTCTTCTCTCTCTTGAGCCCCAACACCTCTCTTTCCCACTCTCGTTCACGGGCATCCTCCTCAATCTGCTTCTCAGCTTGCCCATAGATTTTTAGCAAACGAGAACAGAGAATGTGGTGAAGACGAAGGAAGATATACCAGTAGTTGTTCACAAACAACAGGTTATAGGCATCATCCGTGCCTCGCAGCTTCTGAGCTGCCGTGTTGCTGAAGAGGAGCTTGGACTTTGATGGGCTGCTTCCTGGCAGGCCGTTGTGCTTCTTTGGGCCGTCTGGATCCATTTCCATGTCCTCTTCCTCCTCTTCTTCGTCCTCCTCCACATCAGAGAGCTCACCTCGCCGTGCAAACAGCAGGTCAGGGATGAAGTGGTTGATGATCTGTTTAATCTTGTACTTGTCTTCTTTCTGGATTCCCACCTGTCTTTTGACGTGGTGGATGATGAGGGCAGCCGCGTCCTCCAGGATTTGGCTGTCATCATAGGTCAGGGTCATGTGTGGGCCGCTCAGTGGCAGTGTGGCAGCTTCCTCTGACGATCGCTCCTGGCGCTACAGGACACAGAAAGAAGTAGACTGAGCTGAATTTCAAGGCATTTTTACTTGTTAGACATATATAAAACCAACTAGATGAAATGAGCCATGTCCCATTTACAGCTTCACAACATAAATCCAACTGTGCAATTGTGGAAAGAAATTATTGTGCCACCAACCATCGATTCCCTTCTTTTAAATTCATCAAATTATTTTCAAGAGAACGTGTTCGCTTACGTCATCATAGAGCATCTCGATTTCATTCAGTAAGGTCTTTGAGCGCAGCACTTTGGTGTCGTTCTGCTTGAAGTTGATGCCTTGATGGTCGAGAGACTTCAGGTAATACTTTTCATTCTGCTCCCGCCAGATTTTGTTGAAGCCTCTTTGAGCTTCTCTCCACTCCTCATCCTTCATTTTTAATCTGGAACAGTCACACAAACAGACATCTTTAAGTATTTCTAAATCCAATCTGAACAACTGTTAAGACCTGACCAGAAGAAACTAAAATCCGACTTTGAACCTTTTCAGCACTATGGGGACAGACACTGCCGGGTTCCTCTTGAGCCCGTCGATGATGTCGTGAGCCTTGTCTCCATATATCCTCTGGATAGCTTTGCGGTGAATGACCTCCGAGGAGCCGCCCATTGTGTTGTCAAGCTTGAAGCGCAGCTGCTCCTCAGCCGACATGCGAGACAGTCTCCGCTGCACCGTCTCCAGGGCTCGTATCGTGGCAAGGTTAGCTTCTAACACAACATCCAGCTAAAAAGGGAATCAGAATCAGAATTCTTTAATTTGTCCGGCAAAAAGGAACATTTCTTCATCACAGCAGCCAAAGGACAGTAATACTGCAATAAACAATAATAACAGTGAAAAATAAACTATATGGGTCAAAAACGACTAAGGATTTTAAAAATGGAAAAAAATGAAATTGGCTAAAAATACCCATTAAGTCACTTTCTATCTTTATTAGAGTGTTTTGTATATCACTCAACAACAGGAATTTGTTTTAAGAATGCAATAAGCATTTTTCAGTGAATTATATGATTTCTCCCATGGGAAATGTCCTTCCTGGGTAACGTAAATGTTTTTTAAAATTAATTAAAATGTCTGTCATTGTTGGCATTTAAAAGTTTTTAGATAATTATAGTTAGAGCTCAACAAATAATTACTTCTCAGAAGACAACATTTTTATCAGAATTAATGTAATATATTTGGACATTTACAGTGAAATGGCTTCATTCGTTCCTGTTTGTCACACAATATTTAGTGCCAAAAAGAGAAAAAAGATGGAAAATGCCTTAAATTTTTTTTACAGTGTAAGTAAAAGTGTTGTTATTGTATCCTCAACTCAAAAAACGCAATACTGTAATATAATATGAAATTTGGGTTGAATTAATAACAAATAATTAATAACAGAGGACATGTCCTCTGTAACAAAATATCTTTGTTACCCAGGGAGGACATATCGTTATCCAGGAAGGACAAAAAAACACAACTTCCTTTATAATCAGGCACTAACTGGGTCTACTGTATAAAATACTAGCCTCATCTTCAACACATCAATGTCATATTTCACATGAAATAGGTCATTTTAAAAAGTAAAAAAATTATAAATGTTTTATTAGCGTTATCCAGAAAGACACATGATTTGAGGACGTCATGTACAACCGACCGAAAAGGTAAAATATCAACATTTTAAGAGAGAATTACTGAACTTGTGATCTGTCTTCAGGGGTCCTTCAGAGTCTGTTGGCTGATGCAACACCCTGCAATACGACTATCCACATCCAAATATGGTCATATATAGCCACTTTATGTGTGTTACCCAGGAAGGACATTTGGTAATCCAAAAGTAGGGACAAAAGTATTTCTTGAATAAAAATGTAAATAAGCTGAGTGTTGTTTCTATATTTGTAGGTGTCATTACAAACATCAACACGATTATGCCCCAGTACATAATTAATGCTTTTATTAAGATTTTTTGACATTTTTAGCATATTTTTGTACATAGATTTTAAGCCCGGACGTTATCCAGGAAGGACAGTTTTGTACTTTTGAGCTAAATAGCTCCTTCAATTTTCATTTCTTGTAGTAAATACTCACGTGAATAAGTAAAGTGGGGAGAGCTGGTAACAAAATGTAGTGTTTTAAAATTTTTATATATTTTTAACATTATAAATATGCTTCGGACACCAGAATTGACATGCCGCGTCTTTGACCCATATAATAAAAAGGTTAGAAATTGACTACTATACATTGTATATACATATAAACATACATACATACAAATATTTTACACTGATAAGTGTAATTGTAAGCAGTGCAGCAGTGTGTTGTTGTTAAAGCATTTACAGTTGAGTTTCCCTACTCTTGTCGGCAATAATGTTTGTGTCGAATATTTTAAATCTATGGCTTTTTTGTGGTCTTCTGATTTCAGATCAGAGTGCATCATGAAGATAAAGTGCTGCAAACATCTTGTGACCATTCAAGAAGCCACAGTTTTTTTACTTTGCACAGTTTTCGGACTAAGTGTTCCTCACCTCAAAGCGCTCATCCTCACATCTGTAAATGTGCTCCTCATATTGAGTCTTCTTGGAGCTCACAAACGTAGAGTCCTCTGACCACGATGGGAACGACACCCATGTGTCATTCAGGACCTGCAACACAACATCGCATTCAATTTAAACGTATGCTTAAGGGTTTCCTGTGAAGATTCTCATTTGTAATCATGTTGAATTCCCAGGAGCAGGGCTCCAGAGTGCGACCATTTTGGTCGCATATGCGACCAAAAATTTCAAGAGTGCACTTAAGGATTTTTCTAGGTCGCACCGGTGCATCTAAAAAATATAAATGTCCTTTGCAAGACCATCATCTCTCTGTGTTCTCCTGTGACTGAACTGACAGTCATGGTAGAGCATTATCTTGGTCTAAACCGATAAGAGACAGAGTTTGGGCGGAACTTTGCCTCAGATTGGCTGTGGTCACTGCTCTCCGTTGTGTGTATTTAAAATTTGCGAGCGGCAAAACAAAAAAAAAATGCGAGCGGCGCTAGCGACCTGAGCGCCACAGCAGCGGAAGGGGAAAAGAAAAGAAACAAAACGAGGCAAAAATGAAGAGGGGCAGAAGTATTGAAAGTTTTTTCACTAAACAATCTAAGCCGACAACCACCCCTGCTGCCATTCCCTCGGTTCCTGCTGAGATGCTAAGCCCCGGTCCTTCGGCGGCATCAGACTCGGAACCAGAGGAGACAACCGAGTCAGAAGCCCTTTTTAGATAGAAAAGGCGGCACATTTGCTCCAACTCAAGGGCGGCGATTTGCCAGCCTGTCTTTCTAAAACCGAGGCGTAATATTCCTCCTTTTCCGAAAGCCGCCTCTGAGGTAGGCATAAACATGTGACGTGACGTTAAGCTGGAAGTTGGGCTGTGAACGGTGACATAGAATTTGTCTTCAAAATAAGAGCTTTACATTGCACCCCACTGGAGTTTAGAACTGGGTTCTTAGCGGGGGGCTTTTAATTTGAAAGTAGCGACCATCCTTAGCTTTCCGACATAACATCAAGCTAACACAACAAAACAAAGACCGAGGCTCCTGGATCTCAGCGGCTGCTCAGTTGTTCATCTTAATGTCTGTGGATGAAATAATGGACTGACTGCTGTGAGCAGCTGTTTCCTGGTTTTAAAACTCCTCGGTTGTGGGTCGCACAACAGTACAGGTCATTGACATCTCTGCCCAGCTCACCCACGGGCCGGCACATTTCCGCCTCGGTTTTAGATAGCAGTCGAGGCGGAAATAAGTGTACCCTCCGAGGCGGAAAATCGGCGACCACAACAGACCCCCAATTTGCCGGCCTCTGTCTAAAACCGCGGCTTGGTGCTCTGTCTAAAAACGGCTAGAGAAAGAGCCCGGCCCCGAGACTCAAAGTAAAAACCTGAAAACGTATTCTTTCAGGCAGGACTGGTTGAAACAGTTTCCCTGGTTACGGTACGATAAAGGACGTAATATAATGCACTGTGTATACTGTCATGAGTGCGGTCAGAGTATGGCCGGTAATAGTGCATTTGTAAGCGGGTCAACAATGTTTCGTGTCGAAACTTAAAAAAAAACACAGCATGTCAAAAAAACACACTACATGCCGGGACCGGTGTGTGGAGAAAGTGGCCCCTCTCCCAGCTGCATTTCAGCGGCAGGCAGCAGCAATCAGGTCCTCTGAGGAATCAGAAATTATTATAAAATGTAATGTTGCATACAACATTGCCAAAGAGGAGCTGCCTAATAGTGAAACACCTTATTTTTCTTATGTCAATGTCCTTCAAATAAAGACAAGGATTTCTCAATATCTTAGTCTTGTTTGGAAATCATTCACGTTATATTAAAGTTGTGGAGCCAGAAACGTCTCCTTATGGCGTTAAAATTCGAGTGCACCTAAATTTTGTGCCAGTGCACCTAAAAAAAAAAAGTTAGGCGCACCAGTGCAACCAATGCAAAAAGTTAGTCTGGAGCCCTAAGGAGGCACAGGATAAATAAATAATTAGAAAAGGGTGTAAAAAAGTGCGATATTTAAGACCCACTGATAACAATCAACTACAGCTGAAAAAGCTCGATTACATTAGTCAGAATTCAAGTTGTACTTGATATCGATGTTGCAATCCTGTAATGTTTGTTTAAAAGAAGAAAAAAAATGTTAATCTTGGGGGGGGGAAATCAATCAGTGCCAAGTTTGCTCATCTGAAACCAAATATTTCTTCCATCATTTCTCAGGTGAAGATGTCAGATGGAAGGATCGGCTGCTTTTCTGCCATTTCATTGTTACTTTGAAAAGCTCCAAATTTGTTGACGATCAATCACAAAAAATAACTGAAGAAAAAATTTATGTTCTATTTAGTTGTTAACATTTGTTGACTTTTAATTGACTATTCAATGTATCCATTAAAAGCACACTCGGTGCCTGGTGACTGTAAATTTAGAAGCAGCAACTGAAAACAACACCAGTTGTACTCCTGAGGCTATTTTCCAGATAGACTGAAATTGTACCTGGTAACCCTGCAGGAGAGAATAAACATGTTATCATGACAGGACTATCTTTAATAAGCAGACTTCCTCTAGTGACTCACCTCTCTGCACAGCGGCGTCCTGCCTGTGCACTTGGGCTGCTGGTAGCTCTTGGGCAGTGCTCTGTAGCTGGACCCCAGCCTCTTGCAGGAAGCGTAGTCAATCTCCATGGCGATACCCTCTGTTGCACGCTCCTTAGGTAAACTCTCGGCATGGCTCGACTCCCCATGGCTGGACTCTCGGTAGCCCAGGAAGTTTTTAAACCATGTGAAAAGCTCCGGGAATTTTCTGTCAATCATGGCACAATACATTTGCAACAATTAACAAAGAAGCTACGGCCATGTGGTTGACAGGTTTGTGTAATAATGAGACTGGTAGTTGATATAAGTATTACATTTGATGTAGATACAAAATCAATACCATATTCAATTAAAATTCATCTCTGACAAGTAAAGCAAAGACATACTGTTACATCTGAAAAAACAATTATATATAAACAATATATTGCTCATTATATACTGAAATTCAAATTGAGGAGTAACAGAGCGGCTGTACTTGGTAGTACCACAGTACGATATACATCATAGGTGTGATTGGCAAAGGACAAAAAAGCTGGAAAATATACGGCTCCACTACGTCTCTCTTTACATTTATTTTGTCCCGTAGTTGGCTTCAGCTAAGAAAGAAATAGTTAACCCCACACGTCCAAAATTCTTAGAACACAGTGTTTCCCCTAGATGTTTTTGTAGCAGCGGTGCTCTGAGTCGGTAACCTAGCCCCCGGACTAGTGGGGTCCCGGGGCATGCCCCCCCGGAAGAAAATTTTGAAAAATAACTCTTTAAATGGTGACTACTGTTGAGATTTTTGAAAAAAAAAAATTCATTTTCAGAATTTCAGAATCTAAGACATGAGACAAAATAGTGTAGAAGTTGACATTGCTGCTTGAAAATATGTGAGCATTAGAGAACTTTTTTACAATTATCTTCTTTATCATTATATATTTTTTATGGGAACAGAATCTGTTTAAGAAGTCAGTGGGTCAGATGACATGGAAGCTATTGAGAAAAAAAAAAATCATAATTTCTGCATAATAATATTCATATAAAATAGAGGAAGCACTAAAATACAATTAAAATCTGCTGCTGGTTTGGAGTCACGGGGCCACATGACATGGAAGATATTGAAAAAACTGCAATTATTTTGTATTAATAAATTTATGCCAAGTAATTTAATGACGGTCGCTAAATCAGTTTCCATCGATTCAGGGCAAGGCTCTGGGAGGTGAGCTAACCGTTCTCCTGCTGCTGACACTGGGCGAACCTGAGTAATGTCACGGCTGGACCCGAGTGAATATCCTCCAAAATATCCAACCTGAAACTAACTTCACACTGGTTCGATGAGGCGCAGCCTTTGAATAGGATGACAAGGATTTCAGTCACTCAACTTAAACAGTGACTTGTAGAAATTATACAAAGAGCAGTAATGACAATAATAATCACTTTCAAGATAACTTAGGGTGTTGTGCTTTCACTGTGTGCAACTTAAATTTGCCATTCGCCCGTGATATTAAAACTACAAAAATCACGTCTTTTTTTGCAGAGGTGGCGGTGCTGAAAATCCAGCAGCAGAATGCATATTGAGGGTTTCCCTAATATGCATTCTCTCACGCTCTTTGGTGGAGCTCTGCTTTGAATGAAGTTCCATCATGACAAAAAACGTTGACAGCTGTGGCCGGTCATTATGTTTACCAATACCCGCCCCGTGCCTTGCGCTGCACCCCCCCCCCCCCAAAAAAAACAAAACAAAAAAAAAAAACGGTTTTGCGTGATTTATGAGAGCCTCATTTTCAGGTCAGAAAAGCCGGATTCACACCACTGATACATAAAACTGAGTACCTTTTTACATCTCAAGCACAGTAACACAGTCGACACAGAGACCCTGAAGCGCTGGTGACTTTTGGGATGTGTGTGTGATTAAACTCACGCAAGAAATGGGATGACAAGCTGCACCAGCTCGGCACGGGAGATTACTTCCTGGTTGAAAATGTGAAGACACCGCAGGAAGTTGTCATAGGCCTCAGAGCTCCTAAGAGCCTTTCTCACCTGTTAAAGTAAAAGGAAATTAACAAATTTTCCTTTGAGCTGGTTTATCTTTAAAAGCTACTGGTGCTACCTGTAATAATACTGACCTTCTCAAAGAACATCGTTTCAGTACTGGTGCTGTGTTTGCCCACTTCACTCATGCTGTGGTCTTTCCCCATTATTTTGGGTTTCTTCTACAAAGGTGTAAAGAAATAAAAACATTATGATTGTTGCATGCTCTCCAAGAAGAAAAGGGTACATGTTCTTATAATAAAGACAATACTATAACTCTGAAGTCTGGGAAAATTTAAATACATCCAGTTGCCAAAATAAAACAGTCTGATAAAACAAAGACTCAACTGTAGCATGAGATGTTGCTGAACTGTATTAGTGAGGTGTTTTGCTAATATGTAGTCCTCATTAATGTAAATTAAAGACAATTTGTCTTTGCAGTAGAAACAAACGCCACAAACAGCTGAATATATGCAGACAGCAGCAGCAGCGTGGTGTGTACCTTGACAGGTGGTGTGGCTCCTACTCCTGTGGGTCTCCTGATTGGCAGGCCGTTCTGGCTAAGCCTCTGTTTGTTGTTCAGTAAGGGTCTCTTTACTGTGCCACCGTGATCATTACGCACCGACTCTGCCCTGTCTGGTGTAGCCTTGCCCAGAAGCTGAAAAGAAAATTGCACAATATTGTGTCACCAGAGAAAGATCACAAAAGTGAACTTAGTCTTTGTCATTAGAGTTTTACATTTTCAGGAGGACTTAAGTAAATGCAGTGGTTCTCAAATGTTTTGTCATGACCCCCTTCAGAAGCCAAAAAAAAAGATTCCCAGCAAATCTGATCAACTGATTTTTATTAAGCATCAACTATACCATGGAAGCAACTGAAAACACAAGCCAGGCTTAATCTCATTAGGAAAAGGCAGGCAGGCTGCCTTTGCTAGCATCAGAGCACCCAGACAGCAAGAAACAATGTCAGCACCGAACACATTTTTCAAATCAAGTCCAGGTAAAGTGTGTTCAGGGAAACTTACCATCGAGCTGTTTGCATCAGGCAGGAACTGTCCAAACTCTGAGAGCAAGTCCTCCTGGTTTTTGAAGAGTCTTGCCACCTGAGTGTAGACCTCCTGCTCTGTCAGTGCTGGGGTGTAGTTGCCTCCTGCCTCTTTAGCATTTCGCTGTTCCTTCTGGAAATGTTATAATCAAAGACAACAGGGGAGGTGAAAAATACACTTACACTGGCTATCAACTGTTTGTATATGCTACACTGCCCACATGGCGTTCCTTTTCTTACCTGGTATGTGTGTAGGATTTCCAAGAAGGCTTTGTAGATGTCTGGCTGACCCTGGAAGCGGTTCTTGATCTTGTTGACATAATTTATAGCGTGGTTGAACTCCACCGGCTGGTTGTTCTGGAGTGCGGGCCCACCGGACGGCGTGCTGCTCACAGGAGTGTGGGACTGAACGGAAGGTGAGCGTGGTGAGGCGTAGGAGGGGATGGATGGGTTGGGCTGGCTGGTGGGTGTATGGGCTGGAGACTGAATTGGCTGATGGGATAGACAAAAGAGAGAGAGCATGTCATTGTACACTCATCAGGTGAAGATTCAGTTTGGTGTGCAAAAACTTTTTGTATCTTGTATCTTGTATCTTTGTAAGTCAAATTACAATGTTATTAACTATGAAGCAACTTAAATTGAAACTCTGTATTCTACCTTGCTGGTTTTATTGGGAGCAGGTTGGTTGGGTATGGTTGGAGTGGTGGTGGTGGTGGTTGGGGTAACAGTGGCGGTGGCGGTGGCCGCAGTGGTGGCTGCGGTGGCCGCGGTGGTAGTGTGCGGACCAGCCTGTGGCAGACTCTGGTGCTGGGGTTGGCTCGCAGGTTGGCTGGATGCTCCACTTACAGGGATGTTATGAACAGATATGCCGTGAGGGGTGATGTAGTGGATCTGACCTGGCGTGGTCACGTTGACTAAATCGTTGGTTTGAACCTCGATCTTATATCCGGGTGGCAAGAAAGTGTTAAAACCCATAATGAGGTCTGGGTGGCCCTTGAAGAGCTGCGACACACGGTTGATGACTCCAGGAGTGTCTATGCTGTAGTGGAAGAATGAATGAGAGTAATTTAGCATCTGATTCATCACCTAGAGACTGGTCTGCATGTTGCATATTAAAACTTGATATAGATTGTTCTAATTGATGAGGATTTGTCAATAAAATCAGAACTGACCTCTGAGACTTGAACTCTTTCATAATATCAAGGAAATCATTATAAACTTGCGGCTGATTCCCAAACTGCAGCTTCACTTGATCCAGATAGGACAAGGCGTCTTCAACCTGTAAAGTGAAGGTGAACAAACATTGTATAATTTCTCTCCTCAGGTCTGATATTCTGTCACACTGAATGTAGAATGAAAATTGGCTCAAATCTGTAAAAGTCAAATAAGCTCAAAGGGCCATTCAACTTAACACTGATGGTATTGCTTTGCACGACAACTACTTGTTTCTAAAGTGGAGATACCTTCAGCCGCTGAAACTGTTGCTGTCCTTGGGTTGAAGTCATAGCTGTGGGTGGATGAACATGACCTTGGACCACTGCTGGGCCCTGGGCCTGAACTGCTAGGCTGTGTGTGTGGGGACCAACATGAGGTGCTGCATTATGTCCATGCCCATGTCCACCTGTGTTCTGAGGCATTGTAGGGACCTGTTCAGGAAGAAGTGACAAGGACTTCAGGATCCACAGACTCTACAGATGTCCTTGTCTTATGTCTTTTGCATATTTCTACAATTAAACTAAATAAAAGGACAGCTTAAAGCAGAATGGTACACTTCTTAATTAACATTCAGTTCAGAGACTGCTACTTTAAGAAGAACCACTTTTACATTTCTCCCATTTGATCAGCTCACTGAAAGAGCAAGTTTAAAATCAACTGGTACCAGTCTTCTGACCTGGTAGCCTTGTGGGAGAGAATACTGGATGCCGGTGGATGGCTGCATGTTGTCTGCAGATGCCTCTATCACAGTCGGGGCTGGGGCGAGGGCCCGGTGCTGGAAGCTGTCTGCAGTTCCTTGAACTGGAGGTCGGCGTGACTGCTGCTGCTGGGGTGCAAATACTAGTTCCGCGTCCTCCACACGCCTCTTCATTGTATATGCATACTCACAAGGGCTAAAGTGGAAAGAGAAAGAATGACAGTTAACAGGGATCCTACTAGTTTAGAACTGGTGAAGTCATTTGAGGCACTTTAAAGGGTAATTAGTTAAAAAATCAATTATTAAAACAAGTTCTTAACTATCTGATGGCTATTGAAGCACGGTTACAATGAAACTATGCCAGGACATGTTAAAAGGACTTTAAAAACAGGCCTGATGGCACATTTTTACGGTTATTGTGATCCATGAGACATTAAAGGCTCCACCAGAGTGACACTTTGACATTTCCAAACACCACCATTATCTTACATTGAACCTTTATTTATGCACTATATTTACAAGTATTGGCATACTGATGAACAATTTAAACAATTCCACAAAATCACAATCAATCAGTATATAAATAAAATAAGACAAGGGACAATGCTTAAAACTATTTCAGTGCGTGAAACAAATGGCTGTGAAGAAATCATTTTAAAACAGCTTCTCTCTAAATAGACTTGATATCACTGACCAACCAAATGGCTGTAGCAGCCAGTTAGGGACCGTCTGTCAAGTGACAGCCACATTACGATTCAGAACTGGAGCAGCCTCTTGGACAAGAGGTGACTCAAGACAATCATATTAACTTGTTACAGCTGATATGAATGTATGTATCCCGTAAAAAGGTAAGTTCCCCCCCCCCCCCGAGTTTCAAGCATATTTTTGAAAATAAATTAAATTAATTCAGTCAAAACCCACATTGAACTGTATTTATTATAAAAAAATATTTCCACAACTATTTACAAAAGCAAACACTCAAAATGACAAATAAACCAAATCTCTGATTAAATAAATAAGAGCATGTTGAGTCGGCTCCTCAGGGCCGGTCTGCCTCTTCTGACTGCTTCTCCTCCCTGTTACAAACGAGAACACCAGACTTTGTAAGACGACTACATTTCATCACAACAGCAGGTTATACAGTTATGGTTGCTTAAAATATTGAAATCGGATGACAAATATTTGTTAATCTAACATGAAGGACAATAAAGACAGTACATGTTCTATTTGATGATGAATGCAACCCTACTTTCATCAATACATATCATATCTTGCTCGACTCTTTCATTATGTTTTTCCGTTGTTCCGACCTCCTGTGTTCATTACTGCTATTATCTTTGGACTCTCCTCTGTGGTCCTGTCATCCTCGGCCCCCCACGCCATCTTCCTGCTGGTCTGCATTGGTGCAACCAAGAAGTCAAGGAAAGACGGGACCACGAGTACCTCCACTTTCCCCCGTTCCCTGCTGCTGACCCACTTCTTCTCTCGAGTCTCCCTTTTCTTTTCTCTCTAATACGTGTCCCTGAGACTTTTCGACTTCTTCTGAGAAGAAACACACAAAACATGAACTATAATTACTGGTGTTACCTGTGGTTGATGCTAACTCTGGCTAATCCTAGTGCTAACTTAGTTCAGATTCAAGTCCAACATATTGCTGTAAACAAGTACACAGATATATTTACCTGGTAGTCCAACATCCTTACTCACTTTCCTCCACACAAGCTCATTCGTTGTCCCGTCTCGGCACGGGTGAAGCACTGTGTTGTGGGCTCCGGGTGTCCGTAAACCGCCACAGTGATCTTGTCCTCCATTATTGTTCTTGAACGTCCAGACATCAGCATGGCTGATGTCTGGACATCAGTGTGAATGTCAACACCAATAGACATTCGCGAAACAGAGTCACGCAAAAAATATTGCTCGAGTTCAGTATTTTCAACTCACTCGGTTCTCGTTTGACGCCGCATTCGCATCGTTCACGCCGCATGGATCAATCTGACATGCACCACATTGAACGCCATTAGTATTAAAATCAATTCAATCTATAATTTGGTCTCATCGGTGTCTTTGCATCCAGACATCACAGCTCCTCTCTACATGTTGGTTTACAATTTATGACGAGGATCTCAAAACTCTGATTGGAGCCGTCAGATCGATCTATGTTGGTATGTAAGTACAAGGTACAGAGTCAAGGTCGAACAATGTGGCTTTTCAGGGCAGATACCAATTATTAGGAATCAATGAGACTGAAAACTGAAGTTTGGGACCGAAATTCATTTGCAGCCAAATTGAAAGTCTTTGTGTCAAAACTGTGAACAACCAGTGATGAAATAAATTACAATTAACTGAAGTACTGTTCTTAAGTACAATTTTCAGGTACTTTGGTTGAATATTTTCTTTTTTCTGCTACTTAATACTTAACATTGATAAATTGAGTTTCTAGTGATTTGCAGATTCAGACTATTCAACGCTTATTGGTTATTAATTTCTGACATGTTACCACACCTTGCAGTGTTTTGGGTGGAGCCACAGCAGCACATTTTTAAATGTTAAAATTAGATTTTTTTTAATCGGCAACATGACAAAAAGAAAGAAAAAAAAACCCACTTGTATTGCTAATCAGTAAATGCTGAATATGGGCCCAGACGCATTCTGACACCGGCTGATAATATAATGTCTAACTTCAGAAACACTTTTCTGAGCTTTTGTGGGAATTTTCTGTAAATAAACTACAGAAAAAAATACAAGACGTGATCCACTTTCAGACTAATTACTGCGTAATAAAAAATAAACAAAAAAATAACAACCACACAATTGGAAAATATAAAAGCCATTTTAACGATTGCATAACACTAAATATACGTTGTGTCTGTCTGAATGTTTCTCAGCACATTCACACACATTTATAGCGACATGTAATTTATCGACGGTCCCTCAGCACACGTCACTGCAGCTGGTCAGCGGGCAGCCGACATTGTGCCTCACCGTCCTGCACCACCAATTTCGGAAAACACGGTGCCTGAGCGTCCGGTCTTCAGACGCCGAGATCGCGCCTGTCGCAAATCCAGCTCCAAATATTCTTTGCCGAACGCGAAGCTAAGAAGGCAGACAGTGAAAGAAGTCGAAATCAGTTGACTAGCGTTACTGAAAGCTAACATTTTGCTGCCAGCCAACATTTTACAGGCATGTAGGCGCTGCCGCTCGCTGTAGCCCTGCCTCATCCCCTCCCCCTCTCTGCCAAACACCGAGCTTAACGCCAGCCGTTTTCGGTGAGCTGACCGCTTTCGCTAGTCTGATGGCTGACGTTGGCTTTCGTCCTAGCTGGAAGTTTAGTGGCAAGCGAGCTAACCTTTATTAAATGCAGAAAATGCTAGTCGGCATAAAGAACCAGTGAGTGTCGGTTTGTCATTCCCGGGTCATCGCTGACTGTCCTCAGTAAACGGGACTCTGCTTGCTAAAAAAATCCAGATGAGCTGAACGTGTGGGCTAACTGACGTTACCCTTTCTGTTCGCTGAAGATAACGAAAAGAAAACAGCCGTGCTTCATCGCAACTGTCAACACGCTCGGTTGCTAAGTTTGTAACGCATTGGCTACCGTTACATTTTAATACTTAAATAAAGTTACATGGTCAGTAACTAATTCTGGTAATGCTAGCTGGTTAGGTCAGGAAGAACGCTGGCTAGCTAATAAGCTAACACTAGCTTCTTCATAGCGTTAACGTCGCATTAACGTCAAGTTATGCGAGAAGTTCGACAGGAAAAAAAATCGTTAACACACAAACTGCTTTTCCGCTAGTAACGTCTGTCATAAAATGCAGATCCAGCCAGTAAAGACTGGTATAACAAGAGCAAACTAACAACAAAAATGCATGTTGTCAGGTCAATCTGCTCAGCGTTAGCATGTCAGCTAACGTTAGTTCATGGTCGCCGCTCTTAGCCTGCTAGCTTCACTTAAACTAGCTTGACTAACTTATCGGCGCTGCACGCTAATGTAGCCGCTCTCGATCCCACGTGGTATTTTGTCGGGACACGAAAATACACCAAAATGTTAAGTCATCAAATAAAGGCAACCTGAGTTGGATCGCTATCTGGTCTGTTCAGCAAGGTTATATAGCAGCTATATGCTACGTTAGCACAACA
The DNA here is from genome assembly GCA_963678695.2 of Diplodus puntazzo. Taxonomy (NCBI): domain Eukaryota; kingdom Metazoa; phylum Chordata; class Actinopteri; order Spariformes; family Sparidae; genus Diplodus; species Diplodus puntazzo. The sequence continues at coordinate 34,656,563 of OZ023155.1, read as the reverse complement.
ACCAACCCCCATCAATACAGGGTATCCGGCTAACAAGCTAATACTAACTTACCTCGCAGGCTGCCACCAGCGACAAGTTGACACACCGGTGTAACGCAGTCCAACCAGTAAACCGCCACTCGTGTATTCACTCGGCCGTGACAAAAAAGTTAAGTTCTGAGAAGTGGTCGCACATGAAAATGTCAAAAATGAAATTGGCCGTAGTGGCTACGTCGCTAACAACAGTGTATGTATGAAGCGGTGTTCCTGAACATAGAGGCGTGGCTAACCGGAGGGCGGACCGTCTCCTCCCAGGCTCAGCTGTGATTGGTCAGATCTGCAGAATGAAAACAAATACAGTGCGGGCGGAGAGCCAGAGGCTGGTTCAAGGCTCTGGTGCTGGTCCTGAGGAGTCTGTCTGCACCACAGCCTGTCAGTGGCCCAGCAGCTACAGCATTAGTCACATATATGGATTTGCCATATTCCGTATCACTTAAAGGTGATTTATTGATTTGAGTTTTGGGGCAGCATGGTGGGACAGTGTCACCCCTCAACAACAAGGACCTGGGATTGAGACTGGGCAGGTCCCTCTGTGCAGGTCACTCTGTGCAGGTCCCCCTGTGCAGGTCACTCTGTGCAGGTCCCTCTGTGCAGCCTGCAGGTTCTCACACTGCTGCCTCCTCACCATCAAAGGACACTTCTTACCCTTAATTGTCCGTGAACGTCTAAATAGTTGTCTTCTCCCTTTATGTCAACCCTGTGATGAGCTGAAGACTTATCCAGGGTCCACCAATGTCAGCTGCTGAGAGCCATCTGCTGCCCCTGTGACCCTGAAAAGAATGAGTGGTGGATGGAAACTTCTCTGACAGGGACAATGCAGCTCAGCAGAGAGTTTATAACTGTTGCTAATGTTCAGCTCTCGTCCGTTGTTGGGCTTTTACATGTCAGACATGTCAGACATACAGCTGTCAGTGTCATCACAACACAATTATTATTATTATTATTTCTTTATTTGAACAGAGACAGTGCACAATAAAACATTAACGCTGTATAAACAAGGAGAGATGCATTGCACCGGGTTCTAGAAGGTTGCTATTCTCCACCTGTAGTCCCTGGGCAGGTAGATGGAACATACAATAAGTTAGAAACAATCACTAAATTCACAGTCACTAAATTTCAAATTTCAATTACAAAGCTATGAATACACACCAATCACACATACCGCACTACAGCATCACCAGTGTTGGCCAAATTACTTTTAAAATGCAATATATTACATATTAATACATTTTAAAGTAATACATTACATTACAATATTACTATCTGAGTAGTTATGCATTACTTATTACTCTACTTTTTAGTTACTTTCAACAAAATGCCCAAATAACCTCTATGAACAATTGACAAGCCTGGATCTTTTCATATAGATGAATGGTCACAGAGATGAGCAGGCAGACAAAGATCACAGTCTGATGTATTATGAGATTTTTATTGTAAGCTCAGTCATACAAACAGATCAATACCTGCTAGAATGTAGCCTATAATGACCCAACGTGACAAACATCTATCTGTCTAATACAGTCATGTTGGATTCATAAAGCAACAATAAACACTTCCCTTTGGTCAGTGATGCAGATTCTAACACATTACATCGCTGTCATAATATATTACTGAAATATTATTTATGATATGTTATAGTACTCTGTTACCACTTAGAGAAAAATATTACTGTAATGAGTTGCTTTTGGAAGAAAAGTGTTAGAATTGACAGCTGTGTAGATTACGGGAGCCTAAAGGATCAGGAGAGGTTTGCAATTAAAGGGTAACTCCATCAATTTTACACATTAAAGTGTGTTTACAGGTCTTGGGTAGAATTACTGTATTTTGTCCATCTAATCTATTGAGTGACATCACTGGAACAATATTCCAACTTCCCTCTATTGATTTCTGGCTGTAAACAGCAACATTTCTTCTGGGATACAAACATTAGAAGTCGTTTGTCAGACTCCAAGTAAAATATATTCTATCATTGTACATTTGCAAGAATTACAACATTTAGCCGACTTCACATTTTCATTGCAAGCAGACATTTTGATGAAATGAACTACAGGGACGCCCTCTTAAGCTGCTCCCCTCACGATGGCACACCACTCATAATCTGGGGTGACTTCAACATCCACCCGGACTTCGACATCCACCCTTGAATACACACTATCCTCCACCCCAAACATCATTGCTGTGGCCCAATCTTCCAGATTTACCCTCTACAACAACACTAAACATCAGCAGCATCCGTTCTTTCCTCACAAAGGACGCAACACAACTACTACTACTGCTACTACTACTACTACTAGTACTTGACTGCTGCAACTCCCTCTTGGCAGGACTCCCAGCCTCTGCTTCTATACCATTGCAGCGTATCCAGTAGGTGTGGGAATTGAGCATCGTGGAGAGGAGGAAGCGATCTAAAGCCTGGCTGCATTTCACCAAACAAGATGAGAATTCTGCCATGTGAAATCAGTGCGATGCTGTAATATCGTGTAAGGATGCAAATACCAGCAACATGCTAAAACATTTGTCTACCCAGCAGCAGGCATGGACTGGCCATCTGGCGTACGGGGCAATGCCCGGTGGGCCGACGCACGTTTTTGGGCCAGACTGTCATAATTTAATCAAAACAGTATATTATAAAGCATTTTTATCGACCGCGACGGCCCATTGGTTGATTTTCTTGAAGGACACTGGGCTTATCCAATGAAATCTCTCAGCCCTCCTCTTTTTTTTTTTCTAAGTGCAAAGTTTAGAGGGGGCGGCCCATTGGCCCATCTTCAATATAGACAGTGGACTGAGCCAATCAGTATATAGTACGACAGCGGCCCCGCCCCTTCCCTGCGCTGTCATCTGTAACTTCTGCTAGTTTCAAAATGTTGAGCGCGAGGAGTGACAACATGGAGCAATCAAGGAGAAAGAAATTGGGTGCGGAGAAGTTGCGTGCTAAGCGAAGAATCTCACTGTAGATGTTGGAAAATGTGCAAAGATCACAGACATGTTCGCTGGAGGGGCTGCTGTGGCCTCCACGTCCTCTGAGACAGCGTGGTGGTGATGGAGGTAACATTAGCTGTTTTACATGTAGAGTTCTCAACGGGACAAACCCGACCGGACCGCGGGTCCGGGCCGAGTTAACGTGGGGGGGCGGCACACAGTTCATGCGGGTGTGTCGGGCTGTGTCGGGTTCGAGCTTGTAATTTAAAGGCCCGTTGAGAACTCTAATTACATGAGAATGATGAGCAATGGCGATTGATAAGTATCAATATTAATTGGTGTTGCATACTTCCAAAATCTGGCAGCCACGGCACCTTTTTATGATAAAACAGCAAATGGTCAAGGCTGAGAAGTGTTGGATGAGCAGCAAGTGTCCATTTTAGGCTCCATCATGGCATTTTAGATATTTAGGTTAAAGGTGTGTTGAAAGGCTGCATAGTAGTTTGAATTTGTTGCAACCCTCTATGCTGTAGTTAAACATGTTTTAAGAAACTGATTATAAAACTGCTAAATGATAGTAAAATCTTTGCAATTTAAGAATTATTAAGTAAGTGTAAAAAAAAGTATTATTAGCAAAAGGTATGCCCACATTGAATAAGAGTAAGACAGTGTCAAGTGCTTTTAAGACAAGTTGCTTTGCATGCGTTCATAAAGCAGCCCTGTCTTTAGCCTGATATAACAATCTTTCAGCTTTTTAAAGGAGGGAGGACCTTTTAACCTGAAGAATTAGAACTGAGCTGCTATACCAGGCAAATTCAGAAAATGCATATTAGAGATGATTTCAATAAAAAGGATAAAAGAATCAGTTGAACTACACAGAGCAGAGTGGTGGAGTTAACAACATATGCTAAACTTCTGATATTTAGGATGTTGATGATACATTATGCTTGAAATAGAATATAGCTAAGGAGGTAGAACTGTGTTGAGTAAATTTGCTTATTTGCTTTGCACAATGATTATTTGATAGACTTCTAAAGTAATGATAAACTGTACATTTCTAATAAGCCTAAGGGCAAAAAGTTATTTTTTTATTTTTTTCGGTTGTGCTCCGCTAATTATGAGGGGCCGGTCTAAGCTAAAAATGCCAGGGCCGATTTTTTGTCCCAGTCCAGCCCTGCCCAGCAGTACCTAGAATGTCATGTGTTCGACCATGTACAAGTGCTAACGTTGCTGCTGGTCAAACAAGCTCCACTGGGACCTCCGCTGACGATGATAACGTTGACATTAAAATAAAGAAAAGGAGTGTTTAGCCGTAATTTAGCATGTTCAAGTGTTAAATGTTTATTTTTTTTGCTTATTGTATCAGTGTAATTTATTTAGACTGTATTTTCTTTCTACACTATATCTTGTCAAGGTGTTGTTCAGTATGTTTGAGTTGAATATGTTCATGTTCACAGTCTTGTGCAGACATAAATTTTGGAAAAAATAAAATTGTTGCTTTTGGTGCAGAAGACTGTGATGAACTCCTTTTTTGCCACTCAATGAACTACTGAGCAATCGATATGAGAGTTGATAAGGAATTGGATTGATAGGCAGAATCGACAATGGCATTGATATTGATAAAAACCTATATCAATTCCCACCCCTAGTATCCAGAACGCTGCAGCACGCCTTGTTCTACCCAAATCCCTCCATGTGACCGCCCTCCTCTGTGACCTACACTGGCTTCCCTTTGCGACCAGCATCAGATTCTAGACAATGGTGCTGGCCTTCAAGGCCGTCAATGGAACTGTACCCATCTACCTCCAAACACTGGTCAGACCACACACTCCTGCGCAAGCACTTGGCTCCACCCCATCAGCTGGCTGGCTGGTACCGGCACCGCTGAGAGCAAACAAAGGTCGCTTAGCAAAGTCACAACTCTTTTCTGTTTTGGCGCCTCAGTGGTGGAATGAACTGTGAACAATATCAGGACAGCAGAATCACTCTCCATCTTCTGCAAAAGACTCAAGACTCACTTGTTCAGACTTCACCTCGACCCCACATAGCATGAAAAAAGCTTTGGACAAAAGCGTCTGCTAGATACCCTAGATGTAAATGTAAATGAGTAAGACTGTTCATGTTCTTGGCCGAGCTAGCAGTCGGACTGGTAGTCTTGATTGAGGTGGCACCGGCTGGTCTTACATCTGCTGGATAGATAGCCTTGACTTGCTGTAATTGTCCAATCATTGTGGGAGGGCAAGAGTAATCTCGTGGGTGCTGATCGTTACTATCGAGACTAGCTCCCCTAGGCAGATGAGTATCTCAGTAATATTCACCCCCTCTGGCCACTTTTGGATCTCTTCGGGTTAAAAAAACACATCCTGTTTATAATACCCTCTTTGGTCTGGCCTGCTGCAATCACAGTCTTTAATTTCCCAACCTGCACCATGCCCTCCTTGTCCTTTTGGTCACCACTTTGCACAATCTGGATCAATACATTTGCTTTTTTACAGTCAATGGAGAACGTTTCTCTTACCTCTGCAGGTGTCACATCAGGGTTCTGCTTGTGGCTTTTCTTTGCTCGGTTTGTCTGTCTAATTCAACACCAGCTGCCTCACTCATCCCGTCAATAAGTGTTTCATCAGTATTCCTCTGATCATCAAGGTAAGGCTTCAGCTGAAACCGGATGTGCTCAGTGAACAGTCCAGTACTCACTGACCCGTACGGATCATCTGATCCCTCTGTTGAAGCGAGTAACAGCCTCTCTTTGAACTCAGTGGTTCTAATGAGGATGTTTTTAGGAGACTATCATGTATGTTGGCTAGTCTGTGATACAGATCTGTAGCACTGTCTCTTTAAAATGTCCCTTTAATATTGTCTTCAGCTTGGAAAGGGCGAGATCACTTTTCACGTGGAGCACGTCATGAATACTCAAACTTGGACTGATTGCCTTTCCCACAGCCTCCATGACTTTGGCTTCACTGTGTCCTTAATTAGGCCTCTGTCAATCTGATGCATCACGTTTGCGTATGAGAGCTTTTACTTCTGTCCCTTTTCCCCAGTCTGACCACAGATCTTGAAGTCTGTACTTATTGTCACTCTGGGAAGCTTATTTACAGCTGTAGGCAACACATTTGCTTGGCTTGAAAATCCAGTGTTTTCTCTCGTTTCTCTTGCTCCTTCAACTTCGTGAAAAATCACGAAGTTGAAGGAGCAAGTGAAACGATTTTCCCTTCTATGCATACCTCTTTGAGCTGGTATAGCAGGAAAGCCATAGTCCTAATTCCTCCACATTCATTGTGTGTGTATGTGGCTGTGAGTTTGCCGCTGCTGTCAGTCAAAGGTGATCTCAATCCATCACGCTGGCTATGGCGTTAATCATCCCAGAGGTGCCTCCAATATTTGCTGCACACTTGGACAAACCAACCCTACTATTTCTTCTCTCTTCAGGTACAGGTGCACAACCACACAGATTCATTTACCTAGTGACACCAAGGACGTTTTTCAGTGGCGTTTTGAAGCCAACACAGTCTTCCCGGCTATGAAAATACCGGGATCGTCCATGTTGTGCGGCCCATAGAGCATGCACACTGACTAGAGACTACTGCCCGCTAACTAGCTAACTTCTGGTTTAGTGCCCGGCTGACTTGAATGAGGATAAAATAATTTGATCTTGCGGCTCTTCTAGACTTTCCAAATTCTATTAGGCCAATGGGGTCAAATAATGACAGACAAACAAATCATTTCACAAGGTTGTAAAACTCAAAAAATGTATCCCCTGTTTTACAGACGCTTCTTTCACTGAACTTACAGGAAGAAGAGGAAAAAATCCAGAGGAAAGTTAATGTGTAGAACAGAATCTTTGTTTGCATTTAAATGATTAATAAGGATATCAGCAGGTGCATCACATCCTGACACGTCCAATGAGATATAAAACTGAGAATGAAACAGGAACTGAACCCACAGAAACCACAGAGCCAGATAGCAAGCAGATGCAGATCCAGATCTAGATATTTAAACAAGTATAAAGGACAGAATGGGTTATAATGTAGGGCAAGGACAGATGAAATGGGATATTTAGGTGAAATGTGAGGCACCTCATGTCACCTCTCGGGCTCCTTAGTGCACCCATGGGTACAATGCAAACATGAAGTACTAATACCTAAATTCAGCCTACTATCAATGGTGCCACACTGTCAACAAATATAGGCTTAAATTAACAAGTTACAGCCAACAGTTAAACACATCTATGGCACTTCTTCCTGTTTACATCCCCTGTATTATGGGAGCAGCAGTTAAAAAACTTTGAGCGCAGTTATCCCTGAATAAGACAAAAAATAATCACATACAAAATGCTTTAATCATGTAACTACCAATATTTTGGAGATCTATATCCCTAGTCTATATCCCAGTAATTTAACGTAGCACAAAGATCTTTCAACTGCTCATGAAACAGTCTCAATCCAATGCTGATATATAGTGCTCAGCGTAAATGAGTACACCCCCTTTGAAAAGTACCATTTAAAACAATATCTCAATGAACACAAAGACAATTTCCAAAGGGGGGGAGAGAGAGAGAGAGAGAGAGAGAGAGCATTTGTTAAACATAACATGAAAGTAAGGTCAATAACTTAGATTACACATTTTTCAGTTTTACTCAAATACGGGCGATGCAAAAATGAGTACAACCCACAACAAAAACTACTAAATCTAGTACTTTGTATGGCCTCCATGATTTTTAATGACAGCACCAAGTCTTCTAGGCATGGAATGAACAAGTTGGAAACATTTTGCTACATCAAACTTTTTCCATTCTTCAAGAATTATCTCTTTTAGAGACTGGATGCTGGATGGAGAGTGATGCTCAACTTGTCTCAATTCATGATGCTATCAGTGAAACGCAGCTCCCCGACACCAGCAGCACTCATGCAACCCCACTTAAGGACACTGCCACCACCATGTTTCACTGTAGGCACCATGCATTTTTCTTTGTATTCCTCACCGTTGCGACGCCATGCGGTTTTAAAGCCATCAGTTCCAAAAACATTTATCTTGGTCTCATCACTCCAAAGTATAGAGTCCCATTAGTCTTCATCTTTGTCAGCATGGGCCCTGGCAAACTCTAGACGGGCTTTTTTGTGCCTTTTATAGTCAACTGTCTGCTGGACACCTGTGTAAAGAACAATTAGACTCATCTGTGGTTGATTATTGTTAAATCAGACATTTGTAGTCTAAAATCTAGCCTTGCTCCAGAGACTTTCAATGGGGTGTACTCATTTTTGCATCACCCTAATTTGAGTAAAACTGAAAATTTTGTTCTCAAAGTTAAAGTTAAATTATTAACCTCACTTTCATGTTGTAAGTTAAACAGATGTTATATAAAACTTAGTCTTGTCAACATTTTGGAAATTGCTTTTGTGTGCATTGAAATATTGTTTAAAATATTACTTTTCGAAGGGGGTGTGGTCATTTACGCTGAGCACTGTACGTCAATATGACCTAAATAAGCAAGCCGGACCATCAGTGAGAAGATTGACTCTTTCATTTTAAGTTAAATTTATTATCATTAATGGCCGTCACCGGGTCAGATTCAGACTTTTCCAGTTGGATCAATTATAGAATTAAAGCTTTTCTTTAAGGCGGCATGCTGAGGACGACGTGAGGAGTCTGACAGCTGCTCTTTAGTCTGGTGCTTTAGAACTCCAACAAGGTTCACTTCATTCCACCAATGTCATCGTGTGTCCACAAGGGGCTGCCAGAGTCAACATGAGATACAACATAAAAAGGTATGTATGACTATAATTTATAGATCACCATCATTTTTAAATTGAGTTTCTTAAAATAGGGAATTAAATAAAATACATTTTCTGTACAAAAAACAAAACAGGACAAAAGAATCAAAGACGCCCTTTTATTTTTAGGTAGATAGCTAAAAAAGTGCACAGTTGCAAATGAATAAAAACGTGGACAGAGTTTAACAAATATGAGATGAGAAGAGCAGCACAGAAGATAATGTAACAACCTGAAATTCAACTACTTCACTGGGCAGTTGTTACAGATCTGAGGGATCAGCCTTTAGTTGTCTCATGTGAGTGAGTCTATGCCTCAGCATCAAGCTAGCAAAATAAAACTCAACACCCTTTAACACTGGATCATAAAACGTCCTGCAGTGCAAACAATCTAATAATAATATTAATACATCTACACTAGTAGATTAACTAGTCACGTTTTAACATCCTGAGGTGTCTTACACCTTTTAACCAGCAGAGGTCAACATTATTTGAGTTTTAGAATAAACCTGGTCCCTTCACAGTGGTCAGATATACACTACCTCTGATCACAATACAAATGTCATATAGATGAAATAAAAAAATAAAATCAATAGAAAAACTTCACATTTGCTTAAAGGGACTTACTTCACCTGAAAGACAGCACAAAACCCCAACTAGCTTCAATAATATATGAACATTTAGTGTTTTTTATTGGTGTATGTAACTTGTACAAAATATGCATGTGCCTCAAACTGTCGTTTTACATCAATAATTTGAAAGAAAGTGAATACGTGTATTTCTCAAGATGTCAGCGAGTTAGATTAGAAGATCAATACCATCCTATTCATCAGTTAAATGTAGGGCTGGGTGTATGCCTTTAAAATGGTATCACGATTAAAACCAGAAGACAATACTGATGCCATGCAGGTATATTACGATATCCAATATCTCAGACGGAACAATTGTCTCACATCATGATAACGATATGTTTCGTATATATTGCCAGCCCTAGTTAAATGTCAAACTACAATGATACTCAGCTTAGTTTAGCATATAGACTGGTAATGGTGTTATTATGGTTCCCACTGCATTTGTTGCTGATTAGTTCCCGTCGTTGGTCGCATTCTCTACGCTTGTCTCAAAATTGATAGCAGTCGAACTGTCAGACGATTATGTCTGTTTTTCTCCTGATATGACTATTTACAAGCTGTAGTTTCCCCAGTAAACACACCAACCTCTTCCACTTACTTCCCACACTTCTGCTGCTCTTCTCGGGTTCTCTCATCTTCTGGAGCTGCTCTTCACAGTGTCTCTTGTTGATAGGGTGGACAGGTCTGGTTGCCCTGCCACTGGTCTATAACAGCCGAAGAGGTCTGTGTGTTTACTGAGGAAACTACAGCTCACAAAATGTCAAACTATTCTTTTAGCTGTTCACTTCCAGCTGCTTGTCATTATGACATTTATGGATGTAAAATGATGCATCGTTTCACATTAACCGTTAAGTGCAAACTACTGCTCTCAAAATGAAACGGTGCAGAGAAGAGTGTTTTGTTAGATGTGGGTGAAAACATCTGCTCGATTAGGTTAAAGTAGTAGGTTAAAGTAGTGCTAAGGTGATACGCTGAGAAGCCATTTTCAAACAAAATACTTCTGTCATTAGATATCTGAGGAAGTTTTGGAACTGTGGCCAGACTTTTTTACATGAAATGACAAGTAGTGATCAACCGAATCTTGCTGCAATGTATTCAGTAATTGTTAAGAAGACCTTCTGAATACCTGCTGCTGCTGAATTAAGGGATCAACAAAATCAGCAGGATTCAAAATCTGACAATAACCATTCCAACATTTTTCTTAAATATTTCATTCTGGACTAACGTGGTCCACTGTCCAACGCTGACCTCCTCGCTGCTAGCACGGCTGAAAATCAGCTGTGCAGATGAGTGTTTTGGGATTTTTTAAATGAGGTTTCAAAACCTGAATGTTTGGTTAGGGTTAGGGTTTCACCTTGTCAGTCTGAAGCACCTTCTGAACCCGCAGAAAACATTTCTCAAACCAATGATCAGTGGAATCCTTTGCTCCGTTTTCCCAAGACAAAACATAAAACTGTAAACTGTTCAGATCACATAGAAATAGATACATTTAAGATACGCAAGCTAAACAAGTGGCTAAAAGATGGATTATTTTGCTAACTTGGCTAATTAAGAAAACAATGTAAAGGTCTGTGATCATTTCATGTAATTTGGCACAACACAAGTGCAGCCCACAGGGACTTTGATAAATTCCTTTTTCACCATGTATTTGTTGGAGTCTTGGCACTTTCCAGTTGTCTTCTTTAGGATCTTCAGCCAAGCGAACACGAGCTTGGAGTTGTAGCTCTGGTTCTGCTGCCCGTCGATGATGCAGCCATTACAAATGCACTCGGCAAATGCGATGTCACGAGGGATCCTGTCGTCCTCTCGTTCCACTCTGATGGGACACAGAACACAAAGCAGTCGGTACACAAGCTCTGACACGATCACAACTCATAGCAAGACACATTTCCTTTATGTGCCAATAAAACACTGAACTGGTCCCAGATAAAAACTGATGGCTCATCTCAGTTTAAAGGATAAATCCAGAGTTTTTAACTTTTAAAGTATAAAAACTATAATTACATATGCAAACTGTATGTCCATTGAAAGAGCAGTGACGTGTTTGGACACAAACAGGTCGATGAACAGAGGCTGCAAAAATGCACACATCTTTCCTTCAATAGAAATTCAGATACTTGTGTGTATAAATACTCTGGTCAAAGCTGATTCAACTTCGTTACTCAAGCAAAAGTAATAGAGTACAGGCTCTGTATTGTACTCAAAGTATCAAAGTAAAAATGATCCCTCTGAAGACATTTCTACTGGACATTTTTGTGCAAAGCTAACTGGACCTCACATCTAACACAATTCAAAGACTATAAAAGTTAGCTGTGGAATCAGGCAGAGGGCTTCAGGGTGTTTGAGATACTTTACTTTTACAATTTTCTTCTACTTTATACTTTTATACTCCACTAACTTCCACTTATAAATACTGAACTTTTACTCCACTGCATTTATTTCAGAAAATGAGAAAAATGGTGAATATACATCAACATAAAAAGAAGAATAACTTGTGCTTGTACTTAAGATCTGAGTACTTCCTCCACCAGTGATGATTAAAACAAGTGCTAAAGATCAATACTCATCATTTCTAACAGGATATCTTAAGTTTTACTCAAATAAGACTTTTAACAACACTGCACTGCAGTACTGTTAGTTTTACTTAAGTAAAAGAACTAAGTACTTCCTCCTCAGAATAAATATATATAATGTACTTTTATTTCTACTTTTGATACTTGAGTAAATTTAATATCAGACTGTTGTGCTATTCGTGCAGGTGACCGTCACTTATATCAGAGTATTATAATAATAGTAATATATTGCTCTCTTCCGCCTCCACTGTTGTGACAAACTCACTCATGATAAAGGAGCGCCTTTTTGTCCCAGCGCGGTCTCCGTAGCAGCGTGCAGTCACTCACCTGTACCTCCACGGGGAGACGCACCGGTTGTTCCCGGCGCCGCGCATCTCCTGTGCGGCCTGCATGCAGCTCCTGCTGTCCGGCAGCCTCACAGAAACGTCCCACTTGCTCCAGTACTTCGTCTGAGACCTGTGAGCCAGCTCCTTCAGCTCCTGCTTGCTGATGCACCTGGGGGACGTGACGTCGCTGAAGACCAGCAGCGAGCCGAGAAACACCTGCGAACAGTCAGAAACAGAACCCATCAGAACCTGCTCCGACATGGACCCATAGAGCTGCTCCCCTCCGAGTCACACACACAGTTACCATTTGCAAGCTGACCCACGTCATCTTGATCCCGGACAGGTTCGACTGTACCGAGCAGGTCCATTAGGCCCGGTATATATAGGACAGTACCTATGTGTATGTGTGTTGCAGCAGGACAACCCTCAACAGGCCGATTTCCAGAGAAGCGCCAGCTGATCCCGCCCGGGCCATAGAGCAGCAGCTGACCCCGCCCCTCTGACGTCTGTCTTCACACGTGTCATTACTTCACAAAATCTTTTGTGTACGTCACCATGCTCTAAAATTGCTGAGCTGATGTCACAACAATGTGTTTATGGGGAAGAACGTTGAGAAGAGAAAGATATTCCATGTCATAACAAACATGCTGACCTTACAGGACAACACAGTTTTATACTTTGTTTACATCTGGCGGACCCTGCCACCTTTCCAGCTAAAACCTTTACTCAAGTATGACTTTGTGGTGCTTTAGTTACTTTGCATATTACATGCTGCATCAGATTGCACATATTTCACCACTAACTGGATTAAAATGGATTCTGATAATTAGAAAAATGGGATCAAACAATTATTTGTATCTCTCCATTCGCTACTATATAAAGGTTTTCCTAATGTGATGGCACTAACTTTTCACCAGACGAGATCAGGACGATGATAGAGAGGGCTGAAACATAAATTGTTCACTAAACTACATTAAGATTGTCCAAAGGTTCAACGTTCAAAGGTTGAGGTTCATTTATTTGTCTTTCCAGAACACAATGAAATGTAAAGAGAGACTCTTTTCTATGGAGTGCTGAGGATGAGTTCAGGAACCTGAGGAGTGAAGCTGCTGTGTAGTCTGGTGGTACCAGACTACACAGCAGTTAAACTCATCTTCCCGGGCTATATTTCTAAACATTTACATCCCAAATACTGTAGGTTGTTCCTGATGACCTTGTTGAGTTACTGTGTCTTTTCTGCACTGACTCTGATTGTGTGTTAATTGTTGGTGACTTTAACATCCATGTGGACAAACCTGAGGACAGACGGACTAAAGAACTGTGTTGTGTCCTTGATAACTTTGGTCTCATGCACTCAGCATGTGATGCAGCCCACACACAACACATCCGAGACTTACTACAAACTACAAATGTTGTTGATGCCATTACACCCACTAAACTGAAGGTGGTGTCTGGTAAGAAAACATCTCTTTGGAGAAATGCCACGCTGGTCAAAATGGAAAAAAAGTCATGTTGAAAGCTGAGTGCAAGTGACGAAAAGCAAATCTCCAGGTTCATTTTGACATTCGATTTAGATTTAGATTTAGATTTCTCACAAAGCTGTTTCTCCTGTGTCTGATGTCTTTCCAAATCCCTTTGGTTGTTCTAAGAACATTTCTTCCTCCATTGGGGCATGCAAGTATGCTGTTTTCACATCCATCTGATGAACAGTTAAGTCGTTTTGAACTGCTACCTGCATCAATGTTCACACTGAAGTGAGGTTTGCTGTTGGAGCAAACGCTTCATGGTAGTTTATGCCTTCTGTTTGGTTGGACCCCTTTGTAACATATCTAGCCTTAAATAAATTCCCCCCTTTTCATTATTGGTATCCTTTTAATGAACAGTCTATGTTTTGACACCTATTCTGTGTGCGGATTGTAGATAAGGTATGCTGGGCTGTTCTTACTGTGCCCAACAAATATAACTCTCTCACCTCTGTTGTCCAGTTTCTTATGATCATGTTTGTAGGTAAACCACTCAGATCCAAACACCCACATTTTTGACAGATTTGGTTTTCTCCCTGTTAACATGAAATATGGTGTATTTTTGGTCCTGTCACTGCATCTGTTTCGAACATGAGAGGCATGTTGTACAGCCGAGGGACACAGTATGTTTGGTAATCCCTCCTCTAATAAGAGACATCTCCCCATTTCAAAAACTCGCTCCATGGAATGTGCATTTGGGTCGTGGTAGTGGAGCAACATTGTGGCTCATAAATAACATGCTACTTAAAAAAGCCAACTTCCTGTCTAGATGTTACGTCTTTCTTTCTGTGTGTTAAAAGAGGTCTGGCAGGTAAATGCTGGTTGTTCTCATTTTGTAATGCTGTTTTGAGCACAAACTGCTGGGGCTCAACATTATGGGCTCATACTGAAAGTATCTGGCGAAATGTGGGGTGAACTTACACAAAGTATGATAGTGAACATGGCAAACATTAAACCTGCCGCACAGTTGCCTGTTGGCATGCTAAGATTAGCATTTCCTGTTCATAGTTGGGTAATTATCTTTCAGAGAAATATGTGCTTACAACTGTTACTTGATGATGAAAAGAACAACTGAAAAAATTAACATAAAATGGCTCCATGCAGCTCGCCCAGCGTCATCCAAGTCTCTGAAGCCCTCATGCACCTCCCTCAGGGGGGGAACACTTGCTATTGTAGCTACAGTGAAGATTTTGGTGTAAAAAATGTAAAATTATCCTTTATTAGTCTCACAACAGGGACATTTGTATTATCCACCACTAGCTCTTTGATGTTCTTTCTTCTTGTAATGTGTACACACTTATCTTTTATCTAGATGGATTTGTTGCACCGATACAAACCTGGAACACAAACACCGATTGGTTTAAACACAAAGAGGCCGCGGTAACTTCTGGATACCTTTTAAAAATATCCAGATAAGCTGGAGAGACTTTTGGGTACATTCCCAGTGAACCTGCTCTCCAAGGTTCCACCAGGTATAGAGGATGCATCATCATCATCATCATCATCATCATCATCATCATCATTATCATCATCAGCAGCAGCAGCAGCAGCAGCAGCAGCAGCACTGGGATTTTCTTTATGCCCACCAATATGAATGAATCCTGACTGATGTGTGCAGCTTGCCTCCACTCTTAATGTCTGCATACAAAGTCTGTTGCCTTGTACGTACCGTTGAGGGTGTAGCAAATAATAACTGATGACAGTTATGAAAATGACTGGTTATTTGTATACGTAGGATTGTTATATATAGATTTATTATGATGGAAACTTTCTGGTAGAAAATGATAAAAAATGACAAAGAATTTAAACTACCCCACCAATGTCAATGACTTTTGACTTAATAAATAATTGTTATGGGTGGTAGCTGTAAGCCAGAACACTAGCATCATGTTAGCAGATTCAAAGTCAATAACATTGCATATGGTAGACAAACAGCAGCTCTAACCTGACAACATGTTTAACAACTAGACCTGCTGACTAACCGCTGAGGTGGATAGTGAATGTGATATCATATGATCTCTTGTTCATGGTGTTCAGACCATAGATTTCTATATAAGAGCTAAATACCAGATGGAAAGACGGTGACTATCCAAACCAATGAGAATTGTTGCCTAGTGCAAACAGCAAAAAAGTTGTCTGGCCTCTGTGTTTACTTCCTGGTCATGTGGCACATTGAATACGAGAAATTACTAAGTGGCTTTCCTCAGCTTACTGGATGGATCAATGTATGATCAAAAATATATGATGAAAGGAGTCATAACTGACCTTGTTTGTAGTTCTTGGTGTCTTATCAGCAGTTTTACAGACGTCTCTTGTCTAATGGCAGCTTTGGACCACAGGGGAATATTAGTTAAGTGGCCACCAGGCGAGAGAGGTAGCAGAGCTGAGCAGCTCCCTCCAGGTCCTGGTTCAGAGGGACGGTAGAGGCCACGTCCTGTGTTGTGTGTGTTACAGAGGCCATTGTGTGGTGTTCACATGATAATGAAACACACTCAGTGTTGTTAATGAGATATTCAATCTTTTTTAATTGTATTTATTTCTAACATTGAGGTGTCTGCAGCCAGCTGATGATTATGGCACTCATTTTAGAGACAGGCTATAGTGGGTTAATATAAAGAGATGAACAGACCGTTTCAGTGGGACAACTTGAGACGCTTTGAATTGACACCCTGCAACCAGTCAGAATCAAGATGAGATCAGCCAAATGTCACGACCACGCCGCCCTTTGGGTGAAAAGAAGCACTGTGAAAGCGAAAACAGCTGGTAGAGACATGCCTAAAAGCCACTGTTTTGCTTTTTTTTCCATTCCCAAAGTTTATGATTTTATTTACTTCCCCAGAGAATGAAGGACAGTTAAATAAGAGATCTGTGGCTTCAGGTCGTTCACAGAGAGGATGGACGTGATAAACCATGAGACCTGGCCAATCAATACGTGTCCGACTGTGTCAAACACCTCATCATAGGGTAGGTGATGATGTCACTGAGTAAATAACATGTGTGCTGATTTTGTCAAAGCTAATAAAAATATCTTTTGTAAAGTTGTAACCACAGTTTTTACTGTGAAAAAATAAGGCCGACCATGAAACAGCTGCTTTTTGAATGGAGTTTGGTTTACCGGTCGGAGCAGAGGCTGAGTTAATGTTAATACACATACACTGAGCTGACTGACATTCTCATAACGAACCTCGTAAACAGCATATAGTTTTCAGCTCCTCTCAGCTTGGAGTCAACGGACGAGTAATGAAGCACAAATGGAATTATGAAATAAGATAACAATGAAGTTGCATTGAACAGGTTGTCAAACTGCAGAATAAAGTGTTTTGATGACAGAAAAGAAGACAGAAGAATGACCTGCACATTCAGTGAGGTGGGTTGTTCTGGGTTGATCTCATCTCTAAGACATGACAAAGTGCATTTTATGTTATGTGCTCAACACAGGTTAGGAACTGTTTTACCTTAAATACATGGCGCCTATCTGCAGCTACAGGAGCATTAACCATTAATAAAGCTGATCTGCACTGCTGTCACAGCAGACTCCTTCCTGTCAGTGTAAATGTCAGTCACCTGGATTTAGACTCTCTCAGTACATTTACATGCACAGCTTAGTCGGATTGCAGCCACACTTCCACTATGCTCAACTGGACAACTGCAATTGTCCGAGTATACATGTCGGTGAGAAAATCTAATTACTGGCCAAAGCATGTCATACCCCGGTACGATAGGTGGCGCTGTACCCATTTCAACTAGTGGTAATAGAGCCACCTCCGGCTGACCTCTATATGTCACCAGCAACAACAAACTCTGCCTCGGCATTCGAGAAAGATGGCGTACGAAGAGCAAGACAAAGCTACATCTTTGTACATTTCGTATATGACAAACAATATTTGTTTTCTCTTATCTGCTTCATGTAACTATGTTTAACTTCACTACCTGTGAAGTCAAGCAGATCAATTTTTTATCAGACTGATGCCTCATTTTAAACATTGTGTTTTCCTTTGCGAACAACAACAGAGTGTAGTCACTGATATCTTTGTTTCAGTTGTCAGGGTTGAGTTCTTCACATTCATATTGACATCGTTGTCATATTTTGGATGAGGTGTGGTTGTGTTTTTTTGTTCTGTACTTTGTGTTTCAGAGGTGCTGGGAGCTGTTCCCACTCACATGCCTGCAGCACAATTTGGGCTTAACGGGCCTTGATCTCCAGTCTACTGACTGCCAGATGATTTTTGCCGGTCAATGTGGTGTCTAGCTGGTCTACTCGTGCTATCAGTTTCTGGACAGTGTTAACTTCCAGTGTCTCACCTGAGCTCTGATTTGTTTCCTTGCTTCCCCACCAGTGACCACCGGTGACCACCAGCGACCACTCCACTCCACCTGCCTCGCAGCCGCAGCACCTCCTCACGACCACAGCTCACCCCTGGACTTCTGCGCCTCACCTCTATGCCTCCTCCTTGAACCGGCACCTTATCGTGGTGGAGGGGTTTGAGCACCTGAATGATCCTAGGAGCTATGTTGTCCGGGTCTTAATGTCCCTGGTAGGATCTCCCAAGGCAAACAGGTCCTAGGTGACGGGTCAGACTAAGATCGGTTCAAATGCCCCTAATGAAAGATAGAACACCAAGGAAGTTTACGTCGCCCAGATTGGCGTCACCAGAGCCCCACCCTGGAGCCAGGCCTGGGTTTGGGGCTCGCAGGCGAGCGCCTGGTGGTCGGGTCTTTGCCCACGGGACCCGGCCGGGCGCAGCCCGAACGAGTGACGTGGGCCCGCCCTCCAGTGGGCTCACCACTTGCAGGAGGGTTCAGAAGGGGCCGGTGCAGTGGGATTTGAGTGGCAGTCGTGGAGGGGGGCCCCGGCGACCCAATCCCCGGACGGTGACTTTTGCCATTGGGACATGGAATGTCACCTCGCTGGGGGGGAAAGAGCCTGAGCTGGTGTGGGAGGTTGAGCGGTACCGGCTAGAGATAGTCGGGCTCACCTCCACGCACAGTCTGGGCTCTGGAACCCAACTCCTTGAGAGAGGCTGGACTCTCTTCTACTCTGGAGTTGCCCGCGGTGAGAGGCGACGAGCTGGTGTGGGCTTGCTTATAGCTCCTCAGCTCAGCCGCCATATGTTGGAGTTTACCCCGGTGAGTGAGAGGGTCGCTTCCCTGCGCCTTCGTGTCAGGGATAGGTCTCTCACTGTTGTCTCGGCTTATGGAGTACCCGGCCTTCTTGGAGTCCCTGGGAAGGGTACTGGAGAGTGCTCCAACCAGGGACTCCGTCGTTCTACTGGGGGACTTCAATGCTCACGCGGGCAGCGGCAGTGTTACCTGGAGGGTACCTGTGATTGGGAGGAACGGCCTCCCCGATCTGAACCCGAGTGGTGTTTTGTTACTGGACTTCTGTGTTAGTCACAGTTTGTCCATAACGAACACCATGTTCAAGGATAAGGGTGTCCATATGTGCACATGGCACCAGGACACCCTAGGCCGGAGGTCAATGATCAACTTTGTGGTCGTGTCATCTGACCTTCGGCCGTATGTCACTCGGGTGAAGAGAGGGGCTGAGCTGTCAACTGATCACCACCTGGTGGTGAGTCGGATCCGCTGGCAGGGGAGGAAGCTGGGCAGACCTGGCGGAACCCTCTGTCAGGGAGGTCTTTAACTCCCACCTCCGTGAGAGCTTTGACCAGATCCCGAGGGAGGCTGGGGACATTGAGTCCGAATGAACCATGTTCTCCACTTCCATTGTTGACGCGGCTGTCCGGAGCTGTGGCCGTAAGGTCTCCGGTGCCTGTCGTGGTGGCAATCCCTGAACCCGGTGGTGGACTCCGGAAGTAAGGGATGCTGTCAAGCTGAAGAAGGAGTCCTATCGAGCCTGGTTGGCCCGGGAGACTCCTGAGGCAGCTGACGGGTAGCGGCAGGCCAAGCGTGCGGCAGCACGGGCAGTCGCGGAAGCAAAAACTCGGGCCTGGGAAAAGTTCGGGGAGGCCATGGAGGAGGACTACCGGTCGGCCTCGAAAAAAAGGCAAACCATTCGGCACCTCAGGAGGGGGAAGCAGTCCTCCACCAACACTGTTTACAGTGGAGGTGGGGTGCTGTTGACCTCGACTGGGGACATTGTTGGGCGGTGGAAGGAATACTTCAAGGATCTCCTCAATCCCAATGACACGCCTTCCATTGAGGAAGCAGAGGCTGGGGACTCAGAGGTTGACCCGTTCATCACCCAAGCCGAAGTCACTGAGGTAGTCCGGAAGCTCCTCAGTAGCAAAGCACCGGGGGTGGATGAGATCCGCCTTGAGTACCTCAATTCTTGGTTGACACGTCTCTGCAGCATCGCATGGCAGTCGGCCTCTGGACTGGCAGACCGGGGTGGTGGTCCCCCTATTCAAAAAGGGGGACCGGAGGGTGTGTTCCAATTATTGGGGGATCACACTCCTCAGCCTCCCTGGGAAAGTCTATTCCAGGGTAATGGAGAGGAGAATTCAGCCGAGAGTCGAACCTCAGATTCAGGAGGAACAATGCGGATTTCGTCCAGGCTGCGGAACACTGGACCAGCTCTATACCCTCCACAGGGTGCTCGAGGGTTCATGGGAGTTTGCCCAACCAGTCCACATGCGTTTTGTGGACTTGGAGAAAGCATTCGACCGCGTCCCTCGTGGCATTCTGTAGGAGGTGCTCCGGGAGTACAGAGTCGGAGGCCCTCTGTTAAGGGCTGTATGGTCCCTGTACGACCGGAGCAGGAGCTTGGTTCGCATTGCCGGCAGTAAGTCAGACCTGTTCCCAGTGCATGTTGGACTCCGGCAGGGCTGCCCTTTGTCACCGGTTCTGTTCATTGTTTTTATGGACAGAATTTCTAGGCGCAGCCACGGGCCGGAGGGGGTCTGGTTCGGGAGCCACTGGATTTCATCTCTGCTTTTCGCGGATGATGTGATCTTGTTGGCTCCTTCGAGCCAGGACCTCCAGCATGTCCTGGGGCGCTTTGCAGCCGAGTGTGAAGCAGCTGGGATGAGAATCAGCACCACCAAGTCCGAGGCCATGGTTCTCGACCAGAAAAAGGTGGCTTGCTCCCTCCAGGTTGGGGGAGAGTTCCTGCCTCAAGTGGAGGAGTTTAAGTATCTTGGGGTCTTGTTCATAAGTGAGGGAAGGATGGAGCGTGAGATTGACCGGCGGATCTGAGCTGAGGTGGCTCGGGCATCTGTTTCGGATGCCCCCGGGACGCCACCCTCGGGAGGTGTTCCTGGCATGTCCCGCCGGGAGGAGACCCCGAGGAAGACCCAGGACACGCTGGAGTGACTATGTCACTCAGCTGGCCTGGGAACGCCTTGGGATCCTCCCGGAAGAGCTGGAGGAAGTGTCCGGGGAGAGGGAAGTCTAGGTGGCCCTGCTCAGGCAGCTGCCCCGGCGACCCGGCCCCGGATAAGCGGATGAAAATGGATGGATGGATGGACCTCTATGCCTACATTCTGCCAGCGCCACCGTGTGCTTCCTGTGCCTTATCCCCAGCTGAGACTCCTGACCTGCACGCTCTACTTCCTGTTTGCCTCCTCAAATAGATCTTTACTGAAACGGCTCTAAATCTGGTGTTCGCTTCTGGGTCCTTAAACGTGACACCACGCATCGCCACCCTCATAATGCTGCTGTTACAATGTGCACCTTTGTACTGTATTAATCGCATCACAGCCCAGGCTCAGATCTAATGTATTCTCATCTTAATCCTGCACATCTCTCTATAAAAGCAAGGAATCTCTGTCTGTCTGTCTGTCTGTCTGTCTGTGTATGTGTGTGTTCCTCAAATATCTCTGTGGATCAGGATCAGGATCAGACTGACCTGAGAGTTTCAACATGGCGGCTGCTTGGTTCGATGGTGTGCAACTTCGCATTTGTTTGGACTACAATGATACCGTGAATAAATTATTTCATAAATGCTTTACAAATTCTGCAGCATTGTCCACCGGAGCCACCACAGTCATGTGCGCACCAGAGCCAATCACTGCACACCGTGGCCACGTGCGCACTAGAGCCAATCACTGCAGAGCTCAAGCCCACGACATACGTTAATAAACAAGCGGAGCTATATCTGCAGCGGCGCAAGCTGGACTGGGATTTTGCCGGCGGTTCGGTCCCGTTCTGTTCTGTGCATCTAAACTGACTGTTGTGGATTAATGAGACTAAACAAGTCCGGACTGAGTCTGTTCGGGTCTGAGGAGATCCGGAGACGCGCGGACAACAAAGTGGCATCGGAATCTGTGGATGTTCGTGTGTAGTTAACTGCTAGCCGCTAGCTCACACGGCCCACCTCCCGAGTCGACGGACCGGACGCACAGGCACGTCCAAAACCGGACTTAGGGTAAATAATGTCCGCCACGCTTTTTTGCGAACATTGCCGTCACATTTGCTTTGTGTCTGGTGCAGAAGAAACGATAAAAACGGGCTTTTGTCACGAAAGTGTTCAAGGAGCAAGTTTGGTTGTTGAGGAACAGGAAGATGTGGGAGGGACGTCGGCGGATGAATGACAGGCAACGACGGTCGATGTATAGACAGCGATATTGAGAGTTGAGAGATTTGTGACATTATCGTGTTTGGAGTGTATAGTTAGTGTGTAATGTAGTGTTTGGTGTAGTGTGTTTAGTGTGTAGTGGAGTCGGTTTTTTGTTTAATGAGTCAAAACAATGTGGAGACTGCTGACTGTGGAGCAAGCAGTGCAGCTCTTCATTCTGGGCAGCCTGAAGACTCTCACCAACATCGAGAAGGGCCTCAGCGACAACTGGTGGTCGTGCTTTAAAGCCTGCCACCCAGAGCTGACCACCAGGACACCAGACTCCGTTGATCGGGCCAGGGTCCTTGCTGCCACACCTGAGGCAATAGAGAAGTTTTTTTGCCTTTTTGGGAACATCCTGGACAAATACAGTCTCCATGATAAACCTCACCTCATCTGGAACTGTGACGAGACTGGCTTGGGGGATAAGCCAAAGTCAAGGGAGAAGGTGATGTGCCGGAAGGGGAAAAGGCACGTCTACTGCCAGTAGACCACCACCAGAGAGCACATCACGGTGCATATGGCTGTGAGTGCAGCTGGTAAATACACGTCCCTCCCTTCATCATTTACCCACGCTGACATCCAAGCATCTCCTATGCCCTGGATGGACCAAAACATAGCCTATATGGTTATAGCGACAAGGGCTATATGACCACCGAGCTCTTCGCAAAGTGGCTAAATCATTTTATTAAACATGCCCCCCAAGAGCGCCCCTTAGTCTTAGTCATGGATCAGCA
Source organism: Diplodus puntazzo (assembly GCA_963678695.2). NCBI lineage: Eukaryota > Metazoa > Chordata > Actinopteri > Spariformes > Sparidae > Diplodus > Diplodus puntazzo. Next base: position 34,633,522 of record OZ023155.1, on the reverse strand, counting down.
TGAAACCCACTGTGGCCGCCATGTTATAGACATGTGCAGGGAAAATTCTATTGAAATTGTGCTGCTCCCCCCACACACCACTCACATGCTCCAGCCGCTGGACATCAGCGTTTTCAACCCCCTGAAGGCCGTCTTCAGCACCCTGGCCAGTCGCATGGGCCTAGTGAGGGAAGACATGGTGATTGGCAAGAAGCAGTTCTCCTCAGTCCTCAAGCATGCCCATGAGAAGGCTGTCACAGCAGAAAACATCAGGGCTGGCTAGTTTTTAATCTGAGAAATCTTTATCTAGATTGTAAATCTCGTGCCCACCTCCTCCTCCGCTGCGTCAACCTCCTCCACTCCACCAGTGGACGATTATGTTGCTCATCTCGACAGGCTGGAGGCGGAGGAGAAGGAAAAGGAGGAACAGAAGGAGAAAAGGAAGGCAGAATTGGAAAGAAAGAGAGGAGAAAAGAAGGCCAGGCAAGAAAGTTGCAAAAAAAATGCAACCCCTCACTGGACAGTGCCGGCCACTGTGCTATCCGCCGCAACACTGCACCACTAGGGTAAGATGCAGACATTGAAGAGTGGGTTCAATGTGAGCTCTGTCAGCTCTGGTTTCATGTAGCTTGTGTGGATAATGGATGATGTCCCGGATGGAGAGTGGCTGTGTCACAAATGTATTGTGAATGTAGAGTGAATGTAGTGTGAATGTAACTGTTGTGTTAATGTGTCACACACACACACACACACACACACACACACACACACACACACAGATTAAATATTGTATATAGTATTCTAACACACAGAGATTCAATAGTGATTACATAATGTATATAGTATTCTCTCACACAGATTAAATAATTATTAAATAATGTATATAGTATTCTCTCTCTCTCTCTCTCTCTCTCTCTCTCTCTAACACACACAAACTAGTTTCATGTATATAGTATTATTCAAAGAAAAGTTAATTGGTTACCTGTTATATGATGTTCATTCTTTTTTTTTCTTGTTTATTTGCTATGTGGGGAAAGGGGGGGGAGAGTTAACGTTAAAATGTTGTCAAATTAATTAAATGTTTAATTATTCAAATTCACCAGAGTTGTGCTTATTAATTCTCCACGTGGTTTTACATTAGCAGTATTTCTAGCTATATAACGTTACCGATATGAATTTTAATTCTGACATAAAATAATTTATCGACGTTAATACAGTTAATTAGCAGCTTTTTGGAGTGGTGCACTGCCATTTTGAATACATGGCCATGACTACGACGCCACGCCACTTCATATAAGCATTTATCAACTAAAAAAGTAAGGTAGAAATGGTTATAAATAAGAAATACACAATATCTGATTGTTATTCGACTAAAATGTGTGTTTTTGTAATGTTAGAAATGACTCCTTCTTACCCGTCCGGATTACCGTGTGTTGAAATGGCCAGCCGTCCGAATTATAGTGAGTAGTCATGGTAGTCCGGACACCGTGACTGCAGAGTGTTTTTCCAAAATTTCTCCCAAGCGATTGGCTCAAAATGTGTCAGTCAAACTTTGGTATGCATGTAAGACGTACCACCAGAGACATATAAGCCAATCAGGCTTATCTTTCCGCACATTGATATTTTACGGGACTTTCACTGTGCCAAGTGTCCTGAACACCGTGAGTGTACGTTACCGCTGGTAAGCTAGCAAAACGTTTGTATTTTTTCGAGGATGTTTTAGCGCCTAAAATCACGTCTTCAGCTTCCTGTCTTTTGGGCATGTTTTCGTCAAAGTCGGGTTAAATTAGCCTTGCAATTGATCCGTTTTTGTGGCGTTTTTACCTTACACCAGTTGATTTGTCAGGAACAAATAATGTAGAAATGTAAATTGTGCGTTTTTTCTAGTAACTTAAAAATACAGTTACTGAGACATTACAGACTTTACCATGGGTAGTATTCAACAGTTTCACCTTTACCATGCCTCTACAACAGCTGCATGTGTACATTTAGTACTATTAATTCATTAAAAGTACATTTGTCAAGAATACATGCAGGGAAAAGAAAGGTAGATGGTGGCACGACTGGTTTGACTGTAAAAAAGGGCATTTCATTGCCCTGTTTGTGATTTTAAACAGCCATTTGCTGAGAGAGAAATGTTTATACATCTTCGGGGGCATTTAAGGAAAAAGAAACCGTTCCCTGTTCATTCAGGGCCTGCACGTTTAAAACAGATGTGTACTCCACGTTCAATGCACACAGATGCAGAAAACATCGAAATACCTGTGACTATGATCACATTAACTTATAGTGCAAAATGATGTTTGTCTCCCAGGATAGTGACGTTGAACAGGATCCAGGTGAACAGACAGATGAAAATGAAACTACCACTGTAGCGGGAGGTAGCAATGAGAGGTTAGCAGAGCAGTTACAATTCAATCTGGCTGCCTTTATCTTAACAATGCAAACTGCTCTCCATGTGTCACAGAGGGCAACACAGGAAATCATTGAACATGTTGATCAGCTGTTTTTACTGTCAGAACTTGTTGTCAGGGAATCTGTAATAAAAATAATGGAAAAAAATAATTGTCCCTTTACTGACACACTTGTGAGTGAGATAGTCCAGGCAGTGTCGCAGAGTAATGTATTGCATAAGTCAGTTACAGCTGAAGGACCCCTTTCAACAGCCAAAAGGAGGAAAACACATTATGAAGAAAAGTTTCCACTTATTAGGCCTGTCGAATACCTGATTGAGTCGTCACAGCATACCTTTATGCAGTGTTTCCCCTATATGCACCTAGCAGCAGCGGACCACCACTGCTGATTTTTATTTTAACGAGGAGAGAGGAGAGGTGGAGAGTGGGCTCAGTCTTGTCTCTTTAGAAACTAACGTTATATCATTTTGCGCTATGGACGCTTCATATCCAGGTTAATCACACACCTGCTTGAAACGATTTATGAAAATAAATCATGATCCACAGTGGGCCACCTATAGAAACTATGAAGCCTGTTACCTATTTCTTACAGCTGTTAGGATAATTTCGGCTGGCAGTATCCATGGTTCTATTGTCAAATTATGCTTGGCAACTATCATGGTCCCTTTCGCTACATTCACCCAGATATACCGTTACCGGTTGATGCAGGTGATGCGCCGTGCTAAACTCCGTTACACCATGCTGTGCCGTGCTGCGCCGTCTCTCAGACCGTCAGCCCTCCCAACCAACACTTCAGTGAACTTTACCCGGAAAACAGCCCTGCAAGTGAGTCAGACAGCTTCCAGTTTACTGATGGTGATTATATAACTATGTAATTTAGAGTGAAAAACTTAACTTTCACTTTCCAGGATGTTTGGTGGGTCAGGATCTCAATCACAACTTATTATATCAGCATCCATATGATTATAAACTGTTGCGGGTTTAGATTGACAAGGGGGACACCGGGGGAAACACCTTGAAAACACACCAACGTCATTGTCGTGACGTGTACTGTCACTTCTCTTTAGTGCGCCACTACACTACACATTTCTGGGGAGAACCTTGAATGATGTGCAGGAATTTGGATTTTCAAAAGTCTTTGCGCCCCTCTTATTTTGTCTTACCACTCAGACTGAAATGCAACCTGTTTACAGTTGTGATTATTATCAAATCAAAGTAATTTTGTTTGTTTGTGTGTTTGTTTCTCTGTGCAGCTCGACCACGAATTCCATAGGATCTCCAATGAAAACCTGCCATCTTCCTTTTTTTCTGCGTTGGATAAATACACATCACAGCTTCTGAAATTGTACAAAAAGAAGACGACTGGAAGGTTTGGAGAGAAGCTGCAGCATGTTGTGACAGCATACGAAGAACAGGTAAACACATTTTTGTTACATTACATTGACAATTTATGTGAACAGCTGACTTGAGCATCAGCTAATGTATCTATGTCTTTGTTCAAAAGGACAAGAACAACATCACTGCAGCCAGGACAGCAGCCCTTGCCGGCCTACCACTGTACCTGAAAGAGGATTCGTCAGACATATTCAAGACTTGCACGGTAATTCTTTATTCTCCTGCATCAAAACTTGAAACTGAAACATCACTGAACAGAGTTAATTGACTGCATTATACGGTGTGCCCAATTGGCTTCCTTTTGAGCAGTTCCCTTGCTTAGATTATTTTTTATTGTGAAGAGCTGCAGAAATTTAAAATAATGAGTCATTGTAATTTATACTTATGAAGTAAAACCACGTTGAGGGTAAAATTAGACAGTACATTATTTATCTCTGATATCTGGGAGTGTGTTTAAATTGTGCTTATATATACTGTATATCTTTGTAGATATACTGCTTACTTGGATGTCATGCAAGTGTCGTTCGATCACAATCATTCTGTGTCAATTTATGTGCAATATGAAGCTACGAGCAATTTTGTCCTCTGCTTGCGCTTAATGGTGTTTTTCAAGGGCGACATCTACTGAATCATAAAGTCATACATTCTTCCTTTCAAGGGACTGTGTGTTAAGTTGCTGTTGGTTAATATTGTGCCTGGGTGTTTCCTGTGTTTATATTGCCCTAAAGAAATGGCATGTTTATATATAAAAAAGAAGTAAAGCTGTGTAAATGACTACTTGAAATGAACATGGAAATGTTTTGTAGTTATGAATGTTCAGCATTCAGCTTAATAAACAATTTAAGTTGGATCAGAGATTTGTCAATTATATTGTGTTCATGTAACTTGATTGGTTTAAGGCAATCAGTTTCCTTAAATGAATTGAGTAGACAAAATGTAATTTTAAGTTATCACAGCTAGAATGTAATAAGTTATTTCAGTTGGAAGGCAAAGTTGATTAAACTTAGGTAAAAAGATTTAGCAATGCAAGAGGCATTTAAGTTAGTATTACTTAATTCACATACATTTAATGAACACATGTTATATAAGTTTAATGAATTGCTGCATTTAAGTGTAAAAAGCTAATTCTTTACATTTCACTTCAGTAAATGGAATTAGTAATGCTAACTCATAATACATGTCACAATAACTCTAGATATACGAGTTATCTTTACTTATATAAAAATAATTGCTGGTACCTAATTTATTTGAGTTAGGAGACTTAAATAGTTCAAGGCAATCGGTTTCCTCAAACAGTTTAAGTTGAACTAACTTGTCAGGTTTTACAGTGTCTAAAGGAGATCTAAAGTCGTCACAACTCATCCTCCCACAGCTGTGAATGGATAAGAATGTTTGTTTAAAATGGCAAGTCTTCTCGGAAGTAATCGCCTACTGCTCCTCCTCCTACGGCTATTTCAATGTTACTATCTTCAAAATTACTGTTGTTATTGGAGACAACCACCTTCAAGCTCAAACAGTCACATGTTACCTGAGCTGGTTGCTAAGAGAACGAACCCAAACAAGCTAGCAACTCTTACCTTTTCTTCCAACAGAGTCTGAGGGCAGAGGGTGTCGTTTAACTGAGGCAGTGTGTTGTGTTGTGTTGTGTTGTGTGTTGTGTTATACAAATAAAATTGATCTGATTTTGATTTGATTGACCGCAACTGTAACTGAGGGGCAACAGTGGGTAAGAGTAAAGAGTAAAACAGAGATGGACTGAACTATTCCAACTTCTTTTCTAACCTCAGTTGGAGTTATACAGGTTTAGGTTTCTGTGTTAAAGACTTGTTTGGCTGAACACCTCTGCTATCAATAGTGTTTTTGCTTCCTCTTTCTAGTGAATTTTAAATAAACATAGACACTTGCCTTTGTTGGGGAATGTGGTTTCTGACATGTCACTCTTTGTTTCGAACAATCACGGAGAGCTCAGTTACGTTGCATCATATCCATTTATTTTGTAACTAGTGCATTGCCTGTAGGAAATATGTGCTCCTATAGAAAAGAGGGAGGTTAAGAAGCTTTTTCATTGATGGCCAAATGAGGCTGTGTTTGAAGGTGGGACGTCAGCAGGGCTGGACTGGGACAAAAAATCGGCCCTGGCATTTTTAGCTTAGACCGGCCCCTCATAATTAGCGGAGCACAACCGAAAAAAATAAAAAAATAACTTTTTGCCCTTAGGCTTATTAGAAATGTACAGTTTATCATTACTTTAGAAGTCTATCAAATAATCATTGTGCAAAGCAAATAAGCAAATTTACTCAACACAGTTCTACCTCCTTAGCTATATTCTATTTCAAGCATAATGTATCATCAACATCCTAAATATCAGAAGTTTAGCATATGTTGTTAATTCCACCACTCTGCTCTGTGTAGTTCAACTGATTCTTTTATCCTTTTTATTGAAATCATCTCTAATATGCATTTTCTGAATTTGCCTGGTATAGCAGCTCAGTTCTAATTCTTCAGGTTAAAAGGTCCTCCCTCCTTTAAAAAGCTGAAAGATTGTTATATCAGGCTAAAGACAGGGCTGCTTTATGAACGCATGCAAAGCAACTTGTCTTAAAAGCACTTGACACTGTCTTACTCTTATTCAATGTGGGCATACCTTTTGCTAATAATACTTTTTTTTACACTTACTTAATAATTCTTAAATTGCAAAGATTTTACTATCATTTAGCAGTTTTATAATCAGTTTCTTAAAACATGTTTAACTACAGCATAGAGGGTTGCAACAAATTCAAACTACTATGCAGCCTTTCAACACACCTTTAACCTAAATATCTAAAATGCCATGATGGAGCCTAAAATGGACACTTGCTGCTCATCCAACACTTCTCAGCCTTGACCATTTGCTGTTTTATCATAAAAAGGTGCCGTGGCTGCCAGATTTTGGAAGTATGCAACACCAATTAATATTGATACTTATCAATCGCCATTGCTCATCATTCTCATGTAATTAGAGTTCTCAACGGGCCTTTAAATTACAAGCTCGAACCCGACACAGCCCGACACACCCGCATGAACTGTGTGCCGCCCCCCCCACGTTAACTCGGCCCGGACCCGCGGTCCGGTCGGGTTTGTCCCGTTGAGAACTCTACATGTAAAACAGCTAATGTTACCTCCATCACCACCACGCTGTCTCAGAGGACGTGGAGGCCACAGCAGCCCCTCCAGCGAACATGTCTGTGATCTTTGCACATTTTCCAACATCTACAGTGAGATTCTTCGCTTAGCACGCAACTTCTCCGCACCCAATTTCTTTCTCCTTGATTGCTCCATGTTGTCACTCCTCGCGCTCAACATTTTGAAACTAGCAGAAGTTACAGATGACAGCGCAGGGAAGGGGCGGGGCCGCTGTCGTACTATATACTGATTGGCTCAGTCCACTGTCTATATTGAAGATGGGCCAATGGGCCGCCCCCTCTAAACTTTGCACTTAGAAAAAAAAAAAGAGGAGGGCTGAGAGATTTCATTGGATAAGCCCAGTGTCCTTCAAGAAAATCAACCAATGGGCCGTCGCGGTCGATAAAAATGCTTTATAATATACTGTTTTGATTAAATTATGACAGTCTGGCCCAAAAACGTGCGTCGGCCCACCGGGCATTGCCCCGTACGCCAGATGGCCAGTCCATGCCTGGACGTCAGGGATATTTAGGTTTGTTGTGAAATCCGATATTCCAGGGTATAATTGGCCGTTTTTGACTATTTTTGATTTTGCCATTATATTTTACCTTAAAAACTATTTACTTGGTGTCATTATTTTCAGCACAGCCTCACATGTGTGACTGTACAGTTATTTTTTCATTTTGACATACTGTATTAACACAATGGACCTAAAATCACAAAAAAACATAAAATCCGATCAGAAAAAGTTAGATTTTTTTACTATGAAAACCACAAATATGTTTAACAAACCATTTTTTATTACTTATAATGCAAATATAAATTGTTGTTTGCTAAATATGTGCATACATTTTAAAAATTTACAAAGTTATATGTAAGTTTTTACATTTAAATGCAGGCAATGCTCAGGTCTGCCTGAGCTCCTTCCAGCTGAATGAAGAGCTGCACTGCCTGCTCCACATTCAGCTTCTCCTCATTGTTTTAACTCATTAAACAAAAAACCGACTTCACTAAACACTAAACACACTACACCGAACACTACATAACACACTAACTATGCACTCTAAACACGCTAAATGTCTCAAATCTCTCAACTCTCAATATTGCTGCCTCTACACCGACCGTCGTTGCCTGTCATTCGTCCGCCTCCGTCCCTCCCACAACTTCCTGTTCCTCAACAAACAAACTCGCTGCTTGGACACTTTAATGACAAAAGCCCGTTTTTTTTCTGCACCAGACACAAAACAAACGTGACGGCAATGTTCGCGAAAAAGCGTGGCGGACATATTTACCCTTAGTCCGGTTTTGGACATGCCGGTGTGTCCGGTCCGTCGACTTGGGAGGTGGGCCGTGTGGATTGGCTAGCGACTAGCAGCTAGCTACACACGAACATCCACAGATTCCAATTCCACTTTGTTGTCTGCGCGTCTCCGGATCTCCTAAGACCCGAACAGACTCGGTCCGGACTCGTTTAGTCTCATTAATCCACAACAGTCAGTTTAGATGCACAGAACATAACGGGACCGAACCACTAGCAAAATCCCGGTCCAGCTCGCGCCGCTGCAGGTATAAATCCTCTTGTTTCTTACCGTATGTCGTGGGCTTGAGCTCTGCAGTGATTGGCTCTAATGCGCATGTGGCTATGGTGTGCAGTGATTGGCTCTAGTGCGCAATGTGACTGTGGTGGCACCGGTGGACAATGCTCGCAGAATTTGTAAAGCATTTATGAAATAATTTATTTACGGTATCATTGCAGTCCAAACAAATGCGAAGTTGCACACCCTTGAACCAAGCAGCAGCCATGTTGAAACTCGCAGGTCAGTCTGATCCTGATCCGCAGAGATATTTGAGGAACACACAGACAGACAGACAGACAGACAGAGATTCCTTGCTTTTATAGAGAGATATACCGCGCTCAGTCTAATAAACATAAACTTTCTCCGTAGAGAATAACAAAGCTTGCCTGGGTGTGTGCGGTCAAAAGACAATATTGCTCTCCCCTTCTCACCTTGATTTCCACCTGTCCGCAATCACGCAAACATTGAGAGAATTAGGTCGCTCCCCTCTGGCCATCAGGGATGCAATACGTACGTCACTTTTTATTTGCTGACGTTAAGACATACAGAGACTTCTGCCTCAACAGAAGGGAGATGAAAGTTTTAATGGGCCTGCAAGCCTGAAAACTTGAACCCGAAGCCTTCCCAAACACCTGTGGGACGGACAGCATGTGAGCAAAAAGACTGCACACTGTGTCATTAAGAATCTAAACTGACTGACTTGATTTAGTTGTCAACAACGATGTTCACTCCACAGGTGTATAACTCCCACAATGCATTGCTGTCATGGGTCGTTCACAAGTGTCGACCTCCTGCTTTTTTAATTGAAGCATATGCAGTTCCTCGAATGGCCAGTTATGACCAATGCTACAGCAGAAACAATCATGTTTACACGCTGGAAACTCGAGAGCTAGCTCGTAACTCACTCGTTTAATGATATAAGTGTCACCTCTCATCCAAGAGGCTTCTTTAGTCAGTGACCCACAAGTGGCCCGAACAGCTCAGAAACTCACACAGGTGTCCTCAACAAGTCTGTATGGACACATCGCGGTAGATGGAGTTACCAGCTAATCATTACCCGGCGCAACGCCATGCTGCCTTTCTGATGCATGAGAAACGTTATTTCTCTAAACCAGTTCAACCACTTCAACCATCCTGAACACAAACTAACGTTATAACGTTGTTTCCCTGCAGTTGTGCGTTTGCAGGAGTGTCCTGATGTTTTCACGTTGAGTCACATTATTGTCACGCTCTGCTGTATGTGACGCACACTGTTATCAATAGAATCAAAAAACTCTTTGACTTTACTTCCCCTGCCTCCCTGTTGGCAGAGTTTCATGTAGTCACTCCCACCTGTTGTCGCAGTAGCACTGAACACATAAACACACATGCACACACACACACACACACACACACACACACACACACACACACACACACACACACACACACACACACACACACACACGCACGCACACACACAGGCCATCCTGCAGCTCAGTCACCAGACCCACACCTTAGCAACAAGGACACCTGTTTCTAGCCTCCCTCACAGCCTAGTCAAATACTTGGGGGAACACATTTCTCACTCAATCTAATTTTAGACAGAACTCACAACAGCTTTCTCCAGACCAATCAGCCGACCTCGATACAGGGACTGAGAGAGTGTGAGTCACCATCAGTGTGAAAGGTCCCAGAGCACTGTGTTGTCTCACACTACACTGCCCACGTGAGCTGTAGATGTTACTAAAAAGATGCATTCTGAGGCAAATCCACCCCATGTATGTAACCAAACAGTTATCCAGGGGTTCAGGTCTTCTTATCTGTGGGGTTAAGTGGGATACTTATCCCTGGTCAGTGCGTCACCTGTGGTAGATGAGTTGAGGAGCAGTGTGCAGCGCTGACAGGCTGCAGGGCTTTGATCCAGCAACCGAACCAGCAGCAAGGCGATGTGTACGCTTTCATTTTAACATTTTCATCAAACATTGACAACAGCCTTTTCCTTTGGCGCTAGAGTCTGCCTGCGTGTAGGAATAGGACATTGTGCGATGGATTGTAGCTTTGCACTGAAGTGGCTGGTATAAATGTCCTTCAGAGGGTATAAATGTCCTTCAGAGGGTATAAATGTCCTTCAGAAGGTATAAATGTCCTTCAGAGGGTATAAATGTCCTTCAGAGGGTATAAATGTCCTTCAGAAGGTATAAATGTCCTTCAGAGGGTATAAATGTCCTTCAAAAGGTATAAATGTCCTTCAGAAGGTATAAATGTCCTTCAGAGGGATATAAATGGTTTTATAAAACAAGTTGTGCAGTTCTGCTTGACCTGAACTCTGTGCTGCCTCTGCCGTCTCACACTCAAGTGACATTCAAACCTTCTTCAGCTCAACTCCCCCCACTCAGAAATAACCTATATAAACATATAGGTTTTAGTATAGGTTTGAATATATGCGACATACATAAAATTGGCCAGTTTCATATATTATGTGTACATATACATATATGTACATATACATATAGGTACATATGTGTACCTATATGTATATGTAGCTATATGTATATGTGCATATAGGTACATATATGTACCTATATGTATATGTACACATATATGTATATATATGTACCTATATGTACCTATATGTATATGTGCATATAGGTACATATATGTACCTATATGTATATGTACACATATATGTATATATATGTACCTATATGTACCTATATGTATATGTACCTATGTATACAGAAACACTTCATATGTACCTATATGTATATGTACATATATGTACCTATATGTTTATGTACACATATATGTATATATATGTACCTATATGTATATGTACCTATGTACACAGAAACACTTCATATGTACCTATATGTTTATGTACACATATATGTATATATATGTACCTATATGTATATGTACATATGTATACAGAAACACTACATATGTATACATATAGGTACATATATGTACCTATATATGTACCTATATGTATATATGTACCTATATGTATATATGAAACTGGCCAATTTTAAGTATGTCGCATATATTCGAAACCTATATTAAAACCTATATAAAAACCTATAGGTTCTTTCTGTGAGATAGATGTCCTTTAGAGGGTATAAATGTCCTTCATTGTCATGATTCAGGACTATAGTCTTCTTGTGGTGTCTTGTTGTGTCTGGTTTTGTCTTATGTTTTGATTTCCCTGCCTTCGCTGCCGGCTTCGAGAGGGTCCCAGCCTTCATCTTCGCCGCAGGCCTCCTTAAGGTGTCAGCCTTCGTCTTCGCCGCCAGCCTCCTTAAGGACTCGGCCTTCGTCTTCATCACTAGCTTCCTGAGGGCCCTCGTCTTCGCCGCCAGCCTCCTTAAGGACTTGGCCTTCGTCTTCGCCACTGGCCTCCAGAAGGCCTTTGCCTAAAGCCTCCCACACACCGCCCAGATGTCCAGCTGCCTTATCCGACCACTCTCCGACCACTCCGTTGCCTCTTGTCTGACCCGTTCGGCAGAAAAGTTACATTTAACACACCGCTTTAACGTGCTGTCTACTCCACAGTAGTGTGTACATTCTGCGCTTGCGCAAGATGCAATAAGCGGGTGGCGCTTGTGTTGTGAGTTGTAAATGAGAGGCTTATACACGCAACTCTCTTTACTTTCGATCAAAACTAAACTTAACTATTTCAGATAAAAACAGCTGCATACTAAACATGCAGCGAGGCATTACCAAACGAACACAGATTATTTCGTCCTGAATGGACATAACACCTAGTCTCGTGCCAGTACTGCCTGCAAAACATGAAAATGGGGAATGACGGAATGGAGTGCATTGAAAAACAAAGCTCACACAGTATTCCGCCCTCCCACACACCGCGCTGATTCGCTAGCACACCGCCAATCAGAACGGCCATTCAGCTGGCACAGAACCAATCAGAGAATCCAATGGCTCAGACGTCCGACAGCCCTCCTCCTCAGACTTCGCATGCTCAATTGGAGCCGGCAACGTCCGCGCGGCTCTGAAAGCTTCTGACACAGCTGAACACACCAAAAAGAAATGTTCCCGACCTCATCCGAGTCTCTCCAAACGCTTCAGACGTCAAACGGTTGGGCCGGTGTGTTCCTGCCTTGAGTCGTCGCCACTGGTTTCCAGAGGACTTCCACCTTCGCCGGCGGTCTCCAGAGAGTTCTGGCCTTCGCCTACATCGCCAGCTTCCCAAGGGTTTATGCCTTCGCCAGTCCCAGCCCATGCCCCTGCCCTACAGAGGGCCTCTGCCATCTGGCTTCCAGTGGGTCTCAGCCTTCGCCACCGCCGTCAGCCTTCCGAGGGTTTCAGCCTCAGCTTAATTTTGACTTTGGCGCTCCTCCAGACCCCCCTCCACCCTCCCAGCTTTTTTTTAAAATTTTTTTTTATTTGATACAGGTGCAAATCAACACTGCAGACAAGGAACATAGACATACATACATACATATACCAAGAAATAATTCAAAAAAAAAACAACAGCAAAGAAAAAAGAGAACAAAACAAACAAAAAAAACCCAATATAGATATATATATATAAATAACAATAATCATACCTGTAAGCACATGAACACACTCCAACCATTAGACAAATTAATTTCATTACTATGTACAATTGGCAGAGACAAATCATAACTAAAACAATAAATAAATAACACACAACACCTGCACATTTTATAGTCCCTTGACCCTCCCCAACCCCCTCGCACAGATCTTCCTCCTATTTTCAAACCATGCTGGTTGTTTCAGGTAAATACATAAGAATGTTGAATAATAATAAAAAGTTAAATCATAGCTCGAGCTACCTCGAGTGCCTCCTTCCTTGCATTGAGCACCATCTGACCTGCTCCATTGATCTTGGCAACAGAGAGCTCCAGGGATAGCAACTCTATTAAAAAGTAAGTCCATTGAAGCATAGAAAGTGAATGCGGTGGTTGCCACCTAACCGCTAACATCTTTTTAGCCACTGTACATGCAGAAAGCCACAGCAGCCTTTGCATATGGTTAAGGTTTTGCCCAGAATCATCATTTAAGAGCATACATTTTGGAGAGAGGTCAATCTCTGAGCCAAGTGCATTGTAGAGATGTTTTACTATTTGTTGCCAAAAATTTTGAACTGATGGACACTCCCACATGATATGCAAGAAAGTCCCTATTTGATTCAAGTCACATAGATTACAATTTGGAGAAGGAGATAACTTAATCATGAAACGCCGTTTTGGTGTTAAATAAGTGCGATACAGGAAGTTGAGATTAGTTAACTTATTATTTAGGTTTTGTGAGGAATAAGCATAATTGCTCCAAACTCTATGCCAGTCTATAGATGATTCAGGGCAGTCCTTATTCCACACATTTGTTATTGCTAAAGGGGTCTGCATATGTTCCAACAAACTATTATAGATTACAGAAACGTGACCTTTAGGTAGCCCTGACATTTTCTTAAATAATTCCATTATTGGATGATTAAGAGGTTTCCTATCAGTCAAAATACCTGCTGCTCTTAAGGCAGAACGTAATTGTAAATATAAAAAGAAGGAATTTGATGACAGTTTAAATGTTTCACTCAAATCCTGAAAACTTCTTAACCCATCGTCATTCATAATGTCTCCTAAACTGTGGATTCCTGCTTTAGACCACTGAGGTGAGATGTGCTCCCCACCAGACTTAAGAAGGCTGTTATAGACTACTGGAGTGCTTGCATGCCATTTAGATGTCCAATTGTATATTCTTTCTATTTTCCTGAAATTTTGAATTGCACTGGCTATTACTGAACCATACTCCAGTTTGCATTTATTTACAGTGAGACCTGAAAACAAACAATCGTTTAAAGAAGCAGGTGCCACCAGATTCTTCTCAATGTTAAGCCATGGAGGTGAAGTTTTCTCACTAAACCAATTTAACAAAGGACGAATAGTAAGGGCGTGGAAGTAAAGTTTGAAATTAGGGACTGATAAACCTCCTGACTCCTTCTTTCTTTGTAAATTAGTTAACTTTATTTTTGGTCGTCTGCCTCTCCATAAAAACCTAGTAATAATGCTATGTATTTTTTCCCAATATCTTGGAGGAGGTGCCATAGGAAGCATATAGCTACAAAAATTAACTCTAGGAAGCACATTCATTTTAATTATTGAAATTTTACCAGACAGAAATATAGGTAGCTTCTGCCATCTTTCCAGGTCTTGTTTGACCATACTAAGGGTGTTATTATAATTCTTAGTAATTGTTTTTTATAATGATGTAAATACATTTATTCCTAAGTATTTAAAGTGAGATACTACTGGGATATTGAAATCTATTCTATACATTCCTCCTTGCTCGCAGAATTCAATGGTAAAAGAGAGGATTTAGACCAGTTTATCTTATAGCTGGAGACATAACTAAACTGTTCGAATATATTAAGGATGTTTGGAAGAGAGTACTTAATATCAGAAAAAAAATAAAAGGACGTCATCAGTAAATAAGGATATATGATGCAAAGTGGATTTTATTTTTATTGGTGTAATGTTTGGAGATAACCTAATGGACTGTGCCAAAGGCTCCAATGATAATATAAACAGCAGTGATGAAATCGGATCACCCTGCCGACTGCTCCTGCTTAATTGAAAGGGAGGAGAATGTATATTACCTGTAACTACACTAGCTGAAAGATTTGCATAAATAGTTTTGACCATGTTAATAAAATTTGGCCCCAAACCCATGGAATTCAATACAGACCATAGAAAAGACCACTCAAGGCGATCAAAGGCCTTTTCTGCATCAATTGACAAAATGGCTTTTGATGATAGATTATCAGAAGTATCAAGAATATGCAATAGACGACGCAAATTGTCTGCTGAGAGGCGCTTTTTTACAAATCCACTTTGATCTGGATGAATCAATTTTGGCAGATACAGCTCCAACCTACTAGCAAGTGTCTTTGAAAATGATTTGATATCTGCATTCAATAACGATACGGGCCGGTAGTTAGCGCAGTAAGTTGGGTCCTTATCTTTTTTTGAAAGAAGTATTATTAAAGCTGTGTTTACATCTCTTCCAAAACATCCTTTTTGAATAGCTGTGTTAAACATCTCCAGTAATGGTGGTCCTAAAATGCTCCAAAATTTTAAATAGACCTCAGGATGTATGCCATCAATTCCAGGGGACCTACCTTTATTCATTTTTGCTAAGGACTGTTTAAGTTCATCAAGTGATAAAGGGGCCCCTCATATTGAAGCTTCTTCTTTTGATAATGAAATTAGCTTTAATTTCTGAAGATAGTTGTCCTTCTCTAATGCCAATGAAATGTTATCTGAAGTGTACAACTTTTTATAGAAGTTAGAGAATCTTTGATTAATCAAATCAGGATCAGATATCATAGAGCCAGTTTCTGATGCAATGATTGCTATATTTGAAAACTGATCATTTGTTTTTATTTTATTGGCTAATAGCCGACTGGGACGATTACCATAAAAAAATTGATTCATTCTATTTTTATGTATAACAAACTCAGCTCTCTGCAGTAGTATTAAGTTAAGTTCTACTTTTGTTTTAGTTAAAGACTTGGCTGTTTGCTCAGAGAAATGCATTTGTTGAGATCGTTCTAAGTCAGTCATTGAGGCCTCTAATTCCCCAATTCTCTTACACTGGGCTTTATTGAGTCTAGAAGAATATGAACTGGCATAATTCCTTATGAAGCCTTTTATTGAGTCCCAAAGATATCTAGCATCATCCACAGAGTGACGATTCATCTCCAAAAATTCTGCTAGATCTAGTTCAAATTGTTCACAGAAATCTTGATTTTACAACAAAGTTAGATCAAAAGGCCACCTAGTGGCTCTTTTAGACAAGTTTGAGATCATTAATTGACGTACATATGCATGGTGGTCTGTTAAGGTCATATGCTTTATTTCTATGTTTTGAACCAAAGAGATAAGGGGAGTAGACATAAAAATATAGTCTATCCTTGTAAAAGTTTTATGCCTATTTGAAAAGAAAGTATACTCCTTAGCAGTGGGATGGTGTAGCCGCCAGACATCCATAAGATTAAAGTCAGAGAGTAAATGCTGTAATGCTTTGGTTGCTTGTACATTAGAGTCAGATTTACTTGATTCATCCAATTTATGTTCCAATATGGCATTCATGTCAGAGCCGATTACTAACTCAAAGTCAGAAAGTTCAGCCAATATACTATTCAATTGAGTAAAAAAAACATTATCATATGAATTAGGGGCATATATGTTGATAAATGCCAGTTTCCTTTCATTGTAAATACACTTAACAAAAGCAACTCTACCATCTTCATCGCCTCCCTTGTCAATGATGGTAATTCGTAGTGCTTTACAAATTAGTATTATGACCCCTTTTGTTTTATTTAAAGCAGAAGAGGAAGCATATACTTAATACAGGTGATTTTCCATTCTGTTAACGTCATCTCTTTGCAAATGTGTCTCCTGTAACATAGCTAAATCAATGTTGTTTCTTGCTAATAGATCTAAACAGGCTACTCTCTTATTAGTGGAATTAAGGCCCTTCAAGTTGCAACAAAAAATATTCAAACTACCCATGTGGTTTTTTTCAATACCGAAGCATTCAGGGGAAGGGAGTATATATATGGAGAGTGAGTTACAACAACATTCTGATAAACCAAATATTTATACCAGCTCCGTTCTTCACAAAGATGTAGAGAAGATCCTGTACATCCCCCCACCCCGACCCTCTGAGTCACCCACAAATACAATAAAAAATACAGTCGTAGCAGAAAGCCAATATATTGTCCTATTGAACAGACTCCTCTCACTCTGCCCCATCTGTGCGGATGTGTAACACACTTTAACAAGGAGCAGGAGAGAAAAAAAACACACAGATCCTCGCTGCTTCTTTAAGTGACTCCCAATTTCATTAATATAGTTAAACCTAATTTCTAATCTTATTACCAAATTTTCCTCCAGACCCCCCTCCACCCTCCCAGCTTGATTTGAAATTAACCCATGACAGAACGAACTGACCCTAAAAATGGACCCAGCAGACATCTGCATGATTCAGGATTATAGTCTTCTTGTGGTGTCTCGTTGTGTCTGGTTTTGTCTTATGTTTTGATTTCCACACCGTCTTGTGTCAAGAGACACAAAACACACAGAAAACTACAGCACTCTGGTATCCTGAATGTCAGTAGTGGTTGCTATAGCAACATATCATTTACCGGAAAACTGCTTTTGGCCTCAAAGTTTTCATGTTGTCATGTTGAGTCACATTTCCCTGCTGTGTTTTTGTTTCCCTTTATCACACAGAGAAAACAACACTAGTTTTAACAACAGAAGACTAACTGGGCCTCCCTGTTTGGCAGATTTTCAGCATCCTCCTCACTGCCAGATGTCATGTGAGGAGTTTCCCTCACGTACGAAAAGGTTATTGTATTATTTTGTTTGACAGTGATCAGGAGATATAATCTGTGTGGTGTGAGGTGTGAAATGTCCGGAGTTTGTTCTCTTGTTCCTTTTCCTCTGAACTGCAGTTACTTTTATGCACCTTAAAGCCATTTGTGTGAATACTGAGCCTCTCTAACCTCGGGTGGAATGTAACTGATTACATGTACTCAAGTACTTTGCTTCAGCACAGTTTGGAGCTACTTGCACTTTAGTATTTCAATCTACTGCTACTTCTACTCCACCACATTTGGAACTACTACTACTACTCCTAGTTGAAATTACAGATTTCCTGCTGCAGCAGAGTCAAAGTGGAGTATCTTTATTTATTCTTTTTTAAAATTATTTTCGACAAATGTGTTGTAAAACAGTATTTTTACAGTATAGTATCAGTACTTGTACTTAAGTACAGAATCTCAACATGTCATCTCTCTTATGTCTGCAGGTCAGTTTGAGATCTCATGACAATGCATTTCCATGGACTGACTCACAAAGTCTCCTGACAGGTTTACAGCCTCTGCAGAAACATGTGAGCATTGCAGCTGTCTGACTTCACTGTTATTACTCATTACAATCTTTTATCTGCTGACTGCTCCTTTCTTTTTTATTGGGACTTGCATCCTGGGTTGTATTTTTTCTGGAAGTGTATTTTCACTGAATTGTGATTTTGACTCAGACTGAGAGGCCGAGGGGGCGAAACAGGAGAATATGAAAAACAAAAGGGTGGTGCAAAAAGAGATTGCAAAATTGGGACATACCACTTCATCATGACAGTGCGCCTCTGTTATGGCAACAACTGAACACACAGCTCTACCTTGTGATCAACAACATATTAAAACAATGCGCCATAACCAAGAACAAGTCTGCGTAAGAAATATATACAAATACTGATATTAACCAAAACTAAGGGACAGAAAACAGCCAGGGCTACTTGGTCTGTGAAAGAAGAGAGTTCCTTCTCCTCCACCATCCCTTAAATATGGGGCAAGTTAATTACCTGATGAGAGACGAGGAGGAGAGAAAAATGTAGTACTTACATCTGTCATTGCTATCTCAGTTATGTTTATTTGCGTGATATATGCAACGTATCTTCCACTGCGCAGAGGATCATGGGTCCGAATAGACAGAAAAGCATGCTGGCTTGCACACCGTAAAATGCTACCAGATGTAGAAGGACACCCTGGTCTTTTTGGTGTACTGCATTGGGACTTACTAAATCTGTTCCTCGTGTACTTATGGTATCTATAAGTATGGTATAATGAGTATTAGAACACAGGGTCTGTGGTTTAGCGAGACTTCCTTCTTTTTAAGCTTCCTTGGTTCACCTGTGATACATTTGTTAGATTAGTCCCCGTCTGGTTTTTCTCCTACTACCTTACAGTTCGCACTGTTACACAGTCACTTCACAAGCATTTTTTTTACAACACAGTCACTTTATACAGTATTATTGCACTATAATTTGCAGTTACTTGTACCATTTGGTATTGTTGTTGTTCTATGTTGTTGTTGTTTATTGGCACTGAAGCTTCCTGGGAAATGTGATTTCATTGCACTGCTTTGGGACCCCCTTGAAAACGAGATGCTGCATCTCAAGGGGTCATCCTAAATAAATTGAAATTGAAATATTGTGTACTGTGTATATGGCTGGAGTGACAATAAATCCTCTTCAAATCTTGAATCTAACACAAAGGTGAGGACCATAATGCAAATCACTCAGATCCCCACCTGAAATATACAGGGACTAATTAACAAATAAAACACAGGTTAACGGGGGAAGTAGGTGGAAAAGAAGGAAGTGAAAAGCATATCACGTTCAGATCAGCTGACAACTTTATGCAACAACTTCAGCCTAAAAATGTAGTAAAAGCTGTGATCAGTGGAACACTCAGCAGCCACCGGTGCTGACGACAGAAGCACGAACTTTAAGCCCGAACACAATCTTTTCCTAACCCCCCCCCCACATAGGTAGAAGGTTACATTTCTGTTTAGACCAGGATGTCCTTCCACAATTTCATTTTAAAAGTTTCATCAAAAAGTTTTGATGCCGTCACACTAACAACGTTGAATTTGGACATTTGTGGATTAAAACATCAGATATCTGAACTGAAGAGACATGATTCAGATTCAGGTAAAAGTGCTAACTAGGGGTGGGAATTGATCAGTTTTTATCAATATCAATGCCATTGTCGATTCTGCCTATTAATCCAATTCCTTATCAATTCTCGTATCGATTCCTGAGTAGTTCATTGAGTGGTAAAAAAGGAGCCCTACACAGTCTTCTGCAGCAAAAACCACCATTTCATTTTTTGGCCAAATTATGTCTGCACAAGACTGTAAACATGAACATATTCAATCCAAACATACTGAACAACACCTTGACAAGATATAGTGTAGAAAGAAAATATAGTCTGAATGAATTAGTTTGACCGCCTGCGTACAAGTGCTAACTTAGTACTCGTACGCAGAAATGCGATCAAAGTTCATATCTGTCTTGCCTACCAGTTAAAACTGTTATTATCGAGAGCAGACAGGGAAAAAACGGAATTGAGCATTTCTAACTTTAGGTATTTGGAGGAGACTATAGAACTCTACCTCGAACTATGTGCAGGGACCCTATTTGTACTCTTGCTGAAGTTTGGTGCTGTTCTGAGCATTATTTGTGGCTATGAGTGGTTTTTTGATGGCGGTTTCGTCTCGGAAGAATATACTGCGATGTATTGTTATCGTGCGGTCTTTTCTGAGGTTGCAAAAACTACGTAAACTAGCGGTCTGCAAACTTGATCTCTTGAGGGGGGGTTCTTACTCGGTGTCACGGTGTGTTAGACCATGGATTAAACTTACACTTGAATATCCCTTTAATTCTCTGTCATCCGACTAATTGATTAATTAGATTTTTGTTTCAGCTCTACTTTTTTAATACTGGGAAGTTTATTTTTTAAGCAAAGGATAATATTTAATTTTTTTCTTCATATGTGCCCAAACTTCATGTGTAAGTATGTCTCATTGGTAACTAAAGCTGTGACATTAATATTAAAGACAATGTTTCCACCTGAGATGTAGTGAAGTAGAAGTAGAAAGTACTGTGAAAAGAAAAGACATTTACAAAGTATCTCAACTTTACTTAAGTACATTTTTTAAAAATTTCATTCCACCACTGTCAGCACATTTCTGCCACTGGAGATGTCAAGCAGTAAAACACCTTTTCATTTAGTTTTGTTTCAGTTGGTAAAGTTTACAGTGATAAAACAGGTACATGTTCAAAGGAAAGAGATAAGGTGGAGTTTTTACTTTCACTGTTTAAATATCTGTTGTATCTGCTGTAAATATCATGAGGGAGCTGACAGGATGGGAGGAGAACCATCTTCAAAAGTCCCAAACAGGAAGGCGTGGTGCTCCGTATCATGACAGATCTTCATCCGGAGCCTTTTTCAGTAAAAGAAGACATTTTGAAGAAATATGCTCATAGTTGTGAAAATCACTCCTGCTGCCATGGCTGCGGCATGTTCTGGAGCTGCAGCAGACGAGAGGACACATGAGTACACATTAGAGAGAATAGTGTCACAGGAATCAAGAAAAAACCTTGTAAACACACATTTCTAATTGGCTCATGGTAGTTTTTCTTAGCGTCTAGCCCGTCAAGCAGTTTGATGCGAACCATGCTCGGCGTTTCCCTCCACAATAACACAACCTTCACAGATGGAAAAGATGTCTCCTGCAGGTATACTTGAATTGTCCTTGCATATAACAATGTAACTCACAGTAACTGGAGGGATGTTACATTAGGTGAACTTTAACAAATTGAAACAGTAAAGATGTAGAAGCTGGTTTAGAAGGTCCTTCTCACCATGAGAGGTGCTGCTGGTGTTTGTAGTATCATGTGTAACTATAGTTTGTTTAGTGGTGACGACGGCTGTTGTGGACGGTGCAGCAGTTGTGACCACGAGGCTTATCGGTGCTGAGTCGACAGTGTAGCTGCTGGTGAACACGCTGCCCACCACCATTCGGTGATCCAGGGAGTGGGTGCACAGATCAGGGCACTTCAGAGAGGCCAAGGTGGTGATGCACAGATTCACTGTGCACCGGATATACATCTGCAGAACAAACCACACAGATACAAGTGAGCGCTGTGAGGAGACAGCTCAGAAATGTTTCACTACAGAAGTTGGATGACTCTGAAAAATGGAAGCTTAGTAAAGGTGATGAAGGTGGTCAAGCTAGTGTCGGCTCTGCTGTGACACGTCTGACTTTTATTAAAGAAAACTGCAGCTGCTGTGATTGTGATGTCACACTCTGCCAAACTGTGAGTTTCGATGATTTGTTGATAATTGTATGGTCCTACTGTTTAGTTCCGCTGTGATCATTCTCTCACTCGTGAATGTGGATCTAATAATATTTTACATGTTGTAATCAGGAGTATCTATTTGTTGCCCTCTGAAGATAAACCTGTGAATACGACACACTCGTCCTCGTTCTCTCTTTTTCAGAGCACTGGGAACAAGATGTATGGACGTTTTATGATTATTAACTAATGATTATCATCCCCGTCTGATAAGAGCTTCAATTGAAGAATTGATTATTCAGTTGACAAAAAGGAGGATCAATTCTTCATTCCAGTTATTTTCATTTGTCATGTATGACAGTAAATTAATGGTTTCAGACTGTTTGTCAGCAAAAAGAGCAAATTGGAACATTATCATGAACTCAAGCTGTTAATTGAGACAGAAGTTCTGTAGCTCAAATGTTTGATCGTCTGACACCTGATCATCAGGTGCTTCAGTCTGTTGACGGTTCATCAGGTCCTGACACATTTTCTACAACCTGAAAGTGGGGTCATAGACATTCAGCCCAGCTGCTTCAGAGGCTTGAAGGGGTCAAATCTCTACAAACTCCTGTCAGGAGTTTCTCAGCACTACCACGGCCAACAGGAGCGCAAAGATTCATGTAGAACTAATCACCACAAAGTCTGTTTGTAAGTTCAGTCAGTGTAAAACTAAACTTCTAATTTCTTGGAAGAAGAGGAGAAGTAATGAGGATGCATTGCTGTATGTGTGTGTTGTATTAGTACAGACCATTGATCCTTTGGCCTCAATTTTGCTCAAATCCATTCGGTAAATCTTAGAAGAGGACTGTGGGGTAATAATCTCTAATGTATTAGGAGTTGTGCACCTGAAAGAAAAAGAGAGCTGTTAGATTTGTGGAATTTTCTTTGAGACTTGGATCTGTCCTCCTCAAGCTGCTGACGTCCACCTACTGCAGGAAACAGGTTGATTGTCACTAACCCTTGCCGCAGGATGGGCCGGGACTCTGCAAAGTCCTCTGTCTCAGACTCGATACAGTTGCTCACTATCATCTCCGCTCGCTCGATGCTGCAGTTGGACATCACATGGAGATCCAGCTGAGTGATCCTGGACCCGACGGCCCTGCTGGTAGAGCTGCTGTTATCAGTGGAGTTGGCGGAGCTGCTGTTAGTGGAGGTATCGCTCTCTGATGGTGATTCTGCTTCTCGGCGCGATCTTTCTGGCGACAGTTGGAGGGAGCGGAACTTGGGGGTGCGTGTGAATTCTGCCATGGGCCCCTCTCCTGGCATTAGAACTTCTATCCAAATCCTAAGTGGACCGAACGTGTCCGTCTCTGGTGGCAAGCTGATCTCGTAATTCGGTCCCGTGGCCTGGACTCCAGGGATACGGCAAGCCAGAGGGAGGATGAGGGAGGGCTGGCGACTGACCTTAGTGTAGGGACGAACAGTTTTCAAGGTGTTGGTGTAAACCAGCTCTGAACCAGAGTGCTGGAAAAAGTGAAGCATGGGGAAGAGAACAGCTGTTATTCACATGTATCTGAATAATGTGTCAGTGAAAAGTACTTTTGAACTGAAAGTAACTGAACACCAGACTGAAGAGCAGCGTTTCACTGCCCTCTGTGGTTCAGTGTCGCCTCAAGCGGTCACAAGTGCTCAGTTACTCCACCAGAGGGCAGCAAACACACTGTGTTAAGTTACCTTTTTATTTTTTAGGAAAACAAAATGCCAAAAAAATCCGATTGACATAATTTACCATGATTATGACATGACTCGTGATTTTAATAGAAACGGAAAAAACATTAAAAAATGATAAAGATTTTACATAAAAACATGTTGATTTTTGCTGCACCTAACAGGAAGGTTTCTGTGTCTGGAGAATAAACCTGAACAGAAAGATTTCCATCACCATGTGGTTGCTGCACATGTTTTATTTCTATTAATTGTTCAGCCTTACTTTTTAATACTGCTGTGATTCTGAGGTGCAGTCGTAGATGGTGGCAGGAGGATATAAAACCAATAATGCTTTATAACCCATTTATTAAGCAATTGTTTGTTGTAAAGTTGCCACTGGTATTAATAATACTTTGTGAATGACTGAGCAATATTGTCCAAACATTATTTAGATGGTGATTATGAAGTTGCAACACATATTTTTTAGAACTCTCCCAATGTTTTGCTCCAACATATATAAAAAAGGTTTCTTTTGTCTTTTAAAAGTGACGCTGAAAGAACAAAACGACAATGAGATAATAAAACAACTGAAGGAGAAAGACGGACAGAAGGTGGAGCCATTACCACGCGTTTGGTGCCGCAGCCATCCAGGGAGACGCGTGCGGTCAGGTGTGTGCTGTTGTAGGTGACGGGACAGGTGGGGCTGTTTAGCTGCAGCTCTGCCAGGTCGATTTTACTCAGTGAGGAGACGGGCAGCGACAGAATCATCTCTGTGTTCTCACACTTCAGCTCTGCAGACAACAGTCTGACATTATTCAGAAATAATTAGTACACTCAGATATTTAAATCTCACAGTGATATATTCCTAACCTGTCCCTGCAGGGAGTGTCCTCATTTCCCCTGAAAGAGCAGAAAAGACATATTCTGATAGTTAATAGTGAATATTTTAATAACAACATGCTGTCTGATTTGCTGGTTACTTACTCTGGTACAGCCACACACATCTGGGCTCTGACTGCAAACTGGAAAGACAAACAGATCAGGTCAGGTCAGACTGTAGATCCTCTACAGGCTCAACACACACACACCTGAGTGGCAGAGGAGGCAGGTGTGCACGTGAACAGTTACAAAGGTAATGAGAGGGAGATGGGACATTACTCATAACTGCATTTTCTATAATAAACAAAGGAGAATATGTTTATATATATATATATATATATATATACATACATACATACATATATATATACATATATATACACATATATATATATATATATATATATATATATATATATATATATATATATATATATATATATATATATATATATATATATATATACTCTGATTCAGAGAGAAAGATAAAAATCCCTGAAGCCTTTTTAAAATGTTTTTTCATACAAACCTTTATACCATAAACACATCAGTACAATTATAAGTAATGAGACATAATTATGATTATTTCATACCCCACTGATTACAGGTTTGATGAGTTCACCTGTCACAGTAATTAAATCATCACCCTTCTCTCACAGGAGGTCTAGAGGAGGATCGCGCCACTGTGTCCGGCCCTGAGGGTCAGACGCTCCTACCTTTGTGTATTCACAGCAAAGCAAATGGGCAGAAGTTGGGTGAGGTTGTTTTCGGAGCGAATCCAGGCCATGGTCATCAGCGCCAGGGGACCCACTGTTTTGAAGCCAACCTGGTAGAGTTCAGGGGGACCAACTACAGCTACCTCTAAAACACTGCAAACACAAAGAGGAACAGTCAAGTCAACTTTCAGAACAGTGTGTTTGTAAGAGCTGCATACTCCAAGTAAATCTGTACAGGTGATTTAGTTATTGTGCCCAGTTAGACCTCTGCATCGGACATCTACTAAACCTACTCAATATACATCAGACACCAGTGCTCTGTAGCGACAGGTGACGGAGATTCATGACACTTGTGAATCCGTTGTGGAGATTTTGAAGGGCTCTACATAAAGCAGACACTCAGAAGGAGTGACGCACCTCTCTGCCTGTGACATGAAGCTGACGTTGAATACCACCTCCTGGTATGGCAGGACAAACAGCATGGAGTCCTCTTCAGGTGTGTCGCCTGCAGCCACAGGTTCATCAGTGCAGCTGGTGGTCGACTCCTCCACTGACAGACGGAGATCACAGGACGGTTGCATGAATTCAAATTATATCAGGAACAGGAGAGACACTAATATTTATAGTTGTTTATATGTTTGCTGACATATAGGTGACAGTAAGGCCTTTTTTCTGACGGACTCACCAGTAAGAGAGAGGTGCACCGGGATGGCACTGAGGGGCTGGTTACCATAGAAGCTTATTTTGGGTGCAGGAATCAGGTCCTCCACCATCAGGTGGATGAAATACTGTCCTGCTGGAGCTCTTCCAGTGAATGTTAATGTGCATTTCTCCTGGTAAAGAGTTGAAAAGATTATAACAATGTAATGTTTTCACTGAGCAGAGCTTATTTCAAGTCCAACGGCCACAGCGAGTTCTGAAGGTTTCCAAAGAAACTTGGATGGATGTTCTGACTGACTTATTTCCCTGATCTTTACACAGAAGTTTAAATTCAGACCAGTTGACTGGGGATGGGCAATATATTGATAATATACTGTATAACAAAATAATGTAAGAGAGCCAAGCAAACGTGTGTTGGGATCACTTGAAGAATAAAGGTCTCACCTGAACAAGCCTCAGAGGGTTATTACAAGTAACTGAATGATGATGTGTATTAAGGCAGGCTGCTGGTGCTTCAGTGGAATTGAACCAGTGTTGTTGAGTAATGAACTTTAGGTTATTTACATAACCCTGGTTCTCTGAGCAATATGAGTGAGATGTCTCACTATAGGATGCACGCCTCGCTGCAGCCCTCAGAAGCATTAATCTCATTACACCAATCCTGATTGGCTGGTGAACATGTCCGTCCGCCTCAGGTAGTCCCGTCTACCATAAATAGCGCATGCGGACGGCACCACGTTATTCAAGATAAGCACCTCTTCTCACTCGCCCAAGCAAGAAGGGTTGTCTGGTGATACATGGGATGCGGTAGCTCCCGTATTGCAAGACAAGCTTATCTAGCGTCCACCAACCCACAGGGAAAAGTACTCTGTTCCAATCAGGACAGCAAAACCACGCATGCCACGCACAGAACGGAGACGTCCAGCATGTAGAAAAGGACAAAAGTGAACATAAACTCCCCTGAATAAGGCCCAGGATGCGGCCAAGCCCCGAGTCGAGTGCGCTCGTAGGCCCACAGGTGGCTGCAAACCCTGACTCGCATAGGCCAAAGCAATTGGGGCCGTATTTGGTGCCGTGACCCGGATCGTGGCGCTTCAAGATCGAAGACAAACATGCCCCCAGTAGGTGAGGTCCAATGGGCCCAGGCATGGCCTGGGACAGCACACACAGGACCCAGCAAGCCCCACAAGCCAGACCACGTCTGCGTCGGAGAAACCCCATTCTCAACCCCCCGGACAGAATGAGCCCTTCAGAGACGTAGGGATGGAGTCACTGCCTGCGAAGACAAAACAGGAGATCCGTGCGGGGCAGATGGAGGATCCTGTTATCGGCCCTGTCTTGCATTATAAGAGTCTGAACCAGAAACCAAGCTGCAGTGAGAGGATCAGCGGTGGTGGGCAGGTGTGGAGGAGGTTAGTAATAAGAGATGGCATCATGTACCGCCGCATCCGAGACTGCCAAAGGGGAGTAGTGGAGCAGCTTGTATTGCCAGAGAAGCTGCGTGAATCAGTCAAGATGGCTCTTCCTGATGACTTGGGGCACTTAGGTGTTGAGAGGACTGCGCAGATGATAAGAGAGAGATTTCACTGGCCACAGATGTTCCAGGAGATAAAGGCTTGGTGTGAGCAGTGTGAGAGGTGCTGCCTCAGAAAGACCCCAACAGCAGGTGTCAGGACTCCCCTGGTCAGCATTCACAGCAGTGCTCGTATGTGTGGACTTTCTGACTCTGGAGAAGTTGAAGGGCGGAATAGAAAATGTCCTCATCATCACTGACCACTTCTCACACTATGCGCAGGCCTACCCCACTAAAGACCAAAAGGCCAACACTGTGGCCAGAGTTCTGTGGAGAAACTTCTTCTGTCGGTTTGGTTTCCCTGTGAAATTGCATGCAGACCAGGGGCACAATTTTGAAAGTGCTGTTGTGAAGGAGCTGTGTAAGTGTACAGGCATCACTAAGACCCACAAATTCCCATCACCCCCAGGGCAATGGAACCACTGAAAGGTTTAACCGCACCCTCATGAACATGCTTGGGACACTGGAGCCTCATCTGAAGCCCCGTGGCATGAGTATGTGGATGCAATGACACGCACCTACAATTGCACACGCCATGATTCTACGGGATATACGCCATACTCTGTCTGTCACAGGCCTATGCTCAGGCTAATCAGACCTCTCACCAAGCCAAGGGACAACAGAAAAAAATACTATGATCAGAGAGCAAAGAGTCAAGTCTTCAACCCAGGTGCCAGAGTTCTTGTTAAAGTGTGTCATATGGAGGGGCGGCAGAAACTGGGAGACAAGTAGGAGCCTCGGCCATACACTGTGGTGAAAAAGCAGCCCAGCATACCTGTGTACTTGGTGCGATCAGAAAATGGTGACACAGGGAGGGTGGTCCACCGAAATCTCCTTACACAGTGCATGTTTCTTTCAGTAGAGCAGGCTGGTGAAGTGACAAGAAGTTGAGCCAGACACAGAGAAGGACATGGGGATGGAGGATACAGAGGACATGGGAGAGCAGGCCAATGAAGTGATAATACAGGGAGATGAATCAGACAGGTGGAGGATTTGGAGGTGGACAACATGGAGGAAAATGTGGAGAAGCGTTTAACTGAGACAGCAGATGAACAATTTGAACGCACAGGAATGGAGAAAGTGGATGTGGAGGCAGAACAAGTCAGTGAAGGAGGGGAGGAACATGTAACAGCCAGGGGCACCAATCCACCTCCCAGACCAAGGAGGAACTTGAAATCGACGTCCCCCCAAGAAACTGTCCCATGAGTCACGAGCCGTGGAATCAGACGAGAATCGGCAGAAGGCAGAAAGAGGATGGAAGCTGTGGTAGAGGGCCAAAGTGAGAAGAGCAGCAGGACACATGTAGATTAACACAGCAAGAGCCACCCCTAACCTTAATAGGGGGCACATGCACACGTTCTCATTACACAGCACTACACACCACACTCATTCATTCTTCACTTTTTTTTTTGGACCGTTCTCTTTGTGTTTAGTGGGTGGTCCTTGTTTTATTTCATTTGTTTGATGACTGGACGCTATCAGTTAAAGAAGGGGTGGATCTAAGGCAGTTGCCTATTTTGGTCAATAGATGGCGATGTTGTATTATTTATGCCCTCAGGTGTGACCACCCTGTTTTCAGTTTGCCATTTGGTTCAGTGTTTGTTTATGGTTTGTAAGGTAAGCACTGTAGATATTTCTCCTCATCATAGTAAAATATGTTGATTATAAACAGTTAATACGGTGTTCTATTTAAATGATGTGTTTATCAAGATGTTTGTTTACCATCTGATGAAGTGTTAGGATTTGTAACCTGGTTTTATACGTGTATGTTGGCCTTGATTATGGCTAGCTTTTTAGTTGTATGTGTGCTAGCTCCGTGGATACTACCTGCTATTTATCTATCTGTGGGTTTTCTCTTATGCTCTGTGTTTTGAGCTGAAACCTTGTTTTAAGGGGTTTAGCAGCTGTGAAGGTACAGCGCTTTATTTTGAATACTGTTCAATTACTTTTACATGACTTATCTTAACTGACCCAGTGTTTGTTTATGGTTTGTAAGGTGGAGCCGCCAGCATCGACACTCAAACCGCGTAGTCTCAGCCACGACCATCCGTGTGTCCGACTCGTCCTTCACATTACACCCAACAATAACAACATCAACACAACGCAGAGTCTCCGGGTGTAGAGAGGTGCAATATCAGACGGGCTGGGTTACACCGGCATGTGACTTTTTTGTATTGACATTACATCCACATTGTCAATTTGATCATTGTTTGTTACAAGTGTACCTTTATGGTAACTTTAGGGTAGCTTTACGGTAAATTTGCTGTCATTCAACTTCCACCACTGTGAAATATTTGGTAACCTGCAGAGCTCCGACTTCAAACTAGCTTCCCCAACACTGACCGCACTAACCCATCCTTGTATAGAAGATGACATACTTCTGTGTGTTGGACAGTGAAATATGATAAAGGTTTGTCACTGGAGCGGCTGCTGACTTCCTCCAGCGGGATGGTTTAATCCACATGCAGACATCAGGGCCCTGAACTCGTCTTGCAAACATGCCCGTGTCATTACAGTCATTATAATCTTTGCAGATCTTGTTCTACTTCATTTCTGTCTGATAACGTAACAGCAAAGTTCCTGTTGTGCTTCGACTCCTCATTCAGTGTCTGAGTCAGTCACATGAAATCTACCTGATCACTCTGAAAACACTCACTGTAGAAAGAGATTAGATTAAATTAAGAGTTACACCTCAGTAACAGAATATGGATTTACAGTTGATCCAGTTGTGGAAAGTAACTTGGTACATTGAACCAGTTTGAGCACAGTTTGAGGTATTTGAACTTCATTTCAGTGATTCCATTTGTGCTAGTTATATTTCCACCTTATACTTCCACCTCAGAGGGAGAGGTTGAGTGTTAGAGACATTTGATTCATTCTGGTGATTTTTACACAAAAAAAAAATAAGAAAATACATGTCATGGTAGATTATTACTAAACAACCATGACTGCTGATGAAATTGTATGTGACGCAGAAATATTCCTGGATGAAGTGAAGTCCTAAAGTGTTATTGACATTGTGTTTAGTCCCGTTCACGATTTCCTTCCTTCAGATGTGTCATTCAATGAAACGTGCTTTGACCTCGAGCAAAACCACAGATGTGTCTGGGTTTGAACTCTGTCAGCACACAATTCAATAAAATATGGGACAGGACTAGGGTGGCCATTTGTCCGGCTTTAGGCCGGACAGTCCGGTTTTTAAATGCCCTGTCCGGCTACAGACGCAGCCTTAAGCCGGACACTCCTTTGTCCTCCTTCTGAGAAAATAACAATAAAGGACCGCATTTGCCACATTACATTGTTAGTTTAATACTTATTGGCTAAAGTTGTGTGTCAAAAAGCTGTGTCAAAATAAGTAATTTCATTGGTTACATTTTCGTGCTGTGACCTATCAACACATTTAATATTTAAATGAGCCATGTGCTGATTCAGCAACATGCCCTCATGCCCAGTTGCTACCACCAGGCTGTCAATCAAGCTCTCAGCGACAGAGAACGTAACGTTAGCTAACGTCGTTTGTGGGACTGAAATTCTGAAAATGCCGAAGCGAAAGACCTCCTTTAACCTGGGATGGGCAAAAGAACATGGGTTTGTGACAAAAAGTAGAAAGTATGAGTTTAATTTTTTTTGTACATTGTGTCGAAGCGACGTAGATGTCAGCAGCAAAGGGAAAGCAGCTATCGACAGACATGCTAGGAGTGCAGCAGGTGCCTTTTCCCTTAGGTCATTTTTTCACGAAGATTCATCACCTTAGGATGACAAAATCGCTGCTGCAGAACTTACTAAAGCGTATCATGTTGTTAAACACCACCAGTCATACAGGAGTGTAGACTGTGGAACAAAAGTGGATCTAGAGATCTACAATGACTCCGCAATAGCAAAAGGAGTGACCTGTGGTAAAACAAAAGCTAAAGC
Organism: Diplodus puntazzo; assembly: GCA_963678695.2. Classification (NCBI taxonomy): domain Eukaryota; kingdom Metazoa; phylum Chordata; class Actinopteri; order Spariformes; family Sparidae; genus Diplodus; species Diplodus puntazzo. Next base: position 34,601,889 of record OZ023155.1, on the reverse strand, counting down.
TTTGTGTGAAAATGTCTTGGCACCTTACTCTGTCCAGACACACCTGGACCACATTAAAGAAAATGATCTGCACTACTCAGCGGCAACGGATGCATCAAACAAAGGTACGACCAAGTGTTTCCCTATTGTGATGCGATATTTCCACTCTGAAGAGGGCATACAACATGTGCTTTTACAGTGACAGCGATGAATCATCTGAAGCTGTAACAAATCTGCTGCTGGATAAACTTAAAATGCCAGGCCTAGATTTGGGAAAGATGTCAGCATATGCAGCAGACAGTGCCAGTGTTAACTACGGAAAACACAACAGCGTTTATCAGAAACTGAAGCTGGCTCAAAAGGATGTGCTTGCTGCAAACTGTTTAGCCCATATCCTACACAATGCCACAAGATATGCTGCAGGCAGCTTGGATGTTGACGTTGAGAATGTGGGGCTGAAAGTGTACAGCCATTTTAGCATCTCTGCTAGCAGAACGGCACAGCTGAAGGAGTTCTGTGAGTTTGTATAAGTTGAGGAATGCAATCTGCTGCGGCACGTTGTCACAAGATGGTTGAGTCTGCTGCCATCTCTGGACAGAATCCTGAAGTACTGGACAGCCCTGATCAGCAGGGTTTTGTGGAAATTCTTCAGAGAGGAAGGGACTGAAGTTGCCGAGGTTTATTTTCTTTTTCTCAGTCACATTCTTAAAGTGTTTTCAGACTGCATTGAATCACTTGAGGCCAAGTCATTCAGCATCACCTCTGTGTTTTTGGTAATGACTGAACTGAAAGGAAAACTGGAGAGAAGGCTAGCTTCTATGGCTTTGCTGTGAACAACAAACTGAAGCAGCTGACTCCTCATCAGGCTGGGAAGTGTAAGGCTGATTTCCTTGCATTCTATGAAAGAGCCAAGAAATATGTGAGTGAAAGATATGACTTCTCTGAGGACAGCTTTCATAGCAAAGTGTCAAAGCTTAGCCTGACCAGTACTGTGTCTTTTATATAATCCTCTGATGCTGTCCTGGCCTGCAATCTGAAAGACATTGATCTAGAGGAACTCTATGAGGAATACGGCGTGGTGGAAGCTGCGCTCAGTTCTTCAGAAATGGAAGGTTGTCACAGTGAGGAGCGGTATCTGAAACTATTTTCCAGAGCAGATGTCCCACTTGAGAATCTGAGGAAGGTCAGTGCCTACATCTTCTCCATCCCATGTAGCAATGCACATACAGAGCGTGTATTTTCAATCATGACCACAGCCTGGAGAAATGAGAGAAATCGACTGGAAGTGGACAGTGTCAAGGCAGAGCTGCAGATTTGCATCAGTTTCACAGACCAGTGCACAGAGATATACAAGAAATTCCTTGCGAACAAGAAACTCTTGAAAGCAGCCAGAAAAGGGCTGAAGTAACACAAATAGACTGTGTGCCAGTCCCAAGAGGCCAGACCTCCCATCTACCATCAGATTCTCTACCAGCCTCTACCCAGCCTGTGACCAGCTGCCTGAACTCCAGGTGAGAATGTCGTATGTCGAATGTCTTAATTAGCAATATGGATAAGGAAAGGCTATGTGTCTCAACTTGTTTCATCAGTGTGACTTCTCTCGTGTTTCATTGCCACAGGTCCACCATGCTGAGGCCTTCTGTGGCCTGCCTCTAACCAGCCTCTGTCCAGCTTCTGACCTGCCTCTAACCAGCCTCTGTGAAGCAACCTTGAGGACTCACAGTCACAGATGGACTCAGATACTCATATCTATAGGCAAAGCCTATAGATCTGAAACAGAAGGTGCTGTATTTTTTAACCTTTATCAATCCAGATAAAAACATTAAGAACAGTTTCTGTTAGATGTTTATTAGACCGATCTAATCTGAATTGGAAAGGCATGTTGTCATGAGCTGTATCTTGTATATTTATTAGTAGCTATGCGGTATGTGTATGCACCTTTATGTAATCTGGTGAAAAAACATAATAAGATTTAAAACCGGATCATACCAAACAAATATGTGCTTGCGTCTCCCCGTGTATGCAAAGTGTCCTCCTTTTTGATGTGAAGGAAATGGCCACCCTAGACAGGACATGGAGGTGTACCAGAGATTATCAGTGAACTGTGAACATGTATGCACCTGAAGGGAGCCTTGAATTCGATAAAAACAACTTTTCTAAAATCTCTCCAACTCATTTTCAAGACCTGTTGATGATGCTGAGGTGAGGGGACTGACTGGAGGCTGAAGGTAAAGTACGTTGCATTCTCTGTCAGAAAGACAACGAATTTGTCTTCAAATAAGAGCTTTACATTGCACCTCATTGGAGTTTAGAACTGGGTTCTTAGCGGGGGCTTTTAATTTGAAAGTAGCGACCGTTCCTAGCTTGCCACTACAGCAACAAGCGGACAACGAAGAAAGCTACAGAGACCGAGACAGAGACAGAGACAGAGACAGAGACAGAGACTGAGATCCGGGAGACGCTAGCATCTCCCGGATCACAGCGGCTGTCCAGTTGTTCATCTTGATGTCCGCAGATGAAGTGATGGACTGACTGCTGATCAGCTGTTTCCTGGTTTTAAAACTCTGTGGGTCGCACAACAGTGCCAGCAGCCTAATCAATGATGGTTTTAAATAATGGCTTTGTTGGACTCACCTTATCCAGCTCTATAAACGAGTGCTGAGTGCAGCGCAGACACTCTCCCTGGCTGGGCCGGGCGAAGCGACACCGCACCACGTCACCATCCAGATCCTTAACCGACAGATGGAAGTGATGAGGGCAGTTCACACGGGCCCTGAACCCATTACACAACGAGAGACAGAGGCAACGAGACAATCAGCCAATCAAATCACAGAGACAGTCACAGCAGATAAGAAAACTGAAGGAGGTTAAACCTGTCCACCTGAAGAACCAGGTGACACAACATGACTGCTGAGCTGCTGGCGGTTGGGCCGTGCTGTATCTGGACCCCTCAGCTGGTTGCCTACTTCAAACTGATCACCTGAAGAGGTTTTCAGTGTTCTTGACTTGTTTAACTTGGTGTAAGATATATTTCACCAGTGTTCATACCTCAGTGGAGGGAGGAGACCAACAACAGGAGGCTGGTTGAGTCTGCCACTGTTTGCCCGAACGTTTGGTCCTGCATTCATAGACACATAGAACTCTGTGTTGGACCTAAACATTGAAGAAAAAAAGGTGTGTTATGGAGAAGCTCATTTTATTGATCCTACTTGACATAGCCTGTTTTAAATGACATTAGCTGACAGGGGTGCCGCCAGGGGGGGAAAGGTTAGGACGATTCCAAGGGCCCAGCACTGACAGGGGGCCCTTCGAGACATGGGCAACCTATACAAGGGCCTAACTAGATTTTTTTTCATGGGGCCCAAAATCCCTGGTGGCGCCCCTGTTAGCTGACCTCATAAAGCAACACTGTGTTTAGAAGGATCCATCAGTACGTGATGACAAATAATAATACCTGAACCAGAAACAAGGTGCACGTTCCTTATTAACATGTATTATTTATGATTTATATTCCTATTACTTGCTGTTTACCTGAGTTTATCTGCATGTTTGAACCCAAAACAGGAAGAAGCAACAATTAAAGGTGAAAAACAGAGTGGCCATGTTTGTGTTCAGGTTATAGTTTGCATGAGAGAAATGTGTGGATGAATGTAAGATGTTTGAGGTGCAGAGGTAATATCTAGATCTCGTACCCTACACTGATGTTGGCGCTGTAAATACTGGGGACAGTTTTCTGCCACTGGCGGACACACCAGCCAGAACCTGGTTTGGTGCCGCTGAAAGGTAACGAGGTGGGATGGACCAGACAGTCCTCCCCTACAGCACACAGTCCAGACAGTGATGGACAAGGAGCAGCAGCGATGGCACTGAAATGAGCCCGAACCTGCAACAAGCAAAGACACAAAGCAACCTCGTCGATTGTGTGTGCAGTGGCGGATTTTCTGAATGAACTCAGCTGAAGGGTGAGATCAGTCTGTCCTCACTCACTCAATGACGTCACAGACATTTGGTGACCTGACTTTTTTGTCTCTATAACTAAAACAGACGGGGTAGTGTTATGATGATGATGGAGGACCAGGTAAACACAGAGATTCATATTTTGTTCTGATATTAATCGACCTCAACTTTGGTGTCTTTACCAGGCACCACGTGTCCAATCAGACCGTCTTTAAAAGTCAGTCGCTTTGTACAAAGATGACACTTAATTTCTCCAAAATGTTCAGTCATTGAGATGGTATTAAAACTCTAGTAACCATGCAAACTGTTCGGCAGAAGAAAAGAAGGAGGAGTGAGGAGTGAGGAGACAAAGGTTATACTTACATTGCAGAACACTGTTGGGTTTCATTCATGTTCTCCATTTATAGCTTTAAATTTTATGTTCAGAACTTTTCTGAGTCAGAATCAGAAATACTTTATTGATCCCTGAGGGGGAATTACAGCAGCTACAGTTACTCATTTGAGAATACAGATATAACACTAAAGAGAGATTTTAATAAGATATAAATAGTGAAGACAAGAAGTCATAAGAGTCAGTAAAGATAAAATATACAAGAAATGAAATATAAAATAACTGTTGTGCATTAAGCTGTAATATGTGACAACTACACTATACTGCTATATGTGTTTACATTTAGAAATGGAACTTGAAATGAAGATGTAATTAATGTTCTTGTTACAACACTTTGACCACAGTTTAGTCGTCGTAGTTAACATTTAAGTTGAATCCTTCCTCTGGTAGCTGAGGACTTCTGAGTGTCAGTTAAAGGAGAAACTCTTAAAAGTACAATTTGTAAGAAAAGTCGATCTTTGATTCTCATTCCCAACTTGTCAAAAACTGACACTTTGGGATTCTAGGACGAGTGGATGAGCATTTGACGAGTTGGGAATGAGAATCAGAAATCGACTTGTCTTACAAATTGCACCTTTAAATATGTAATTATGAACAATTTGAGGAAACCTTCTGGAGAAGACTTATGGATGTTTCAGTGAAATCGATTTTATTTTAAGGAAGTCTTACTGACACAAGGAAATCTTAACTCTAGATGTTTTGCGCAACCAGGCCCATTAAATAAGATCAGTGCTACAGATATCTGGGGACGGAAAGTTATAATAAGATTTTGTTTAAAAAATATAAAATGCCAAACTGTCTGGAGTTCATGAACTCATGACTCAGATCATCAGGGATTAATTATATCAGCCCCACAGCCGTCACCTTGTCATCAGAGTGATGGTTGTAGTCTCTCACCATGTCTCGGCCCAGGCAGGAAGTAGAACTTAATCAAATCATGTAAATGATATAATAACAACATAAACGATCACGTTATAATGTAAAACTTAACACGTTCGTACAATAAAGTTCTCATGTTATAAACGTGAGTGTTTTTTTCTTGTGTGGCAGCACAATATATATATTAAATCTCGCTTCATGTCACATAGATGGTAGTAGAGCGTAGTACTGAGTGTCTTCTTCTGTTAAAGAGTCTGAACCACTGAGCCTCTTATAGATCCTTTAAATGAGAAGTGTGTTGTTTAATGAGCAGGTCCAGTCTCCATGACAGTGCTGAGTAAGAAAAATAAAGAGACTGTCTCTGAAACTCATATTAAGAGTTTGGACTTGAAGACACTGTGACAGAACAAGTTTTTGGGAAAGAAACCAGTGCCTACCATTTTCCCTCCATCGCTGTCCAGCGGTACAACATGGACCGTCAGCCCCAGAGAAGAGGCTTGGCAGGCAGGTCCGAACAGAACCAGAGTCAGAACCTGCAGCAGGACGTTCTCTTTGAATCTGGATAACATCTCAGGAAGTGTGAACCTTTAGGAAGTACAGAAACTCAACTCACTACACAGTGTTAAAACTGCTGTTCTCAGTGTATTCTAAAGGGGCAAAACTATTTTATACTTATGTATAAGTACTTATACTTATACCACTCACTTGTCATGCTACATTTTGCCAACAGATAAAGCAGATAAGTGCAAGTCTAAAGTAAAACAGACTGAGAAGGTTAAAAGATTTGTAACATCAGAAATGTTCAAATGAAACTGAATAAAACATTTGTGGTAATTCGGACCTCATGAATTCTAAGTTAAGATGATTGAATGACTTTTAAAACCTCATATTTATCAAATCAAATGAACTTTGGGGCCTGCAGACTCTCTCAGATCGATCCTTAATCTTAAATAAAACCCCGGCTTTTCATCTCTCCTCCAACATTCTTCAGTGTGAATTGTGTTTGGGAGTTTTTAAATGGATCTCAGTTCGTTAATGTCAATTCAGTAAGTGACTTTCCTCTTGAAATAGGCTTGATGTTCCCTACAGACGGATCATTTACAGGTTGTGTCCTACTGTCCTACTGTTTACTTTTATATAATTTTCCTTCGACTTTGGTACAAATATTGTCAATATTATTGCTTACCCTCTTCTTGAATTCGTTTCTTCTGAATATGAAATCCTAATATTAGTATGTTAACATTTGAATTGCACATGCCTCCATCAAAAAGACAAAACGAGTCTTGAACCCGTTAAAGCACAGAGAACAGTTTCAGGTGTAGTTTCATTTTAAACATTCTTAAATATGCAGGTAAGATTCAAGAATCATAATCAAACCCAAAGGACACAAACAAAACAAATCAACTCTGACGACGGAGCAAAAAGATCACATTGTATATTTGCAGGTTGATCTCATTTAATAATGTGGTATTTGTATATTATCTGGAAATATCATTTACGATTCTTCAAACCAACTAAGAAGCTGAACAGCTCTTTCACTTCTTTACTGCCATCTTGAAAATCTCCGGAGCACGGCTGTCTGAGAACTTATAAATGTTTCAGGACGTAAAGTATCGCTCCGTTACCAAACACTGGTTTTAACAATCTACAGCTGTATTATATTTTACTAAGTAGACTGGCAGCCCAATTCCATCACTGCCCATGTTTGTTAAGAGTTGTCTTACTTTGTGCAACACGGCCAGCTCGGATGTGGAAATTACAAAAATCTGTCGACACAGATCTCACAGCCTCCACACACGCACAAATACTGCAAAAACAACTCAAAGGCATCTGATACAGAAGTTGAATAAATCTTATTACCTTAAGCCACATTTCCTTTCGAAAGCTATAAAGTCCCACTTCTTGTCGAGGTTCTGTCTGGCATCAAACACACGAGAGCTTTCTTTTGGTTTAGTTCTGACAGAGCTGAGGAGGAGTTAAGCCATTTTTTTGCTAAGATGAAATGGAGTTAAACCGGCTCGACTGCATCCTGTAGAAAAACAAAGGCTTGACAAAAGTTGCACGTCAAGGAGGCCGTCTTTACCCAACTGATGATTATAATCCCAGTTTACCCAAACTGACGTAGCTCTCAGTTAAGATGCCTTCAGTGGCTGACGGTTGAGCTTGTTACCTGATCAGTGAGCTACAACAGGTGACAGACACACAAAGACACACACAGTGTAAAAAGACAACGAAAACACAACTGCAAAGATTAAGACTGTTTTTATTGTAAGAGTAAAGTGTTATATTCTGAGGAATGATTTTACAATGGGCTTAATAAAGTTCTGCCCTCCTCTCCACATGGTATTAAATAACAAAACTGTGGTCCTTTCCTGCCAAAAAGTGCTCATGATTCCATCTAGTAGTCACACGATGTGTTAAAGACATTTTTCTGTAAAGTTTTTTTCCTTTCTGGTCAAATTCAAGTACATATTTTGCAGTAACTCCACACTGGCATTAGCATCAGTCATGTTTGGTCAGAATTCACACAGTCAGTCCCAGCCTAAGACAGGAAGGTGTCCAATCAGGAAGGAGGGGGTCCCCAGAGTTTGGTCAGATGAGAGGGAAGGCCTTCTGGTGCACTGGACCTTCTCTCAGGCAGTTGTAGAGAAAAGAAGACGCTCCTAACTCATTACACGTCCGGTCAATGCAGCCGGAGACACTCGATCTGTCCACTACTGGCCGTTTTTCACGTTGAGCATTTTCTCCTGTAGAGAACAAAGAACCCGAGAGTCAGCGTATGAAGCTCAGCAAACACCTTGCATTAATCAGATCATCACTCTGTCATTAGTGGATACACAGAGTCAAACAGTGTGAGTGACAGAAAATCCTCTTCTTACTTTGATCATGGTCTCCAGCTTGATGGCATCGGCAGCAAACTTGCGGATACCATCAGACAGTTTCTCCACGGCCATGCGGTCCTCGTTGTGCTCCCAGCGGAAACCCTTCTCATCCAGGTGGATCTTCTCCAGATTACAGGCCTTGGCTACAAAAACCAGCATCAAGGTCAAAGTGGAGTTCAGTGCACACAAACTACTTTAGAATCTTACGAGCAGGACTGTTTGCCATCGTGTCCACCGCTGTTTACAGTGAAAGGGCAGTTTTTTCTAATTTTCACCTTCAAATCATCATTTAGTTCATTATTCAGATCATTTTAGGGGTAATAAAACTACGAGCCATCTATGTGCAGGACTGCCTGCTCTCCTACAGCCCTCATTCCAAGCCTAACCCAGATTAACAAACAGCACCATCTTCTGGTCTTGTGGAGACAGACCAGTTAATACACTGTGTACCCAATGATCTGATACAGTTCACATTCCATCCTTCTCCACGTGTCTCTATGCCCTTCACTGTTTAGTATTGACAAACCATCAGGTCTTGAAAAGAAGCTTGTAAAAGCAACACTATTATCCCTGAATTAATTTAATCAGGAGGTGACAGAAGAAAAGCTGTGATCAAAGGTTCCTTATTAAATAAAATACAGTATTTATTCTAATTATTATGATTAAACTAGCCATCAAAAAGCCCAAACAGGATGTAATATGTCCACACACAGTAAAGCTAATCTGTCTGAGGTAATGAGAACAGCAGTATTTTGTAGCCTCTGAATCACAACAATACCTTTTGCGACATCGAGCGTCACAGAGACGGTGCTGTGGTCCTGGCTGAGTTCTGCCAGCAGCCCGGGTGAGATGGTGAGCAGATCGCAGCCTGCCAGGGCTTTAACTTGACCCGTGTTTCTGAAGGAGGCGCCCATCACCACCGTGCTGTAGCCAAACTTCTTGTAGTAGTTGTAAATCTTGGTCACACTCACCACACCTGGGGACAGACGACAAAGAGCAGATCTGCATTAAACACTGAACTCGTCTGCATCTGTCGTGCACCAGAGCATTTCTATCCACACGTTAATGCAGATTTTCAAATGCAAAATGTGTAGAAGTGCAGCGGGAACAGATTTGGTGAACGTACACCAGGCATGTAAAACACTGACTGAAGCCTCCGCTCCAATGAAGACGAGAAAAAATATAAAAAATATATTGTATTATTACTTTATTTGACCATGGGGAGGAAAATGCCTCTTTTCACTGATGGGGAGGTTTTTACATTCATCAGATTAACACATAAAACAAATGATGGACATAAATTATGTTCACCTTATTGTCTCCACATTGTGTTTCAGTTTGCTGTCTGACTGAAGCCTCGTTAATTAAGTCGTCTGTTTGTGCTTGCTTCTTCTACAATGCTGTATTGACTGAAGAGTTGCCTTTGCATTTTTTTTGCAAATTCAGATATTCAGTTTATGATATATTCACACTATAAAACCTATTATAACTTAGTTAAGAAAAAATATGGAAGCACAACATGAAATCAAGAGAGCACATATTTAGTTTTTGTTTGGATTACTGTTTCAGAATTCAAAATGAAGTTGTGAACCATTACGCATTGAAAACAAGGCAGCAGACAAACTCTTACTGTGTCCAGAGAAGTAAATTCAACCTACAGACATCTGCTGTCTTAGTGCTTCACCTCCCAGAGGAGACGATCTGTTTCCAACTGTCAGAACGCCATGATGGAGAAAAGAAATCGCTCTTAAGGAGATTAGAAGAGTGGAAACGATTGGCCATGGCTGTCACCAGCCCAAAACACACCCACATACTGTATACCAGCACATACCCTGTCTGAAAGCAGAGACCCTTGAACCCTTTTCTACATCACAACACGTTAAAACCTGACATCGGCACTACTATTCTGATAAGATGATTAAAGAACGAGGTTTTACTACACTAACGAGGCCTCATTACCTGGGTCGTCATGCGGCTCGTAGCTTTTGCGGTCTGTGTTCTCCTTGTACCAGTCGAGGATCCGTCCAACGAAGGGTGATATAAGTGTTACCTTTGCTTCTGCACAGGCCACAGCCTGAGCGAAGGAGAACAGCAGGGTCATGTTGCAGTGAACACCGTGCTTCTCCTCCAGCTCCCTGCACACACACAAAAAAAACTTCATTCAAAACACATCCACATGAAAACTTGCCTTCTTCCTCTGCTTTCCATTTCAATCAGAACCTCTCTGAACAAAACAAGCCACAGAGAATCAGAATCAAACATTAGTTTTATAGACATCACAAGTCCAATCCTATTATTTTGAACAAATTTAAATATGCGGAATAAGATTGAAGCAGCAATTAAATGGACATCACCCAAACCCCTGGTGGACATGCAGAGAGTAAACACTGTCTCCAGGGAGTCGCTGGCTGATTAGCTCATCAGAGGTTGTGACATACAGCAGCCGTTCTGTGCTCACCAGCTCTCAGGGGCGATGCACAGAGACAAAACCTGCTACAGGGAGCATTTTATCCAGAGTTTATACTTACTTGCCAGCCTGGATTCCTTCCCATGTGGATGACAGCTTGATGAGCACACGCTCCTTGCTGATGCCGGCCTCTTCATATAGAGCGATGAGCCTCAGGGCCTTGGCAACCATTTCATCTCTATCGTAAGAGAGTCTGTGTGGAGAGGAGAAACAACACTGTACCTTTATGTTCACGCTCAATTATTTTGTTCAATTTATGACTACTCAATTATGCCCACATATACTTGAGCACTGACCTCCACCTGCTTCTGAAGGTTAGAACAGTGTGTTACGTGGTATCTTTGAGTGTGTATGTTAATGGTTCAAAAACGAGCTGTAAGCACGTTGGATAAAAGCGCTGAATATAACCAATTTAATGTTAATTCAATTCATTATTCAGGGACCTCTTTTACTTCAGTAATAGACCCTGTCGGCTGCTGAAACAAAAAGCTTTTACTAATCCAACCCAAATGGATTTATAAAAGCACATTTAAAAACAACAAAATGAATCGATAAATTATTGATCTGTATGTGGCTGCCAACTGACAAAGGAAATTCATTCAAAGACATGAACCTGGATATCAGTTGTCTATAGCCTCGTTACGCCTGTATTGTGAAACGTTCAACATTGCATACCTTTCCCCGTCATGTTTACCACCTGGTGACATGTCGCCTGCACCTACCTGGCGTCCACCTCAGTGGAGACTCTGCCCGGGACCTTCTTGAGGATCTCCAGCCCAAAGCTCACAAACAGCTTGTCCATGGTGTGGGCCACCTGCTCCTCTTCAGTTCTGACAGAGAGGGAAACATTATGAAACTGGATTTAAATTCACACTGTGTAGTTGGTTTGACCTCTGGTGTCATCCAAAAGGTGTAAAGCTAAAGAATAATTTAATTACAGGGAGTCTGGATTAGCTCTAATGTGTGTTCAACTTCTTACCCGCCTTTGGCAATGCCGTATTTAATGGCCTGATCCAACAGCTGCTGGTAGGCTGGCATCTTTGCAGCAGCCAGGATGAGAGACGGGTTGGTGGTGGCATCCTGAGGCTTGTACTCATCAATGGCTACAGGATGGGAAGACAGAGCAAAGTCATTAGAAGTCACGCACAAGACAACCTAGTTTCTCTCAGATATCCATACAAACATCAAATGTATAACTGGACATCTGCAGGTCCAGGATAGCATGGAGCTTGATGTTCTGATACTTTGACTGATTCTTCTCTTTCTGGATGATTTCTGATGAGTACACGACCAATAAATGTTAAACTGAACACATTATTCTCTGCAGGTGGAGGCGATGTTATCATCTATCAAGCTTAACAAAACCAATATGATTGCCATGATATGGAAAAATTATGTTCTATCATGTCATCCATTCACAAAAGTTTACATAAAAGGTAGAAGATGAAAACTAAAGAGAAACAACCGTCATGTTGAATCAGCAACACGCTGCTGGAGGATGGTGCCACCTACTGTGTCAACATAATGCTGCACATCTAAAACCACTTCAGTAGGATATTAATTAATGATTGTCTTTTGTTGATGACCTTCAGAACTGATGATGCTGCAACTTAAGTTTGTTAAGTATTAATAAAAACAGAAGCAGTAAAATCCTGACTACCTGTTAACTATGTCCTTCACGAGTAAGGAATAGTTCGTGCTGACAGAGGAGAGTCAAAAAGTTTAAAAACCTGCAGCAGAAAAGTCACACCATATGTATCCATGTTGTCTTTAACCTACAGAACTGTATATTAAAAACAGCCTGTTGCAGTTTACTGGACTGAAGTGCATGTTTAATTTGATGTGCATGGGCGGCGGGGCCTTTTCACGAGGCACGGTGTTTTATGTCAGCACTCGGTTGTAGCAGCCGAGTCCAGTCGGTGCTGCCAGCTCTTCAGCTGAGGAACAAAGGAAGCCTCTGTTCTGCAGCCGGTTTTCTCTCAACCCCCTTACAAAAAAATGGGATCATTGTGTAGGTCAGTGGGGCTGGACCAGATACTCGTGATCACACATTCAAGAAGACACCAGAGTTCATCTGCTGATTACAGCAGTATTCGCAAAGAGGGCGCCTGGTCTCTGCCTTCAATGTGGAGTAAAAAAACAGTAGTGTAGTCTTCCCTTCATTTAACAGCCACCAAAACACATTTCCACCAACATATATTTACTGTGTTATGCCAAAAGTTAAAAGGCAAACAAAAGATTGTAAATAATACTATGCATGTTGCACGTTGGGGTTCTGCTTCAGTATACGCATCTGATGTAACGTTACTAGTAACGTTGTTTTCGTCTTCCATCTCCGCCATGCTGCTTTGCCTCGATTTACTCCCGAGCGACCGGTGCCGTAAACGAGTCCTTGCAGGTGACGTAAAAATGCTACCACAAAGCAGTATCGTTGCTGCAGTTATATTCGCTTTCATACAATAAACTTATTCTGAACTCAAAATTTAATATCGCACAGCTGTGCTTTATAATGTTCGTATCCTGATGGTTCTGTAGTCAGTTGGAGCATCAGAGGGATGAAAACATGTTTATTACAGAATAAGAAAAGAGGATGTGCTCTGATTTTCTCTTCATGCCATATTTGCGTACATAGAGACCACTTTGTGATGCATGGAAATACTAAAATTCACCAAATGAAATCAAACTTGACCTATGAAACAGGGACTCTGTCTGTCCTTTGCATATCTTGAGAAGCATTAATCCGATTTTCTTTTGACTGGTCAGGTTTGCTGTTGAGGACTGAGGGAAGCACAGTGTTGACTCTGAAACCTATTTTGAAATTGGGTTGTGTCACACACAAAATGACAATCTCCACAAATCATTTTCTCTCTAGTCTTATCATGTTTTGAACCGGCACAGCACTAGAATTCCCAACAACCTTTAAGGACAACACAAGAATTCATAATGTACTCAATATCAAGGTCAGATGACTGCCTTCAATGATAGATTCCCTCAGAATTCACCCAAACTTCCATAAAAGTCTGTCATCTTCCCAAAGCAGTACAGAACAACTCTCACATCTCACAGCTATCGAGAAACTTGCAGGCTCATCAGTTACTCCTATGCAAAATGTCACCAGTGCCCTGTCAGCCTCCTCCATTTAGCTTCAAGCTAATTGTGGAAGTCTTTTTCCTCCACTTGCATAAGTGAAGTAAGAGTTTGCTGTTACACCATGTTTGACCAAGTTCTTGCAATTCTTTTGTGTTACATCAGTGATTTGAACATGTCTAAATCTGCACCAGTGAAACCTCAGAAATATTACAACATTCATGAAATACCCACATTACATAAACCAGACACACACGTCTGCTTTCTAACTAAAAAAAAAGAGAAGTCAACGTCTGTGTGAATCCAGAGAAGCCTCACCACTAATCACTATTACAAACATGGTTTTTGCTCACAGTACAGACAGATGCATTCACTGAATGGTGAGAGATGTTTATATCAAACTGTTGGACTGCTGACAGACAATACTGATGTGCAGGACATTGTAATGTCAAACAGTATTTGCCTGCTCGGTTTGTAGTGTTGTATTGGACAAGCTGCTAAGAGGCACAGAATGGCTAAAAAAAGAAAATCTTTTTGACTGATATGATCTGATTCACAACAGGGTTGCACAATACGCCCTCTGAGTATGGACACAGCAGATCAACTCAAACACAATGCAGGGCTACAACTTCTTTTTCTGCTCAATGCAAAAGTTTATGGTTCTGATTACACAACTTATCTGCATGAGTCTGTCTTAATGAGTCCAATTTAGTTCTTTGATACATGAAAGCTAGATGCTTGAGAATGACATGCACGCACTGCATACACAGCAAACAACCAATCACAATCATTCTTTATACATTTATCAAACAAAGCAGCACCTACTGTAGCTGCTTGATAAAAGGCACTGCAGTGCCACGTCACCACAACTATAATAATAACGTAATAATCGATTCTTTCCAAATAGACTCAAGTAGCCTGGCGAAAACACCCATCTTGTTACCGGTGTAATATAAACTGCAACTTCAAATTTTCTGATATCGTGCAGCGTTAATTCACCACACAGCTAGTGAAGTGAACAATATTCATGTTTAATGAAAAGAAATAAACAAAATATCACAATCAAAACACTGCACGTTTTTATATTGCATTGGTCATTTTGAGAGCTCCGTAATATATTGATTAATCATGCAGCGCCAATATTTTTAATGCAGCTTGTTTGTTTAATGGACATAATTTCCGGTCCAGAGTGCGAGGTGACTTTTCCAAATCATTGTGTGAATATTATGCTAATTAACAGTAACTTCAGTCTAATAACTCCGAGTCTGGTTATTTACTGCTCATATTTGTACATTATCATCAGCTGATCTGAGAAGAAGCCGCACTAACCTTTATGAAACAACCAGTGATGAACTGAACGGAAGTACAGTTTACCAAGTATTGTTCTTAAACACAACTTTGAGGTACTTTAATTGATTACTTCCATTTTCCTCTCCACTACATTTATTTGATAACTTTAGTTACTTTGCAGATTCAGATTATTCAGTATTTATAAACTATCAACAGATATCTTTGTGTGTGTGTGTGTGTGTACATTGTAACTGCATCAGAGCCACAGTAGCACATTTTTAAATTAGTTTAATTTATCAGCAATCTGACAAAAACATAACTGATACCGATAATTGGAAAATGCTGGCCATCATCCCTGATAATCGGCCTATCCCTTTTCTATCACAAAGTAAAGGTTTGATTGTTTAGGTCCATGCAAAACTCTAGCACTCTGCTGTGACTGAGTGTCACAGTACCAGTTCCTGAGTCACGCCTGGCTGCAGAGGCACAAACCAGTTCTGTCATGTCATCCTGAGTCTGCAAACCCTGGAGGAGGAACTCTGTGGTCTACATCACGATCTAACAGGATTAACACACACACACACACACACACACACACACACACACACACACACACACACACACACACACACACACACCTCATTCTGATGCATGACCTTTTCCTCCTGGGCATGAAAGTGACGAAACGAGGAAGAAAACTAATTTCTCACCTTGTTTCCTGTTAACTCAGGTTTCACAGCAGTCTGTAACTTTAATGTAAGTTGTGTTTTCACCAGCAACACACACTTAACTAGTGCAACTAGTTGCTGCTGCAAGTTTGGTCATTTGTGAGGTTTACAGGAGGCCAACGTTAACAGAACAACCGCTTTCTCTCTTGAATAAGTACGGTAGTTAGTTAGCATGGTTTGCTAGTACGGCTAACTTAGCTGCTGTTGCTAAGTAAGGCGACCTTAATAACAAGTAGCTTTAATTGGATTATCAGCTTGTCATTTTTAGTGGCGACCACGTAAATAGTTAGTTTAAAGCTAAGCTAACGTTAGCCAGATGTAACAGACGATGTTAGATTGATGCTAGCTGCTCCGCGGCTCAGTTTGCGGTATATTGACACAGCGGTCAGTCACATCAAGCTGGATCCTTCCTGGTCAGTAAGTTAGCATGCTAACCAGCTAACATTAGCATGTGCTAAAAACGGGTATTTACCGTTAAAATCTCCGGTGTCCGCCACCACCACGGTGTGTTTCTTCAGCTGGTTCAGCGCTGACTCCATCTTCCTCCGCTTGTCTGGGGACTCACTGGACATGTTGAGCACACCGGGACGCTTTTATACACACAAAACACGTGAGAGCCGGAGGACTGGCAGGCGGACTGGAGCGCGCAGCACAACAAGGAAGTGCGCCACGGGAGCGCGCCCCGGAGGAGGATTGGAAGCTCGTGCAGATGACGGAAGTAAAGTGACGGAGACAGGTGGAGGTGGAGAGACAGGTGGAGGAGGAGAGACAGTCAAATGTACGACATGCTTCAGTATCAGGGTCAAATGAAGCGATATAAGTCACTTTTATATTGTCTAATGAAGCTGGTGGCAGGTGTTCAGTGGACTGCAGGCTCTGAGGACAGAGGATGTCTCTCTGTACAGACTTAGAGCTCACTGAGGACAGGCGAGAGAGGTTAGGATGCTTAAATAAGATTTATTTGATTCAGCTACGTCTCTTAGGTTGTAACAACAGTGTGAGGTAACGGGATATGGAAGGATCTGAGATACTAGCCGTTTTTAGACGGGGCAGCAAGCCGCCAATTTGGCCGTCCTTTTGGCGGCTAGGTCCGCGGTTTTAGACAGAGGGCGGCAAATTGGGGGTTTGTTTTGGTCCTCCGATTTGCCGCCTCGGAGGGTACACTTATTTTCGCCTCGCCTGCTATCTAAATCCGAGGCGTCAATGTGCCGGCCCCTGCATAAAAGCCATTTCACACCAAGTGCGAATTTCCGTGCGCATTATTCGCACGGAAATATATAAAAAAAATATTTCATGGGTTATAATGGGAGTTTACACACCAGGGCGGAACTTTAGTACGGCAAAAAAAAAAAATCCAGAACCACTTTGTGGTCACACTTGACAAATGAAATCGTTTGCTTTGTAGACGGGAAGTGACATCATACAAAGCAAACAATTTATCTGATAGATGAGCGAAAGTTTAATCATTCTGGCGTCCCAGCTAGAGTTTAGATCGGGCCCACAAAATCAAGCCCGACCCGACCCCGTGCACGTTGTCTCCGAGCCCGGCCTGGCCCGGCCCGACACGTTAACTGTAATTATGAGCCCGATTTAAACCCATTATTTTTTTGATAAGTGGGCTGTTATAAATGATGTTCTCAACTACAATTCAGAGTTGTTTGAACTATACAGAAATCTCTTGAGAATTATCTTAATGAATAATGCAACAAGTGCTGCACTTAATGCACTCGACAAAGCCGACACATGTTATTATCACTGCCCACGATTTGTTTAAAATGGTTCCATACCTCCGACTTTCCTCCAAACTTGCTCAAAGTTAATTCTCCTGTTTTTATTTTTTTCTTTACATCTTCAAGCTCCATGTTGCACTTAAGCTACACAATCAGTGATGCCGGTTACTCTAATCTGACCACTTTTTTCAGGAACGAGTGATCTAACGCGTTAATATTTGCAAACCAGTAATAAGATTAAAGTTACTTATTCAAGTACTACTATTATTTTTGTCATTTTCCTCAGTAAGAATATATATTTTTCGCTTTCTTCTTGCGTCTCGGGGAGTGATGTCACGTGTGCGACAAGTCAGGTTTTCAGCATGAGGAAAACTCACGTGTACACCACGCGGTGACACAAACGTAAACAACAATAGAGGGAGGAGAGAGATGCGCGACTGGAAATACAGTCATTATTTTGAGTTATTAAAAAAAACAACACACAAATGTTTGATCAAGGGCCCAGCCAATTGCTGTTATTAGCCGGCTCTGTGGGTGCTGAAGAGCTTGAGCACTCCTGTCAGATAATGAACTGCGACTTTTTTTCGTTTGGTGCAAAATTAGAACACAAGAGTGCGAACATTTCGCACCGGACTCAGTGTGCATGCTTTACATGCGGAACATTGCTGCATGGCTATTCCGCAAATCCGTGCCGCATTTTCATATCGCACCGGTGTGAAACGGCTTTAAGATGGGCGGTGGTGTCGATGACCTGCGCTGTTGTGCGACCCACAGCTGGGGAGTTTTAAAACCAAGAAACAGCTGATCACAGCAGTCAGTCCATCAATTCATCCGCGGACATTAAGATGAACAACTGAACAGCCGCTGAGATCCAGGAGATGTTAGTGTCTCCTCGGTCTCTGTAGCTGTTTGGTTGTGTCCGCTTGTTGTGTAGCGGCAAGCTAGGAATGGTCAATACATTCAAATTAAAAGCCCCCTGCTAAGAACCCAATTCTAAACCCCAGTGGGGTGCAATGTAAAGCTCTTATTTTGAAGACAAATTCGTTGTCACTGTTCACTGCCCAACTTCGAGCTTCAGGTCACGTCACATGTTTCCGCAGCTCCTTATCTGATTGTTGATAAAACATGTTAATTTAAACATGCATTCATTTGGCTCTGATGCAGAATGTTATCTGAAAAGTAACTAGTTACTAGAGCTATTAAGCTCATGTAGAGGAGTAAAAAGTACAATATTTAACTGCAAACTGTAATTTAGTGGAAGAATAAAGTACCCGAAAATGGAACTTCTCAGGTAAAGTACATGTTCCTCATAATTTTACTCATGAAAATGTACTTTGCTACATCCCATAAATGCAAACAGGTTTCCTAAAACTAAAGTTCAACATCTCAAGACTCTGAATGCAAAGCAGAAAACAGTTAAAACTTTTTTCATACACAGTGTGTGTGTGTGCAGCGATATGAATTAAAAGTCAAATTAAATGTGTCACATTATTTTTGGGGACCAAAAATATCCGCAGAACACAAAATATAAATTCAGCTATGTAACAGAATCAACAATCAGGTAAAACACTCAAATATCCTCTACTACCTCTGAGTGTTGTTCTTAGACTCAGCTACTCGCCGTACTTGATTTACAAGAAACCGTCACGACTGATAAAACTCGCCTTTCAGGAAGACTACGAGAGCAGCACGTTCGTTTAGTCTCTGTCGAGGAAATGTCTCCTGAACACAACGGACACAATTGCCTGTCAGGAAACAGCCGAGAATGCTTTGAGATTGAGAACGTGTTTGAGTTTGAGGTATTTCTTTACAGCTACAGCAGCAGGAGGTCACAATGTACCTTGCTGTTGTTACGTTCTCGTTTCTCCTCTTTTTATCTGTTGACACATCTCGTCAGGAACCTGCAAAGATGTGACAATGCCCGCTTTGTTCGAGTCAGTCTCTTATCAAGGAAGTAGGGACAAGTACTTAATGTTTGGTCTCAAGCAGTCACATTTAATAACGACTCTAAAGCTTTGTGATCTGTGTGATTCATTATAACAACAGTACATTGACGGAAACAACGCTGACATTTCTCCGATGCCTTAATGATCTCTACAGTCCTTCATTAAGAGAAACAGCTGACTATTGTTGAGGAGTTTTTCATCATGTTCTGTGAGCCCTGATGATCATGGCACCGCTCTGAAGAGCACCGGTATGAGAAGGTTACGTTTATTAAAGGACTAAAGTTGCTGTCCTGGACTTTTTTACCTGCCGTTTGAATTATTGAACATTACAGGAAAAGTGGAAAATCAGTTAGACAAAGAGCACAGAGTCTGCTCTGCATTCTAACATGCGCCGCTGCATTACGTGATTCTGATTGCTTGATTATTTCAGTAAATGTGCTGAGGCTCCTCTTCACGATGTATCTTCTGCCCTCCAGCAACAGATTCCACAACATCTCTTCTCTTACTGGCAATAAAGTGGCAACAAGTTCATTAAAGAAATCATTACATTTAGTGTGATTGCCTTGCTGTGCCTGTATTCAAACACTCTACCCTCAGAACGACACTGCGTCTTACTGCATTCGCAAACCTGGAGGTCTTTACTGACATATTAATATTGAACAGTGTCTCACAGTTGATTCTGTGCCACACAGATTACATATCATCAGATGTCAAAAATAGATTATTACAATAAAACCACATTACATTTGAAAAAAACGTGTAATTAGATTGTCGCTCTATTAACTGATGAACACATGATACTGAGACAGAACTCACCTTGTGGTGGAGACATACAAGTCTTGTTGAGTTACTGTTGAAGATTCAAGCAGCAGCAATTCCGGCAGAACCTCCCATGGTTTTGATTATCTCCTCATCAGAGACTTTAAACTTTATAAAGCTCATATCTGGAACCAAAATCAGGAAGACACCTTTTAAATCTCCTGAAAACACATTTTTGTATGAAGACATTTATGAATTCTTAAATAAGTGTTTTATCATTTTACTCAAACTTCCTCATTGTATCTCACCATGTTTTATGATCCTTCTGCTGCTCTTCATTTATGTTGTTATCTTCTGTTTGTTTCTTTTCTGTGAAACATTTTTATATCCTTTGTTTATTAAAGAGCTGTACAAACAAAGTTTATTATTATTATATTACATATTATTTACCTCAGGTTGGGGCGCTCATTAACACAGAGTGCAGCGTGTGTGTTAATGAGCAAACAGGAGAATCTGTCCTCTACTAGTGACTTCAGGGTGTTTGTTGGGTGGTTCAGACCTTCGGCTCCGACTACAAGAACTCACACCTCTTGGACTGACTGTCGTGGCTCCATGACGCAGATGTTCACAGTCCCCAGAGGAGGAACCAAAAACCCCTTTTCTCCCACACTTCTTTGTTGTCCCTATGTTCAAATTCAAACAGACACTAAGATAAAAAGACAAATAAATCACATGTTACAATGCTGATATGATTCATATCATATCATATCATATCATATCATATCATATCATATCATATCATATATCATGTCATAGTAATTCAATAATTTAAAGTTCTTAATGGATTATAATTTAAATAGTAAAATATACAGCATGTTATTTCCAGTCTCATCTTGACTAAAATAATACATCACACATTTATTTATTTAAACATCCATCTTCAGGTTATTTTTCTAAAGTTTTGAATATCAAACCAAAAAGAAGGAAAAAAACAACTCTCTTTTTCTGGTGTCATTGGGTTGATTTTGTGTTGATATCTTGACAGATACTTCCTAAAGCTTGTTACAGTATTTATGACAGTGTTTAAGCTTCCTCTCTCTACGACTTTGTGGCAGCTCATGTTTCCTCAGACACACCCAGCAGATTAGGCACAAAGTACATTCATGGTTACCAGATGATCTCCAAAGGCCCACCAGCAGATTATTTGAATGGGGTGGAGATTATTTTAAATTCCTTTTAGGACCTCCCATGCCCCAGGGCTGGGGGGCAAGTTAAACCTGGTGGGGCCGACAAGGCTCATTAACAAAGCAGACAAGGATCTATGACCAAATTCATTAGTAAAACCCTGGACAGTGAAAAGAGACAGTCTTGTGCTGTGTCTCAGAGTATATGCTGCTGGCAGTATGAGGCTGAACAAGTTAAGACGTCATTTAAGACAACACATCCTAATACAAAGAAACACCTGTTGATTGGGAGTAATTGTGCCGGCAGCAGCATTTATCTTGCAATGAAGCCTTGCTGGGCCTAAATACAGCCTCACTGTCATGGTGGTAGATCTCTGCAGTGAAACACGGTGGAGCAACTCTGTGCTGCTCGGTGCTTTGAATATAACAAACAGTATGAACAAGTCAGGGACGCAAGTATTGACAATACACATACAAATATATATTTGCATTGACAAACGTCCAATACAACATGTTCACACACCAGTGCCAAGAGGATTTGGCTGTTGTCCAGTCCAAACTCAGGAATATGTTCAAATATTATCAAATACCACAGTGGACATGTTGTCCTTCTCTCTCTGTCCCCCCTGTCCCTCTGTGTGAATGTTGTTATTGTCTCTGTCCCTCTGTGTGAATGTTGTCCTTCTCTCTGTCCCTCTGTGTGAATGTTGTCATTGTCTCTGTCCCTCTGTGTGAATGTTGTCCTTCTCTCTGTCTCTCTGTGTGAATGTTGCCCTTCTCTCTGTCACTCTGTGTGAATGTTGTCCTTCTCTCTGTCCCCCTTTGTCCCTCTGTGTGAATGTTGTCCTTCTCTCTGTCCACCTCTGTCCCTCTGTGTGAATGTTGTCCTTCTCTCTGTCCCTCTGTTTGAATGTTGTCCTTCTCTCTGTCACCCTCTGTTACTCTGTGTGAATGTCGTCCTTCTCTCTGTCCCCCTCTGTCCCTCTGTGTGAATGTTGTCCTTCTCTCTGTCCCCCTCTGTCCCTCTGTGTGAATGTTGTCCTTCTCTCTGTCCCTCTGTGTGAATGTTGTCCTTCTCTCTGTCACCCTCTGTTACTCTGTGTGAATGTTGTCCTTCTCTCTGTCCCCCTCTGTCCCTCTGAGTAAATGTTGTCCTTCTCTCTGTCCCTCTGTGTGAATGTTGTCCTTCTCTCTGTCCCTCTGAGTGAATGTTGTCCTTCTCTCTGTCCCTCTTTGTGAATGTTGTCCTTCTCTCTGCCCCCTTTGTGAATGTTGTCCTTCTCTCTGTCCCTCTGTGTGAATGTTGTCCTTGTCTCTGTCCCTCTGTGTGAATGTCGTCCTTCTCTCTGTCCCCCTCTGTCCCTCTGTGTGAATGTCGTCCTTCTCTCTATCCCCCTCTGTCCCTCTGAGTGAATGTTGTCCTTCTCTCTGTCCCTCTTTGTGAATGTTGTCCTTCTCTCTGCCCCCTTTTTGAATGTTGTCCTTCTCTCTGTCCCTCTGTGTGAATGTTGTCCTTGTCTCTGTCCCTCTGTGTGAATGTCGTCCTTCTCTCTGTCCCCCTCTGTCCCTCTGTGTGAATGTCGTCCTTCTCTCTGTCCCCCTCTGTCCCTCTGTGTGAATGTCGTCCTTCTCTCTATCCCCCTCTGTCCCTCTGAGTGAATGTTGTCCTTCTCTCTGTCACTCTGTGTGAATGTTGTCCTTGTCTCTGTCCCTCTGTGTGAATGTCGTCCTTCTCTCTGTCCCTCTGTGTGAATGTTGTCCTTCTGTCTGTCCCTCTGTGTGAATGTTGTCCTTCTCTCTGTCCCTCTGTGTGAATGTTGTCCTTGTCTCTCTCTGTCCTTCTCTGTCCATCTGTGTGAATGTTGTCCTTCTCTCTGTCCCTCTGTGTTAATGTTGTCCTTATCTCTCTCTGTCCTTCTCTGTCCCTCTGTGTGAATGTTGTCCCTCTCTTTGTCCGTCTGTGTGACTGTTGTCCTTCTCTCTGTCCCTCTGTGTTAATGTTGTCCTTATCTCTCTCTGTCCTTCTCTGTCCCTCTGTGTGAATGTTGTCCCTCTCTTTGTCCGTCTGTGTGACTGTTGTCCTACTCTCTGTCCCTCTGTGTGAATGTTGTCCTTCTCTCTGTCCCTCTGTGTTAATGTTGTCCTTGTCTCTCTCTGTACTTCTCGGTCCCTCTGTCTGAATGTTGTCCCTCTCCTTGTCCTTCTGTGTGATTGTTGTCCTTTTCTCTGTCCCTCTGTGTGAATGCTGTCCTTGTCTTATATTTTATATTATATTTATTAAGTCCATCCAGTCTCCAGGTCGTCATGGTTCACCACATACTTTAGGACTTGTACTGGATTAGTATTCTTGTGGTCATAGGCGTAACATCCACTAGGAATAGGGGGGACATGTCCCCCCCACTTTCCGAAATCCTGTTTTTGTCCCCCCCACTTTTATTTAATCCAGCCGAACGCAGTAGCTCTCAAGCGTCCGATACTCAAACATGTCCGCTTGATTAATCTACCCTGGCATATACCGATGTGCTTAATTTATATTAATTTGATGGCAAACTCCGCCCAGCTGATGCAACACCAGCATATGCCAGGTTAGTAATCAAGTGAACCCACTCTCGCTGTGAGTCGCGGACAGTTTGTGTAATGATGCTGCGATCAAAGGCTGCAACAGACCACCGTCTTCGGCTGGGTTGGGCTCTTGATCAAACATTTGTGTTTTGTTTTTTAATAACTCAAATAATGACTATTTCCAGCTAGAAAACGCGCACCTCTCTCCTCCCTCCATTGTTTGTGTTGCTGCGTGGTGTTACACGTGACTTGTGTGAGTTATCCTCGTGCTGGAAACGTGACCCCGAGACGCAAGAAGAAAGCAAAAATATATATTTTTACTAAGGAAAATGACAAAAGTAATAGCAACGCACAGTGACTTGAGTAAGTAACTTTTACCTGATAACTGGTTTGGAGATATTTACGCATTAGATTACTCGTTACTGAAAACAGTGGTCAGAGAGTAACGCGTGGGCGATGACAACCTGTGTCGGCTTTACAGTTACAGTTAATGTGCCGGCCGGGCTCAGACACTACGTGCACGGGCGCGTTGGGCCCGATCTAAGCTCTACTCGGGTCCAGCCGCGACTTTACTGAGGTTCGCCCAGTGTCAGCAGCAGGAGGACGGTCAGCTCACCTCCCAGAGCCTTGCACTGAATCACTGAGACTGATTTAGGGACCGTCATTAAATTACTTAACATAAATATATTAATTCAAAATAATTGCAGTTTTTTCTATATCTTCCATGTCATGTGGCCAAGTGACTCCAAACCAGCAGCAGATTGTATTAGTAAACTGGACACATGAGACACAGCTATGTTTATTGTACTTATTGTATTTTATATGAATATTCATATGCAGAAATTATGATTTTTTTCTCAGTAACTTCGATGTCAGGTGTCCCACTGACTTCTGAAACAAATTCTGTTTCCATAAAAATTTATAATAATACAGAAAATAATGGTAAAAAAAAAAAGTTCTCTAATGTCTCGTGTCTTAGATTCTGATTCTGAAAATTCTGAAAATGTTTTTTTTTTTTTTTTTTTTTTTTTTTTAAATCTCACCAGCAGTCACCATTTAAGGGGTTATTTTTCAAACTTTTCTTCTGGGGGGGCATGCCCCTGTACCCCCCTAGTGTTGCCAAGTTATTAAAACAATCTTGGGGAAACACTGTATGTTCTAAGAATTTTGGACATGTGAGGCGAACTATTTCTTTCTTAGCTGAAGCCGACAACGGAACAAAATAAGTGTAAAGAGAGACATACTGGAGCCCTATATTTTCCTGCTTTTTTGTTCTTTGCCAATCAAACCTATGACTAAGCATGATAGCCATGTTCATCATAATGTGTTGCTTTTAAGTAGCTGGGAATATGATTAAAAGCATGTGGAAATGTATAAAATGGTATTCAAATCAGACCTCCACTTTTTTGTGTCCCCCCCACTTTTCAAACCGATGTTACACCCTTGCTTGTGGTAAATAAGATTAACAGTTATTTGAATAGTCAGTTAACACTTTCAGGATAAGGATTAGGATTATTCACAATTTCCCAAAGTAACATCCTCAAATTGCTTCTTTTGTCCGACCAACAGTACAAAACCAAACTCATAAATGACAGAGAAGCAACAAATCCTCACATTTAATAAGCTGGAACCAGTGTAACATTTTTAATTGTCTGTTGAGAAGTGACTGGAGGATTAAAATACCAACAAGATAACACAATAAAGTTATAGAAACAACTTATTTACAGTTCAGTCATTATAATAGTTCATAATGCTTTATACTTGACATGAAGCAGCAGCAGAGCGTTTGTGGATATTATAAAACATGTGTTTGTGTTCTGATGCTGCTTTAAACTGCTCATTGAATCACTCAGAGCCAATCAGCCCTTTAATGACTGGAAACTGTCAGTGAGCCAGCGGGTGAAAGATGATCTGAGCCCCACCCTGTTTAATATTTACATCAATGAATTGGCCAAATCCCTGGAAGAGCTCAATATCCCTGGTCTCACCCTCTCTGACATAGAAGTCAAATGCTTACTATTTGCAGATGACCTAATACTGCTTGCTCCATCAAAGGAGGCTCTACAAAAGCCACTAGATCACCTGGTCATCATCAATGACCTAAGAGTCAGAAAAATCAACACAGGTTCCACCTGGACTCTATGGACATAGAACACACACACACAGCTACACAT
Source organism: Diplodus puntazzo (assembly GCA_963678695.2). Classification (NCBI taxonomy): domain Eukaryota; kingdom Metazoa; phylum Chordata; class Actinopteri; order Spariformes; family Sparidae; genus Diplodus; species Diplodus puntazzo. The sequence continues at coordinate 34,575,874 of OZ023155.1, read as the reverse complement.
ATTTAGGACTAAATTCACATCTATGGGAAATTTCAATCTGGCCATGAAGGATCTCCGAGACAAGGGCAGAAAAGATTTCTGAACTACAAAAAAATGCTCAAACCTGTCAAAATCTGGATCAAAATATTTAAATTGATAATTGAACCAATTTTATTGTATGGTAGTGAAGTATGGGGCCCTCTCATAACCCAAGACTTTGAAAAATGGGACAAACATCCAATCGAAACCCTGCACACAGAGGTCTGCAAAAGCATCTTCAGAGTCTACAGGATCACCCCCAATAACGGATGCAGAGCTGAATTAGACCAATTTCCCCTGTTAATTCGGATCCAAAAAAGAGCTATAAAATTCTACCAACACCTCAAAGCCAGCGAGCCCAGCTCCTATCACTACAAAGCCCTACAATGCCAAGAGGAGAGCAAAGAAAGGAGTCCCCTCAGACAGCTGGCCCACAGGCTCAGCTCCAACAGCACCGGGCACCAAGACTGCCCTCACACAATCTGGCCCCACCAAACTATAGCAAAAGAAAAAGACAATTACATCAACTATTATCTACAACCAAAATCCAAAGCAAACTCCAATGCTATTTGGCCCTAAACAGACAATACTCCATGGCAGATTATCTGAGCTCTGTAACTGACCTGAGACTGAGGAAAACATTGACTATGTACAGACTCAGCGACCACAGCCTGGCCTTAGAGAGCGGCCGACACAGACAGACCTGGCTGCCCAGAGAGGAGCGGCTGTGTCGGCTCTGTCCACGCAGAAAGAGAGACAGAGACAGAGCAGCAGGAACACACACACAGACATCAGAACCCAGCACTACACCAAAATTACATGCATAACCCCAAACCTCCACAAACTCTCAGACCAAGAAAAACTACATCATTTCCTGGGAGAAAAAATGCTACTGCTGTAGATGCAGCAAAATATGTGTGCTGCCACAGGAGAAGAGAAAAGCTGCACAACTACACCCAACATGATCTGCTCCACATGAATCAGCTGCTGCTGACTGGGTTCTTACCTGCACGTTGATATATTGTTAATTAGCAGACTATTTTTCTGTAATTTTTACCTTTATTTAACACACACACACACACACACACACACACACACACACACACACACACACACACACACACACACACACACACGCACGCACTTTCCTTTCTTTTTAAACAAATTATGTTTAATTATTAATTGTCTATGTATTCTTTTTCTGTAGTCCTAACGCTTTGGCAAATTTTAAAACACAGTCATGCCAATAAAGCTTGTTGAACTGAACTGATAGTACTAATACTTTACTCTCCACTAGATGTCGCCATTTTGTTGTTTCTGATAGAGACAGAGAGAGAGAGAGAGGGAGAGATGTTTTTTATTTTTTAAACAACTTTATTTCAATATTTCCTTCAGTTCACAGTTAAAACATCATAAAGCATTTTCCAGAGAAACCCCTTCAGATTAAATCCAGAGTGAAATTAACTCTTCCTCCACCCTTGAGCAGAAGACATCATTAAAACACCACAGATTGATAAAAACATCCAGACTCTCCATCAGTTTGTGAAAGTTAAAATCAATAAAAACTTAGGAGGACAGAGACTAAGAGAGAGAGAGAGAGAGAGAGAGAGAGAGAGAGAGAGTCAGAGAGAGAGACAGACAGACAGAGGGGGGAGTGAGAGAGAGGGAGAGAGAGAGAGAGAGAGTGAGTGAGAGAGAGAGAGAGAGGTTGACTCTACCCTGTGGAGGAGCCACTAGTGAAGTTTTGTCTGACTGGAAGAAGCAGGCAGCAGCCGGACAGAACTGTGGGTTATAAGTTGGTGGTGAGTGTTTTTCACGTTTCTTTTGCTTTTCACATGAGTTGAATCAACAAACTTTTTTTTCTGACTTTGTTCTTCTCTCCTTCTTGTCTTTAATCTATATTCAAACATCAGCGACCTCGTTTTAGAGACTCAGCTCTGATAAACTGGGAACTTTTATGTGCTGGGATTGTCTACTTAGAAGGGATAAACTACATCCTGCCTCCATTTATCTTGTGTGAACTGGTTAATTAATCTTGCACTTGGTTTACTTAACGGTGGGATTACATTAATCATACTTGAGCTCACTGTATGATTTGCTCCTAAAACAGCTCTTTAATAATGTATGTTTTTAACGCTTGTTGTCCATACTCTGTGTATGATTGTGGAAATGTGGTGATGTGTGAGAGCGAGGCTCTCTGATTGGCTGAGGAATGTTTCCCCGGACCTCGATGAAAGACGGAAATAAACTTGTGGAGAAGAACAACATTTCAGAATACCAACCATTCCCCAAGCTATTCCCTCCCATCAGTTTTTCTTTTTTTTCTTTCTGGAGGGGTTACAGGAACTTTAAGGCCTCACTGACTTCTCAAAGCCAAGGCCGGCTGGCAGAGTGCAGAGGAACTCACTGCCATACAATGTGCCCTTATGTTAGGTGAGCAGAGGGCTTAAATCCTCCCAGGCAGAGCTGCTCCATGTTACACGTAGCACATTAAATATTAATCTCAACTGTAATGAGGGCATGTGAGGCTGTGGAAAAGAGAAATCAACCCTAAAACGTTGAATGTGATTGTTCCTTGTCATCCTGTGACCCTGCTGCTGTGCTCTTGTGTTTTTGAAATTGTCGCATGGGTGATATTCCAAAGCCGTAAAAAACAACGCTAAATAACAAGTTTCAGACATCAGTCCTGAACAATGAAAGAAAGCGATTTCTTTATAGGCTCTAAATGTCACGCTGATTCTCAACAGTCGTACACGGAGAAATATATCGTCATCGAGTAAGAGGTGCCATTTTATGTGCACTGACAGAAACCACAACGGACCACAATGCAATGCAGCTGAATGAGAAGCACTATTCTGCCTTTCTCTCAGTCCAGACACACTCTCGCTCCACATGGAGCTACACAAATACTCAATATTCACATGGTGAATGCTGAGAGTTCACAGCCTTACTTTAGGAGTTGCTGCGTAGTGTAAGTCATGCTGCTGACCTCTAAACTGCTGCCCACATCTTCATCCTTTTCAGCAAAGTGTTATTAAAATATAATACTATAATCTTAACAGTTTCTCTAACTGTCTGACTGAGGTTTGATTCAGCTGTCTGGTCATTTGAATTCGTGGTCGATTGATGTGGCTTCTTCGGAGACGATACTGATTATTTTTAAATCGTAATGGAGACTGAAAACTAATATTTGGAACCGATAATCATTTGTTGTCAAAATTAAACTCCTTGTGTCAAAATTAGTAGTAAAAGTAAAGATTACTCAGGTACAGTTCTTAAGTACAATTTTGAGGTACTTTACTTGAATATTTCCCTTTTCTGCTACTTCATAGCAAAGCAGAACATTTTTTAATTAGTTTATTTTATCTGCAATTTGATATCACTGATACTGATAATCAGAAAATGCTGAGTATCGTCCTCCATGATCAGTCCCTAATTTGAAGGTTGAAAGTTGTAGAGTTGTTTTAGGGAGAGTGTTTTTCCCTTCCTCAGTCCACCCATGTTGATATATGTGATGGACTAAATGTTAAGATAATGTTTTTTATAAGAAAATAACACAATAGATTTCAACAGCAGCACAAAGCACAACCTCATAAATGACCAAAACGTTGACTCTGTGTTAGTTTTAGCTGAGTGTCTCCAATTAACTGGCAGCTGAGTGTTTATTAACACAATAAATGGTTCATTGCCATTTTTTTTAAATCTCTTTATCACACCATAGTAATAAATCAGTGAATTGATCTATCAAAGAAAAGAGGCGTTCATTTAATCATTTAAGTCATTTATGAAGTGAAACACAACCATGTGCTGGTTACAGCCTCCTAAACATGAACACTTCTGCTTTTCCATTTCTTCTCATAATTAACTTGATCAGTTACTTGTAATTAAGAATGCACTGATCAGACCTTCTCTCTACAGATATCTAAACTCTAAATGCCTCTGATACCAGCGCCTTGGGCACGCTGGGACACTACAAGATTAAGTTGGTGGACTGCTGTGAATGAATAAATGAAACAGAGAATTTATAACCGCAGACTGATTCGCATTTTAACCAACTGCTCACATAAGCCAGTGGTTGCATGACACATGGCGTCACTCGAGGAGGTAACCATTCTGTTAATCCTCAAATCACAGCAGAAAACATTATATTCTCCGCGACAGTCCAAAGGATGTGACTTTATGCACATTCTCTAGTGCCTCGTCTCATCTCCTCTGTCTGCTCTGCTAACAGAGTGCAGCAGTAGCTAATGTCAGCTAACGACCAGCTTCCAGCACAACACAGAAGATCCACAGGGTTCCTTTTAGTTTGTCTTGCACCTTGATGCTTCTGAGTTGATGCTGTGAGGAAACGGTCAGGTTGAGTGCTATCATCATCACTGCGGCTAATGACGGGTAAAAGGTCGAAGTGCTCGTTAATCGGCTGGTCGACCTATTGACACAAGTGATTCTCCTCAGTGCGTGTTTCGATGACAGAAAAAAACACATAGAAATACAATATTGCTGAACCATCCTTCATCCTTGACTCTTGTGTGAAGTCCATGACTGCGCTTGTACCTCTGAAAGTGCATGCGGGCCATAGGTAGTGTTCTGGTAGTAGTGTTCAACTCCGGGTTGGGAGAGGTGGTAATCAGGACTGGCTCCTCACAGTCCTTCAACCCTGTATTTATCTCAAGTGCAGCGAGGACTGGGGCTGTTCAGATCCACAGGATGGAGCATCCCTTTTTGTAATGGGCATTTCTCATTAGTCTAATATGATCAAACTGAGTGATTAAATGATAATGATTATCAATCAATCAATCAGTAATGGATGCAAGTGTAAAATCTCTGACACACATCGCAAAGACTACAGCCGTCGACCAGCGAGCTCGTACATTCTGCACCCGTGTTAAAGGAAATACCTCTGAGGATATACAAACAGCTGTTTTCCGACACCACTCTCTTTCAATACAGCTGCTTCTAATCAAGAATATGTCAGATAAAAACCATCAGAGTGATTTCACTCACAGACGAGCATCCACACATTCAACAGGCTCAACAAGGAACATCCAGTGCTGGACACAGCACACCGACTAGAGCCACTGATGCGGTGAACTAAATTTGATAGGCATTAAAGAAGTAAGTTACATCAGCTCATCAGCTTTCCCTTCATAAATAAACTCATGTTCTCTATGTGACCTAATGACTGCTGCTCACTACATGCTCACAGCAGGCTGTCCTGACACCTTCCAGGATGTGCACAGAGACAGCAGACAGGAGGAGGCAGCTCCATGTCCTCCCACATTTCATTAACTCCAGTGCAGCTGAACTGATGAGCTGATGGCTGTGGACAGTTGGCGGCTGCCTACTGTTTACATTTCAGCTCGAAAAGCCAAGACCAGAACTGCTGCAGATACAGGGTTTTCAACCTGTCTGGGATTCTTCTGGCTGCTTTACAGTCCAGCGAGTTTGATGGAAACAGTGAAAATATGTTTGGGAGAGGAGGTGTTGAGTGTTTTCTTTAATGGTCACGGCTGGTGTTCGTTCAGCTACAGCTCTGTGGCTGAATTGTGGGCTCCTGTAGGTGTGGTGACTGTGGATAATTGAACAGTGGCTCTACTGAAGGTGGATGTAACAAGGCTGCATTGTACCGCTGCTGCAGTGTGTGTGCACTGCTCTAAATTCACTTTCCTTCACTTCTCTGTTCCTTCATTCCGTTTTTTTGTGCCTGTCTCACTTTGTTACCTCAGTATGTTTTATGTTTCGTGCCTCATGCTTGGGAAGCCCACTTTTGTTCGGTCCTTTCAGAAGAGCAAAGGGCTGAGAGGGGGACGGTATATGTTACGTTGGATATAGATGATGTACTGTTTATATTCTGATTTCACTGGTAGACATATATGATATCTAAAGAGAAGCCAGGATGGAGGTAAAGTAAGGAGATACGGGAGGATGTCCAGATTTAGATTTTGTTCAGCACGGATGCACAGTGAGGTTGTACAGGAACACAGTGTGAAACACATGAGATGCGGCGCTGCAGACCATTAATCATGAGTACACAGTACCACAGCTCAGATGTTATAAAGTGTGATAATGGCCGATATGAATTAATTATTGGACTAAAAGGCAAAGCATTAGATAAGATACAGAGAGATTACACTTTAATGGTTCTGTTTGGTCAAACTAGGTAACTGCAGCTGGAAACATAATGATCGTCACACTAAGAGTGAACATGGTGGACCTAAAAACAGAAAACATGAGGCAGGCAGCACAAGAGCAACCCAGAACCAACAGGAGCAGGTTAACAAAAAGACACAGACAGGACAGGACTGACTGGACCTACTGTGTGTTCATGTGGTGTCAGAAGAAACAGAACAATATTTTTTGGGACTGGGATACACAAAAAACAACTCTGACAGTCTAACAAAAAATGATGGTACATGAGTTGATGTAATATGTCGCTGAAACATGGCGGACAAAAGTAAATAATGGGCTGATGGTAAGAAACCTTTATCACAGGCATTTGAGTTTCAGCTCCTGAATGCAGCATTAAATACAAACCAAACAGACGAGGGGATAAGGCTCAGCATGGCTGAGGGGAATGATTCGAAGAGACAAGCAACCAGGAGAAGAGCTGGTGGGCTGGGAGCAGCACTGGGTAGAGAGACGGAGGAGGGACCGACCCACTATACAGACTATAAAGTTCTGTTCAGGCGCCCTGGTAGCTTAGCTCGACCAGCATATGCTCCATGTTCAGAGGCTGCAACCCTCAGTGGAGTAGAAGAACGATAGCACGATACGGAAACACTTAAAGATATAACAGTTACCGTTAACTGAACTGTAAAATGTAAAACATGATATATTCTTTCATAAATGTGGTGTAACTGGTGGAATTGGTTGGAATTGTGTGTTCAAACAGCTGCAGGGAGGAAAGATGCACTTCAGACACAGAGACTGACAGGATGTACTTTAAACCCCCCCCACACACACAGTATGACAGCTCACACCAGTCAAACCTTAGCTCAACATTACATCACATCAACACCCGAGCAAATGTCTTTTCAGACGCCAAAGAAGTTACACATTGTACTTCTCAGTAAAGTACTTGTAATTAGTAACATTTCTTGAGTAGGAGTAGATAGTTACAGTCCCAACACTGGAATGTAACTATGAAATGTAGGGGACAGATTTGTTTATGGCCCTTAACAAAAGGACAGCTTCTGATGACACAGTGCAAATAATGTGCACAGCTGCTCAGACTTGATGTCAGTTCGGCTGTTTGTTGTATTTCCCGCCAGTTCTCTCAGGAGCCAGTGGCCTCTTATGTTTTGAAGGGTCTACTTTGTCCCCTGTGTTCCTCCTTGTTGTGAGCTCTGCTGAGATGCCGAGTGGAAACCACAGACCATAACCACTCTCTTTCTCTGCTGCTGACTCCCAGTCTCACGCCCAGTTTAACACGGAGAAAATACAGGCAGGAGGGTTTTTTGTTTCCTCCCTTCCTCACACCCTATATCTCACTCCAGCCACCATAATTTAGTCCTCCTGGCAGACAATCCCAGCCATATATCCTGCTTAGTTTTTGTGTTCAGACTCCTTAGTTTTCTCTGTAGGTGCTAAAAATAGCAGCAGGCATTTACATTCTGTATATAGCTGCTGCTTGTTGGCATTCTTGGTGGTGCAACTGCAGACTAATCTTTACATAACATGTAATTTTACATGGCATGGGGAATTCTTTAATCATACAGGCATCCCACGAAGAAGGAGCATTTCCTGAAATGTATCTGTTTGTATGGTCAGAGTTATATTTGCTCTCAAAGCTTCCTCCCTGCATGCCCAGTTTCTTGATACAACTACATGTTGAGTTCTATCTGAGCAGCTCGTACTGAATGACACATCTCAAGGCTTGACTCTCATTTACATTCATCTCTGGCAGCCAGTCGGACCAGTCTTTACTGATCTTAATAGATTTAGTCTAACTTTATAGAGGTTGGCTCCCAGGGGGCGGATCATGCTACAGCCTCTGAGTAAAAATCCATTTTCATGACTTTAAAATGGAGAGCATCTGTCTACTGGATTTGAAGAACAACGCCTTTCTGAAACTTTCCAAATCCCATGGTGTTGTGAAAGTGTGCCGCTTTGAATATAAAGTAAATTGAGATCTGTTGCAGGCGATCAACACAGAGTGAAGCATAATGAAACATTTAACAGAGCTTTTTTCTCCAGCTTTTAAAGCACTTTTCCATCTAAATAGTGACCATTTGAGGCTGAAATTATAGCTCTGGCTCTTCTTCCATGTGTCTTTGTTTGCTTGTCCCGTCTGGATTTGTTTTTTTTTTGTTTTTTTACCATTTAAATGTGCAGTTTCTTCTCCAGCTCAACAGGGAGCCTCTGTGAACAGCTATCTTCAAGCCACCGCAGCGGCTTTGAATGGGACACATTCGAGCTTGTTTTTTGGCTCAGCCACTCAGGCACTTACTCATTCCAGCACTGACGCTTCTCTATTTTGCTCTATGACTGGTTCTCATGCACTTTTCAAACAGAAAGCCGTAACACACAATCAGTTGTAGCTTCGAGTTTGCTGTCAAAATCTGTCTTCTTCTTCGTCATTTCTTGATTTGGAATGAATATATATAATATGAATAGACTACTGAATAGAATAATTACATGTTGCCCTGGTGACAAGATGTCTGCCAATTTCTAAAGAAAGGTTTGTATGAGGGAAAGTGTATTGTCACTCATTCTGTTATAGACTGTTGTCAACATGAGCGTGTCTTCAGTTTCCTGAAGATGGAAACATTTCAAAGTTTGCTGAAGCTCCTCATGATTGGATGAGACTCAAATCAGACAAACACAGTCCCATATGTATCTGTCCACATCTCTCTTTGATGAAATTATTTCTGTCACCTGCTACTACTCCTAGAAATACATGTAAAAGATCCTAAAGCGCCTATCTGAGCCCAGACAAAGTAAGTTAAAAGCTGTTGTTGAAGTTAGAAGTGCAGGCACAGTGTAAGAGCTTCTGTCAGTGACTGAATTATTTATGCATTTTTTGTAACTAACTTTTTTAAAGTAGAAATCCACCTGTAGATGACCTGTAACTGGTCCTATCAGCTGGAGACACAATGAGTCCACATCATATAGTCTTAACAATATCACTGAAAATTACACTTAACACATTCTAATGGACCTTAAATGCCCCTGCCTGAGAGTAACTGGGGTAAAACCCCATTATAGTTCTATATGTTCTTATGTACATTAACTTTAACTACATTAAAATGGATATAAAATAGTAAAAAACAAGTGCTTCTGTAGAAAAATAGTCTATTTAAAGAGGAAATATGTACAAAACTACATAAGCTTTAAAAAGTATAATAACCTATATGTTACTAGATTTGAAATCTCATTAGCAACATGAAGCATTAAGGACAACGTGTGATGTTCCCCAAGTCTACATTATGTATATGATTCATTACAACTACAAAGTTGAGTTAGATGTTTATTGTAATGTGAACTAGACACATTTTGCCTGATGCTTCTCGGCCATCATGTGGTCATGTAGTCTGCAGTCCTTCTGTTCAGGTTACTTTACTCCATCAGAAGGAACTCTTTATGTCTGTTCAGATCTGTGGCCTGAACTCTGTTGACCCCTGTTCTCTTGGTCATTTACTTTGTGGGGGAAACTCGCTCTAGCAAAAAACTGTGAAGTTGTAGTTTTCTGTTTCCTAATGATGCTTCCTGCTGTGGCATCGATAGGAAAGTTTTCAGCTCGCTCCAGATTTTATGGCTCCCTTGGACCATGGGTGAGGTTTTCACTGATCCCTGTCATCGTGCTTTGTTGTGCCGTCATCCACTGGACATCGACTGTTGTGTTTTAATTTGAGTAATGCAACCACTGAACACAAGGACACAAGCTCATTCAAGTTGCAGAGAATCTAAGGCCCAGTCTAGTTAGGGTTTGGAAACAGGGTGTGACCGTTTGAAAGTTTGTAGATGGACCCAAAAGCAGACAATCAGACAGGTGAGGTAAGGTGATTTATTCAGCAATCAGAGGGATAAAGTGTAGTTCAGGGGTAGGTGGTGAAGCAGGTGAAGCAGGGGTTAATTCAGGTAATGAAGCTCCAGAGTCTGCAGAGAAGCGTAGCGGCTGGCGGGGTTAAGGTGCTGGGTTACCAGAGAGTTGACAGGGTCCTGAGAGTGTCTCGGCTCAGGGAGTCTCGGGTGGAGTGTGGCTGGTAGTAGAGGTGCGCAGGCAGGAGGCTGGTAGGTGGAGAGGCTGGAGAGGCTGGATAGGCCAACACTGGGGAGGACGAGAAGGACGGGGTTAGCTCTGGTAAGGATACAGGAAGCACTAGGAAATTACACTCAAAATTTGGCTCAAATCTAGCAACGAATGCAGAGTTGACCGTGGTACTTAACCAGCGGGTGATGAGGAGAATCACTGCAGGTGTGTGTGTCCAGCTCCACCCTCCAGGGAAACACGCCCCAGCCTGAGACCGACCTCAAAATCAGAACTGGAGAACATGAAAAGTCCATACCAAGTACCAAAATCGTGACACAGGGTTTTTCAAATAAATAATCTCCATCCAGACAAGGGGCACAGTCTAAAAGATAAACTGTGTCCACACAAACACACACCCCATGTGTGTGCCGCGTTGTTGCTTAGCTACAGAAGTGAGCGCGGACGAGGAAACCTGACTGCTCCTCATCAAATCGTCTTGGATCATTTATCAGCAAAACATTTTTATCTTTCTTTTTCATCATTGTAGCATCAGTGTATGTCTGTGTCTTTCTGAATATAAACATCCATTCATCAATGTACTAACTCACATACACATACATCAGTCCAGATTCACCAATGATGCTGCAAACACTGATAATCATCCCAGTTTCTGCTGGGACACTGAACACAGGGAAGAGTTTTCCAACAGATCCATTTTCAGTGACCTGAGGCCCTTTAGGCATTTAACAGTTGTGAGATGCAACCAAATATGATTTGGATGTGTTGCTGCAGGGCTTTGAATAATTATTCCACTTTTCATTTTTAATTCATTTGTAAACAACTCCAATTGAACTAAAAAGCACATTTTTGGGGGAGCCTGTTCCAATCACAAACACAAACGTCCTAATTCAGTCTTTTTCAGATGAAGTTAACTTTTACCTTCTGGACTGCTTCATGTTGCCCTGATTAACAAGAAGATCTTTCTTGTGACGAAGCCCAGAGAGAACTGAGTCCTTTCTTTTAAAGCTTATTAGAATAAAAACTACTGTGAGCAGCGCGACATGCTTCTGCTTCTTCTTCAGTTGTGCTCATAGTTGGATTTTCTTCATTGGCCTTCTTCTTTTGAGGCAGTGGCACATCCATAATGTTAACTAACAGAGAATGTTGTTTTCATACTATTTTGGGATGATTCATCTAATTATATCTGCAATCAGCTCACAGTGGTTAATGTCACACATCATTAGCCCCTGTTAGCAATAATTTTCTCTGCAATGTAATTAACCCTCTTGTCGAGGCCTTTGTCGCCATGATTACTGTGCCCTTTGTTAGCTCTGCTCCATCCTGGCCAAACCTGCACACACACTCACACACACACAAGCTCAGTGTGTCATCTTATAGACATGGACAGGTTACTTAACAGGCTTACAGGGCACCGGCCCAAACACCTACTAAACAACTATAGAACAACCAGACAGAGACTCAAAGAGAAAACACAGAGACGCAAAATGACTACAAAGAGATAGACAACAACTACAAAAAGACTCAAAATGACTACATAGAAATGCAAAATGTTTGAAACATAAACATGAACAACAGCAAAGAGATGTAATTTGACTACAAAGAGACAAAAAACAACCACAGAGAGGAATAAAACACCTACTGAGACACTCAAAACGACACACAAACAGACATAAAATAACTACAAAATAACTGCAAAGAGATAGACAACAACCATTAAGAGGCATACAACTATAATAAGCATAAAACAATTACAAAGTGACATAAAACAATTTCAAAACAGCTGCAAATATAATACAACTACAAGGAGATGAAAAAGGAGACATGAAACAACCACAAAGAGGCCAAATGGACAGTAATGAGCGTAAAATGTCTTTAAAGATGGGCCAAATGGTTGAAGGGAGATAGTAAAATGACCTCAAAGAGATATTAAAGGAGTAAAAGAGATGTAATAATGTGTAGATGTGACTACAAAGAGACACGTGGGGCTGTTACATGTCTGAGCCCAGGGGCCAATTACCCCTCCATGCATTTAGATATGCTTTGTGTTGTTTTAGTGAGATTAAAGGAAGTCAAGTCTGGTCTCTGGTCTTACTTTAAGACACACACACACACATACACACACACACACATACACACAAACACACACACACACGCACACACACACACACACACGATGGTGATGGAGGAGTAAATGCCTAGTTTTGCTCTTATTTGTTGTGCTCCTATCTGGGTCTGTGATATAATTAACATTCACAGGCTGCCACTCGTCGGTCCACAGTGACTTGTTCTCATTGAGAAGTTCACAAGGTACTCCTTTACTGCCACAGCCTGCGGATTAGTTGCCATGGAAACAAAGCTGTCGGAAGTCAGAAGGAATACTTTAACCGATACTTGTGTTTGCTTCCTCCAGTGGAGGATATGTTGCAGGAAAGTTTGAGGAGTGCTGTTGACAGAGGCTCGGTCGCTCTCAGGGACTGATGTGTTGGAGAAACCTTGACGAGTATTTCTCCTCTTCCTGCACATCCTGCTGCTCTGGACTGGAATTCAAGTTTATGTTTCATGTTTTAAGACACAGAGATTTTGAGTGTTTGCACATAATATTACGGTGAATATTCATCCAAATCGAAGACCTTGCATTAATAACTTGATAATACCCTCATGAATTATTCACTAGGAGGAGCTACAGTAACCTTGAATTGTTTGCATATTACGCCCTCTGATTGTTATGATGATAGTCTCCAGCTCTTAGTGCCTAGTGCTTCAAAATAATTACAAATAGTAATAGAAATCATGTCTGATCTGCAAAAAAGAGCTATTGAGTGAGAACACAGTCTGTGTTTATGCCACTTCCTCTGAGGGCTTTTTCTTGCCATCAGGGTTTTAGAAGTTGATCACAGATGACACTGTACAGCCTATTTACTCCTCGCTGATAACGGGCATACTGGAGTCACTGGAGTGCCAGCTCGCAGGTTGGAAGTTGGCCACCGGGGGCTAAAAGAGCCATTTAGAGAGTTTGGTGAAAGGACAGAGCTGGATGACTTCCTGAGCTCATGTTTAGAGAGGACTCAAAATCTCGCCTGCCTGAAGAAACAAGTTGTGAACGTGAATGTATGTGAAATGTTTACAAGCTGTTGTGGTTTCTTGTTGTTAGATGAAATGAATCAGCCAGTTTACAGGAGAAGGCTGGTGGTGTTCTACAGTTTTCTTTGTTTTCAACAGATCCTATTGAAATACTGGAGCATGAACAAATATTTCAGTTAGATGATATTATTGGCTGAATCATTATCAGTAATAAATCAGTAAAATCATTAAATTCCTTGTGAAATGTATTGTTTCAGTGCACTGATGTCATTTTATTTAATAAAATATATTGACAATTAATTTACTGTTAGAATATCAAAACCAACAATGAATTGATCCAATTACAAGTACTTCCTGTGTAGCTTGAGACAGCTCACTCCTCTAATAATGGAAGAGCAGTCAGCTGTTACATCGAACAAAGGAAGCCTGTTTATTGAATTTTCATAGGCTGCCATTAGTAGATTAGAATCCGACACCAGGATCAGATTGAACAGGATAGAACAGTGCTCGACACAGCCATCGAGCCATCAAGTCTAAAACTGCGCTGATGTTCTAGATGTTTTCTAAACGTTTTAAATGCCTCATTCATGGCTGCACAGTTGTATTCTAATGAACTCGATGCCTTATGCCACAGACAGTGTAGGGAAATGCCAGAGTTTTGTAGGACAAACTATCTTGTTTGTTGGTTTTGGTCTTTTCATGAGATTTATTGGCAATAAGCAGAATATGGAATAATGAGAACGTCATCCTCGTGGCAACAGAAAACATATTAAAAGACAACGATTTAAATCCAAGTCTATGAAACCTGCAGCGCTGGGTCGCCTTTGATTTCCCCATAAATAATTCAGTTTTTTCCTTTAATCTGGAGGTTTAGAGTGTGAATAACATGCACAACGCTTCATTCTTGTCTCTGAACAAAGCAATTTTTTTTTTATTTTTTGCATCAGTCACAACGTTGTTTGTTGTGCTTTCATCCATTTAACACATCATCCGCTCACAGTGAAGCCTACCTCCATTTAGCTCACATCCATGTGAAACATCCCGTCTCACCACATAATAAATGCTCAGCTGACAGTTGTGCTGATAATTGCAGACGAAGGTGTCCTGTGGACTTGAAAGACAGCGTAAGACTATCCATTGTGTTTCATGGTGCGCCTGATAAAAAGCAGCTACAATAGCTTCTGATTACTAGTTATCAAAGCTAAACAACGTGTCTGAATGTTTTACAATAGGGGGTAGATATGAAAGCAGGTTTGATGCTTTTTTAGTTGTTTTTTTTTATGATAATTTCTTGAAGTTGAAAGAACACCTGTCACAGGACGGCACACAAGCAGTCAGCTGTCTGCTAGCTGGTAACAAACTCCTTTAAGAAAATGTTCCAGTTCAGTGAAACATGTAATTGCTTTCGGAAAAACACTTGCACACATTGGATGATCAAAACCTTTTATCTGCAGAGGCAAATGACTCATTAGTCAACACTCATCGCTGACCCATGCTGGATCAGGACAGATTAGATGCTCTTCGAAGAGCCCCAACTCCTGGACTGGCCACCAGGAGCCACATGGAGCTGACAGGCCTGGATTGTCAGGCCAGTGTTACAAATCTAAATGAAATGTGTCAATCAAAAACAAAACTAGAATGGCACCTAGTAGAATCATATCTCTGCCACCTCTCCTAATGACCATCTTGTTCATCAATGCAACAGACGTTGTTGCTCCAGTGAATAGGAAAAACCTTAGATGCCACTACAACGCTATTAGCCATAAAGCTAATGTTGTGCTAGCAAGATTCAAAGTCATTAAACTAGCGGACGCATAACAAACAGTAAATACATTTCACAGCATGTTTATCAACAAGACTAGCTAGCTAACCCACTATGTCACTGTTGACGAAACAAATGACAGGTCAAGCATAATGTTGGCTGCAAGCTAAAGTAGTGACAACAAGTCAAACCCACCGTTGTCCAATTGAAACAGGTTAACTCACCTTTTGTTCAGTGATCATTATTTATTTAGGACGGTTTAGCTGGAGCGTCAGCAGACACTTTGTTCAGTGACCCACTTTTTATTTTACCTCTAACACAACCGAGTGTAGGCTAGGTTTTGCAGCTTGTGTGTTACAGGCGCCGTCTTGTGGTGTAGAGGATGATGCAGTGACACATATTGAGTGTGGTACGTAAGATAAAGAGCAAGAACATTTAATTAAATCGATAAAGAGAGCTGAAGTCACGCCCCTTCTGGTTTGCCCCATGGGACATTATTTCAGATAATCTTTGGGTGGTAGTGAACAAAGAGAGATGATGAATTTTCTGATCCTGCTTGAAATGCACCACAAAATCAAACATACATTTTTTAAATTCAAATTAATATCAGAGTCAAGAAAGTCTCAGTTTGTCGTAAATCAAGTAAAATAGCATCTTGTTTTGTGTTGAAGTGCTCAGTGAACGACATCGTTTCACCCAACATAAGTCACCAGCACCAGCAGGGAGCCAACCCGACACAGAAGAGTTACTAGATAAGGTGAAAGTCACTGTAAAACTGGTCACATTGACAATGCAGTTATGTGAAAGTGTTGTTTATTAGCTTGGTGAGCTGCAGGAGCAGGTTTGACTTACGGATTTTGGTGATCGTTGGACAAGACGTCACTAATGGACTGTTGGCTGCGTGGTCTTTATTATTATGCATTTTCACCATCTGATATATATCAATTTTATGAGAAACTGACTTCCTTCAGATAAAAACTCTCTTTGTAATTGACAAACATCATCTTGTAATTCAGACGGGATCAAGACATAATGTGTCTCTCTCCGTCACTACCAGACATTTTTCTGAAAGACGCTTCAACTCTGCTTGTACATTTAGCCGATATACTAATTCAAAACTGTGTTAGCTCCATGCTGATCAATACCTTTCTTTTTAGATTTTTTATTTCTTATTACACAGATATTAAGGGGTACATTCTTCCAACTTGTAAAAGCTCTCTAAATGAATTATTGTCAATGAGTTGGTCCTTTGTCTGGATGACACAAAATGTCCATTCCAGGCAAACCTTGTACTGTGATTATGTGTTTTATTGAAATAAACTATTAAAATTCACTAAACTATGGAAGCTACAGATTAAAATGTGATCATGAAATCCTTTTTTTCACTTCTGAGGCATGAGTCCAAGTCCAGCAGCCCGGTTCTGTTCAACTTGTAGTTTTTGTTAGGTTTGTTTTAGATGCAGATGACCAGACTGTTGAACAATAGTTCATTTTAGATGCAGAGGTTTCATTCAGAGCAGTGAACAGGCTACTTCTCAGGGTCTCATGCACATATATATGTGTGTTCTCTTTGCTTCACTAGAAGCCTTACACATCATCATTTGTCTGGTTGCGTAATGTCACCATAGTAACACAATCAAAGAAATGACCACATCATTGTCAGCCCGATGTTACATTTACTGTGAGCAGGAAATGTTTACCTGACCAGCTGTTTACCTGACCAGCAATTTACCTGACCAGCTCTTTAGCTGACCAACTCTTTACCTGACCAGCTCTTTACCTGACCAGCAATTTACCTGACCAGCTGTTTACCTGACCAGCAATTTACCTGACCAGCTGTTTACCTGACCAGCAATTTACCCGATCAGCTGTTTACCTGACCAGCAATTTACCTGACCAGCAATTTATCTGACCAGCTCTTTACCGGACCAGCTGTTTACCTGACCAGCTCTTTACCTGACCAGCTCTTTACCTGACCAGCAATTTACCTGACCAGCTCTTTACCTGACCAGCAATTTACCTGACCAGCTCTTTACCTGACCAGCAATTTACCTGACCAGCTCTTTACCTGACCAGCAATTTACCTGACCAGCTCTTTACCTGACCAGCTCTTTACCTGACCAGCAATTTAGCTGACCAGCTCTTTACCTGACCAGCTCTTTACCTGACCAGCTCTTTATCTGACCAGCTCTTTACCTGACCAACTCTTTATCTGACCAGCAATTTACCTGACCAGCTCTTTAGCTGACTAGCTCTTTACCTGACCAGCAATTTACCTGACCAGTTCTTTACCTGACCAACTCTTTACCTGACCAGCAATTTTCATGACCAACCCTTTACCTGACCAGCTCTTTATCTGGGCATTTTTGACCTTTATTCCAGTAAGTTGTATGAAACTTAATCACACGAGGGAAGAAATGCTTTGTGTCATCATTTTGCAGCTCTCCTGGTTGTACTAAATCCAGGAAATATTTCAGAGTTGTCAGTTGTTTAACAGGGTTAAGTTGCAGAAGGTGAGCACATCCTGCACCATAGACGAGACTGAGTCTGTTGCTTGAAAGTCCATCTGCAGTGAGTATTTCAAACATGCATGTGTGATGCATGATGTGATTTAACATTAACAGACATCAGCTGCTCCTGCAGCCTGTCAGGTTGAATAAGGCAACGTCACGAGCCTTGGGACTCAGACTGAAGCTAGTAGTATTGTATCTGTCTTTTTGAAACACTATTGACAGCCTCAGGAGAACACAATGGTCCAAGGCCCTTGAGGGAAGATGGAGCTCACACACACACACACACACACACACACACACACACACACACACACACACACACACACACTTGTGCATGTATTGATGTGGCTGTAGCTGTTTCATGTCAGCTCTAGGGAATGGATCAGCGGTCATCTCTGCAGTGCTCTCTGTCTGCTGGATGAGTGAGGTTTGCCGACACAGCCACCTGTCTGAACACTCTGATGAGATTACTCACACTGGGATTCTGGCAGTGGTTTCTGTCTGGATGTGTATTGATGTGATACTCTGTTAATGCTGTGAATGAGGGAGGACAGATGCCTCCGTGTGTTTCTGAGGGTGCGTGTGTGGCTGACGGAACAAATGAAACGGTGCATTCGTTTGAAATGTAACGGCAGTTTATTACTCTATACTCAGTGAATACAACGAAGCTCTATGACTGTGACTGGAGCAAATGCAAATTCATAGCCTCACTGCATTAGGCACACATTCAGCTGAATTAATAATTTCATTCTCCACAGAAAGAAACCCTCTACATCTCATTAGGCTTGAAAACCACAATCCAAACGCTCTGAAATATAAAAGGATAAGAACATGTCCTAATCAAAGATTCTGATAAGTAAAATACTTTCTGATTGGACATCCACTCCGACATCCATATATTCGCTCTTAGAGATTATATTCTGTATAATGAGCAGCCAGTGACACCCGACTGGCGGTCCAAGTTACATGTGAGACATTTCATGCCTTTCAGCTTCTAAAGCGAGATACACACACCCAGAAATTGATTTTCACAAACCAGATTTAAACCATTGATTTGATATTCGACTCAGATTTAAAGGCCTGTGTCTCAGCATGGCTGCGAAAATCTGATTTCCGTCGGTCTTGCGAGTGTGATGGTCTTATGTGTGTGGGCATGTGTGGTGCTGAAATGAGACAATCTTATTTGCTTGAAGAAAAAAGCTCACTTGAAGTAAACCTTTAAAGCAACAACTCCATTATACCAGCATGTAAGTTTTAGTAGCATCGTTTCTGTAAAAGAGGATTTTTCTTAAGTCGCTGTATGTAGATAGTTTAAGGAGATAATCTGTGAGTGGGAGTCGTGTGCTGTACATATGGAGCTGTCAGCAGTTTGTCGTGTGAACACAGTGGGGGCGGCAGCTCATGCATGTGTGCAGCACCACAGCCATTTTTTACATGTGTGAGACGTCTCTAGAATGGATGAATGTACAGGTAGCCCACGCTGCTCCTCTCCTCCGGCAGGGATTTCTTTTTTCACCTGCCTTCATGTCCATTAATACATGTCCACACGGAAAGCATATTTGCGTGTTCTTGGGCAGCGTTTGACTGGCAAGCAGGGTAATAACCTTCCTGCTAGAAGGGATTAGCAGCAGAATGCAAATGGAAGGTGTCACACGTGTGCATACATCATGTTTGCAGGTGCAGGGGGTTTTCGTTTCACGCCAGCTGTTCGGAGGTGTGGAGACGAGATCAGAATCAGCCATGAGGCCGCTGACACCACGTACGACAGACTGTTTGATGGGAATGAATGGACGGAGATATTTTT
Organism: Diplodus puntazzo; assembly: GCA_963678695.2. Lineage (NCBI taxonomy): Eukaryota > Metazoa > Chordata > Actinopteri > Spariformes > Sparidae > Diplodus > Diplodus puntazzo. The sequence goes on along the minus strand of OZ023155.1, from coordinate 34,556,483 downwards.
AGCCGTAAATGATGTTTGAGAGATTTCCTCCTCATTTGTTTGCCACAGGCTGACTGATGCTGCATCTGGATGTCACTTCCTTGTCAATTTGTAAAGTGAAAGAATTAAAGCCTGGTGAAGGTAGAGATGGCAGTTGTTTGCTTTAGTGTGATCACCAGCCATGAGTAATGATATCGTGTGAACTAGACTAATATTAGGGCCACAAGGTGTGAATAATGGCAGGCAGCCATCACTTTCATCTTCTTAATAGCTTCAAAATGTTAACCACAGCGCTGCTACCATGACTTAACGGACACGTGTAGGATTTAACATTATTCTGCCGTGTGCTGAAGTGGATCGTCACAGCTTGGATTGTCATATGCTCCTTTACTTCAGCTTGTCACCGCTGTTCACCGTTTTGTTGACAGTTTGAGCACATTCAGATTTTACACACCATCACAAGTTGTCCTCATTGAAGAGTTGCTCATGATGCTGGGTTGTATGGCTGTTCGTTGAGAATATTAAGATAATTTTTGTTTCCGTCTGTACATACAGCTTTTCCTCACCAGATAAACAGCTGTTAAGGTCATCTGTGCACGGTGCCTAGTCCAAGCTGAAATGACATTTACTGCTTGGTGGTTGTTGTAATTATGAGCGGTACAATGGAGGAAATCAGGTGAGGTTGAATAAAGGCCCCCACACAACTCCCAGACGTCCTGCCTTATCCGACCACTCTCCGACCACTCCGTTGCCTCTCATCTGACCCGTTCGCAAAAGTTACACTAAAACACACCGCTTCGACGTGCTGCCTAATCCACAGCAGTGTGTACGTTCTGCGCTTGTGCGAGATGCAATAAGCGGCTGGCGCTTGTGTTGTGAGTTGTAAACGAGAGGCTTATGCACGCAGCTCTCTTTACTTTCGCTCAAAACGAAACTTAACTATTTCAGATAAAAACAGCTGCATACTGAACATGCAGCGAGGCATTACCAAACTAACACAAATTAATTCGTCCTGAACGGACATAATAACAGCCAGTCGCATGCCAGTACTGCAAAACATGAAAACGAGGAATGACTGAACGGAGTGTATAGAAAAACAAAGCGCACACAGTATTCCGCCCTCCCACACAGCGCGCTGATTCGCTAGCACACCGCCAATCAGAACGGCCATTCAGCTGGCACAGAACCAATCAGAGAATCCAACGGCTCAGACGTCCGACCGCCCTCCTCCGCAGACTTCGCATGCTGAGTCGGAGCAGACAACGTCCAAACGGCTCCGAAAGCTTCAGACGCAGCAGAACACACCGAACAGAAATGTTCCCGACCTCGTCCGAGTCTCTCCAAACGCTTCAGACATCCAACGGTTGGGCTGGTGTGTTGCTGCCTTAAGGGAGACAAACAGGCGGTCGGCCATCGGCTTATGTTGGGGCCGTGGACAGAAGCTTCTTGGCTGATGAAACATGATGAATGGCTGTTCAGCTAAGCCAATCAGTGCACAGAAAAACAAAGGGAGAACCAGGTGAACCTGTTGTTTCTGTATGCATGATTGTTGCCATTCAGTACAGTTTTTCCTTATTTTGTACCTCCGCTTCTTCACCAGTGCCACCTGACATATGTCTGGGATTCCTCTGAGTACCACTAGAAGGAACTTGAGTAATCTGAGTGCAAAAGACTCTTTCTTGGCCCGGCCCAGTAACTGCCTGGAGTCTTGTTGTCACTGTGAGTTTGCCAGGAAAACAATCCGATCAATGTGTTTAGTGTTTTTTACACTCTGGTTTCATGTTCATGAAACAAATGAGATATAACACATTCATCAGTGAGTGTGTCAGGTACATTATTTATCGCTCTACTTTGTTCAGTTCAGAGTATCTGTTTCCTCTCACAGTCACAGTCTTTTTCCAGAGCTAAGCTAAGATAAGCTAAGCTTATGCAAGTTTATACATATAAAATGTCCAACTTTAAACCTTCAAAGTATTGATGATGAAATGATCATCAGTGCTGTTCCTCAGGTTCACAGAGGAGGGGAAGAGGATATGTGGGGCGAGTCGGTGGTGCAGAGCTGGGTGTTTCCAGCCTGTTACTGAGGAAGGATTTGGAGTTTGCAGTAATTAAATCTCCAGTGTGCACACGGCTACAGAGGTGTTTCATACTTTCGTCAGCTCTCACTCTGTCATATCCTCCTTTGTTACTCAGTTCGTGACGCCTCTTTGTATTGATGCAGCTCACACATTTAGTGGTGAGCTCCAGACTGTTTCTCATCATAAAATCTCCCTGTTAATTCTGACGGATGCAGCTGCAGGTTGGTCCCAGATGATTCGGCCTCTTTGGAGCTCATTTGTAAATCAACGTGATGTCAACCAGACCCCTGAGAGCTCCTGAGTGCTCCTCCACTTACCTGTTTAGCTTTATCTTTCATCGTGAGGAAATTGCTTCAATATTGACGTCACAGTCCTTTTATTTCACTTGATTGGCTTATTATTTATTATGACTCACAATTAAGCTCATAAAGTTACACGGCCACTGAGGAACAAAGAGACAGCTCTGCATGCAGCAACTAAAGATTATGAATATTTAAGACTGTTCAGCACAATCACTGTTCGAGTTAGTGTTTGTAGTGTTATCACATCTTGACAGGTCTTCTTTAAATATACATGGGAATTATGCTCATATCTATAATTAGATACTATATTAGATCAATCTGTTGTTCCTCGCGTTGACTCGTTTGAGAACACGAGGACAGACATATCTGCAGAGAACAACTTTAAACCTAATTAGTTTTCTGTTTTCTGTGCCACTGCTCTAAACATTGCATAAATAATTAAAGTTCAATTTCCTCAGCTCACCTTCCTGATGATAGGTAATTTACCTTTAGGCGGTTTGAACAAACAGTAAAAGATGTGCATCCTTTTTTACCCATACTGCAGTTTTCTCAGTAGCAGCTGCCAGTGAACACGCAGAGATTCACCAGCAGAGACCAGAAAAGTGACACATGTTCAGGCCTAACAAACGACTCCTTACAGGACAACAAGAGAAAAGGATTTTCTTCCATACATTTTAGAGCTTTTTACATTGGAGGTTGTATTTTCATAGAAGAAAACCAAACGGACAAGAATTTGTTTTTTATTTCTGCCTCAGGCATCAAACAAAACAGAGGGAAAAATTCACTTGAAGATTAATCAGGGAAGAAGATGTATCTAACAAATGTAAAAGAAAGAACTAATACAATACAGTTCAAACTGACCGACAGTCATTTATACATGAAATGACCCTTTCTGCTCAGGTCTACAGTGAGAGGTGTGACAGTTCAGGTTTTCAGCAGCAGTTTGGAAACTGTTTCTGAACAAAGTGTTTCATATGAAAAAAAACAGGAGGGAAGTTGGAGGCTGGTTTGCTTGGTTGCCATGGCTGCAAAGAACAAGAAGACGTCCTCATCATCATATAAGTGGTGGAGTGATGTTGTGCTCCTGTCCTGCGCTCTGAACTGCCTCACATGTTAAAGCCTGAATGACCACAGGATGAATGAGCGATGCTGACGGTGGAGACAGACTGGGACAGTTGGGAGAGCAGCCATGACTGCTGTGATGTTGCTGTATTTAGGCTGCGGCAGGTCAGCCAGCAGTGGATTCGCCCGTCTAGTGTGAAGCTTTTTAATATCTGACTGCAGCCCAGTGCTGTGCAGAACTGCAGAACTGCAGAACAGCAACAAATAATTAGACAAGATTCCTCTCTCACCTGCAGGGATTAAATCATGTGAAGTTTCTATGTTTCTATGCATCAACTCTTCAAGCTGTCCTGTCAAATAAATGTGTTTAAAAGACCAAACATATATTTAAAAGAAAGAGAGAAAGAAAGAAAGAAAGAAAGAGAAGTGCCGCCATAAGTGTGGTGACAGAGCCCAATACAGTTCAGTTGTGGGCTGGAAAAACCAAAAACAATGAGCTGAAAGATGCTAAAACGATAGAGCTGGAGGACACTGCAGATACGAGTGATAATTCTCTGTAGCTGATATGAACATGTTGGTAAGTGCAGCTTTCAGGACTACGCGGAGTGGAGCAGGATCTTACATTTGGATTACTCTGTGAAAGCCTCTCCACAGTCAAGAGAGAATGTTCTTAAACCAGAGAATATCATGAGCCTGACCCTGTAAATGTGCCCCGGCAGGCTGTAAGTTCTGTAGGCGGGCCGGTCCAAACAGAGCCATTTCTACTTTAGGCCACAAAAACTAAGCAGCTTGAAGCCAACAGCAGGCCGTGTTAATATTAATCTGTGCTGGTGCGGGAACACAAAACACTTGTCTTCATTTCTATTTTCTTCTTTTAACAATGAATGCAGGTAGGCGTATAAATCCACTCTTTACCGCTGCCCACGTTTAAACTCTTTGCATATGCAGAATATTGTTTTGCTCCGAGCGTGCCGTACAGCGTAATTACATTTTAGCGTGTCGAGTTACACAACTGCAGACATCAGCGGGCTCATCCACAAACACAACTCGCGCGACGCACACTCGGTGGGCTCACATGCCTTTCATGGTAACTTAATTGTTTTGTGTCCCCTCATGTAAAATCCCCTTGTTGAATTAATACATTAATTAAATCTTTTAGTTAACCGCAGTAATTAATGCCAAATCATACTGCACAAAGGTATTAAGGCAACACATTCGGCTAATGGTGACAAAGGTGTGACTCATTTATTTTCACTCTTGGGCTTTGTGGGTTCTGATTATTCATTCATGACCGTTAATGTGTGTTTTCATTTTTTAATTCATGTTTAATTCACAATTTTAGCCATCTGTTAGCAATTGCAGGGTGTTTCTGTAGGCAGCTCTCTACTTATTATTGCCCACACAAGCAGTATTTACAAAGGTCACGTATCTGTGGCCTGATGCTGCAGCTATCCGTAGGTCCTGTCTTCAGTCTGAACCGGGCACTGAGAGCCTCCTGAGTTCTATTCCGTCAGGTTTACAGCTACATCTTTTAGTTCTCCTGCTTCAACATGCCATGAGTTTTTATGGCACATATGGAAATGTTTGAGAAACTGAAAGCAGCCGCTCTCACTTTTAAAGGTGCATGAAGTCGTTTTGGGGGAGAAATTCTCAGAAGAGAAAGATCCTCACTGAAAAAAACAAACTGTCTTTGTGTTTATGACTGAATAAACTGAACAAATGCAATTAATACTGTTTGACTTTGTAGATATGTGGCGAACCCTGCCACCTTTCCATCTTCAAACAGTGTTGTGGAACCTTATCGTCCTCTGAGAATAGCTGGTTTATTCACTTGAATGTTATTGTAATATTACCTCATTAGTATTATAAATATTAAAATTCTGAGTTCAAATTTCTTCTCCAAAAATACAACGTGGCCCTTTCAGTATAACCTTCAAACGTCTGTATGAAGCGCTTTATTTGTGTCAGATACCGACTTCCTGTTGAAATTAAACTAATTCCTAAGTTTCCTTGTTGTCTATGGATGCATTTAAAAGATGTATTTAAAAAGAAAACAGAAAGAGAAGGACAAAGCTGTCCAATCACTCAGTGACACTGAGAGTTTTCCGCATGTCAGGTGAGCGACGCCGGCGCTCGGTCTTATACTTGTTGGTGTCTTAATATTTAAATTGATAATTATAAGCCCGGCAGTGTCTGTGCTGTGACATGGTGGAATGAGTGCAGATCTTTAACACACAGCTGTGTCGGTACAATACTGAATGTTTCTGTTTCTCAGCCTGCTTGCAAACCATGAACAGCTGTTTCCAGCTACCTCTGCTGCTGTTGAGTGTTTCTGTTTGTGATGAACGTGATCGTTAAAACAAGTATGATTATTTCCAATCCTTATCCTCAGCTGCTGCCAACCGATGTGCCGACGCTCCGGTCAATGGTTTGGTGTGATGTAGGGAGAGATGGTGGTTTACTACTGCAACAACGTTGTTAAAGGTGTTATTGATAACTTTGCATTCATGTTACAGTTTTTTCCGATTGCTAAAACACAATTTTGCAAACTAGTGTGGTTTTATCAAAATACTTGACACAATTCACAAAACCACACACCCAAACTGCAAAATACCTCATATATCCTGCAAAATGAAGCACTGCAACCAACACTACATATAGCATTATCAAAATCAAACTTTTGCACCGGATGGCACACACTTCATTCATATTACAGATTTTTGTCTAACAAATACACACTGTTGGGCATAATGAAAACCACTCTCATCTTTAGCTTTGCCATAATACTAACATAGTTCAAACTGTAGAGAATTCTTCAGATTGTTCACATGCATAGAAATATTTGCAGATACACATATATGCTGTTGAAACATTTTCATTTTTTTTATTTTTCAGCAAACAAGTCAGTGCAACATATGCACAGCAGATATATTTACATTGGAGTGAACAAAAATATGCTCACAAAACAGTAAACTGAAAAAGAAAATTGCAGAAAAGAAATGAGAGAGGCTGGACAGAGAGTCCAGCCTCTCGCAGTGTCAGCTCATGGTTGATCATATGATCAACCAAGGTTGCTCTGATTTCATTTGAAAGTTGTTGTCTTCTTTGGCCATGGCCTCCTCTACCAGCTCTACCTTTCACTCTTCCTCTCCCTCTCATTCTCACCCTCCCTCCTCCTCTTCCTCTCACCTGTGGTCTTTTAGTGCTTACTTCCTGATTGAAGTGGTAGCAATTACAGTAACAATTGTTGGCAGGTGGCACATATTGTGGCCAATGAGCTCATGTAGTGTTATTTTACAGTTTTTATTGATTGCTTTGAAGCAGCAGTCAACTCAAACGCCACATTTTCAAAACAGTTAACACACAGGCCAAACAGTGGCACTCATGGTCAAAATGACTCATCTTGTTTGCAAAAGGCTCTAACCGTGCCAAAACATTAAAAATATGTAACAAAAGCTAATTTTGCCTTCAAACAACACAACTTGCAAACAACTGTATGAGCTCTTCCAATCAACCATGACACAGTGGACAACAAAATACAAAATACAGCACTCAGTGCAAATCGGTGCACCATTGCTTGTCATTGTGGCCTATTACTCTACGTAGCTTTCATGCCAGTGCCATTTGTTGTCAAATTTGCCTTCTTGCAAAGAATTGAATCCAGAATCAGAAATGCTTTGATGCATTTTTTGATTCCATTGATTCTTTTTTTTCGAACTGTGGCTGAAAACTATAATACTGTAAATATTACACAAAATACATGGAAACCAAAATAAAATCTATTAGAGTATAAGAAAATAAGAAAGCTGGTAGTCTCATAGTTCACAAAACATTTCTGCAGCTTCACTGCATTCGCTGCATTTCTGCAGCAAGCATTTTCCTGAGCAACTGACCTGTTTTAAAACATAGAAAAGAAGTTGAAGATATAAAATATTTCAGTAAAGTATAACAATTTATTACTGTAGAGTATAAGAAATAGCCACTATTGATACTCAGTCTCTTCTGTCTTGACAATGGGGCCACATGGCCTCATCCACATCACATTCAACATCCTCTCTTGCAATGAACCAAGAGAAAAATCTTCTTGCATGCCATCCAACCTTGACATTCCTCTGCACCTATTTCTCACTCTCATCTGCCTTAGACCTCTTCAATCCATGTTGGCAAAGAACAACACAGCCGCTGCACTTTTTAAGGCCTGCAGACTGATTGCTCATTGAAGATTTGTGTTAAGGAGTGTCAAACAGGTGCTGTAGTGATTTCATACTGATGTAGGTAGTTTCTTATAGTTAGGAACAGATGGTTTCTGTTTGGTTACCATAGCTAAACAATGAAGTTTGGACTGCTTGAATGACATCCTGTTCTGCAAAAGGGTGGGAAAAATGTGTCAATTCAATGAGAAAGGGTTAACACATTTGCAAGAGGTGTCTTGTGCTCTGCTGAGACAGTGATGATGAAAACCGAGTGGATTTCAGTTTGTTTAAAAGCAATCAATAAAAACTGTAAATGGCAGTGTTTTGAAATTGCAAACATGTAACTTTATGTCAGATTGTTGTGTCTTATGCAGAGAACTGTGTTCAGTGCATTTAAAATGTGCCATTTTGAATTGAAAAATGTGTGTAAAGCAGAAAACATGTTTAAAGTTTTGGAGACTTGAGAAGAGGTTTTGCTCTCTATGTGTCAGTTTAAATATTTGTGCTATGCATGTCATTTTAGTGTGTTAGCAACTGGAAAAAACTGTAAAACACTGTTGTTGTTCAAACCATCTGCCCCTTCAAGTTGTTGCCGGTTTGAGGTTAGCTAGCTAGCTAATGTTAGGGCGGTGCAGTATGCTGAGCACACACTGTAGAAATCTGCAGTTCTTGCCTTATTTTCCAGCAACTGGCAACAACCAAGACTCTGGATGCTGATGAAACACAGATGCTACATGAGGCCAACAGTGTAACACTACTGGCTGACAAACAAGTCAAAAAACATGTCATGATATTTATCTACCATGTTCTGCTGATAAAGCTTTGAGACCACCTCACACTTCTCTTTATTAAATATCTTGAAACATTCATAGTACAATAATTAGTGACACACATCGGTAATCTTCAGGTACATGTGACACATGCTTTTTCAAAAAATGGAGTTAAGGTTTTCCTTTCTACAACTTTGAATATGGATTCTTTCTAATATCTCTAATCTAATATATGACCCTTTGTAATCGTTCTTATTAATGATCTCTCTCATTACTATGCCAACAGCAGCATGTTTCTGCAGCACCAAATAACCTCAGCAGTTTACATTTCTGCCTGACTGTTGTCAGGGACATGAGGCCACATTTTCTGAATGTGCTAAATTTAGACGCAGTCGAGGTCGCGGTTCTGGTCCTGAACATCGTACATCCACCTACGAATTCACTTTACTGTTATGTTGTCATTGTGCATCAAAATGATATCTGTTTTCTACTATATAAATTATTAATAACATACAAAAACATTGTCCCACTCGGTTTTGAATTTACAGAGAGACTAAAAACAGATGAAATATTGTATTATAGTGCGATTTCTACAAGGAGACCTTTACATTATTTGTTCATGTTGTATTTTCCTTTCTTATGAATACAATACTGTTTCCAGTTTCCACTCTGTCATATTTTGAGACATCTATTTTAGTTTTATTATCCATTTATCTCTATTTTGTCAGTGAAGCGAATCTGATATGCCTCATGAGTCCGCCTGGTTGGGTAAAACATGTTTATTTCCCAACAGAGCTGTTTTTATTAATCCTCGTGGCTCTGTTTCCTAAATCATCCTCACTGTCATGCTGTTGTGAAATGTGCCTTCAGTCGGCTCATCAGCCTCACACACAGCTGTGGTTGTTTGTGAAGTGATATCTTGACAGAACCTGAGCCTGGCAAATTCTCAGATCCTGATGATTAAACACGATGTGATACATTGGTCTGCACATTAATCATGGCCACAACATGGAATATTGTGCAGAGCTGCAGTAAAGCCCAGTGTGAAGGTAGTTTGTGAGGAACTTCAAGGTGCCATGAAGCAACATTATGTAACTATTTGACCCTAAAATAACAGGTTGATGATTCAGTGTCTTGTAACAGGGTGAATGTTGTCTTCGTCACTTGTTTCTGCACTCTGTCACTTCAGCGAGAGGGTTGGATCACACATCACACATGTTCACTTCAACATACAAGTTTCAAAACACAACATTGTTACGACGTCACAAGTTTTGTTGTAGCTGACAAACTATCACAGACCTGAGATCTGTAATCACGACTGTACTCAGAAACTGTAGGGGGCACTATATCACACAAAATGCGAATCTCTACATAATGTGGCTTTACCAACGTCACAAGCTATACGTTTCCTCCAGGATCCATTTAGGTTATTAATGTGCTTTCAGTGGTGGGACTGTCTGATAAATGTGTTGTCGCTTTGTCAGCTGCTCTAGAAATGACACACAGTGGATTTCTAATGCTGATACTGAAATTTACAAAATGTTGTATAAATATCTGATATTATATTTCACATATATGCACATAATACACACTTCTTGGGAAATGGAATCCCCGGCGGCCAGGGTGGGAAGCTCCAGTGTCTTTCTACTGTGTTGCAGGTCGAAGTCATTATAACATTGTGAATCTAATACATTCTTATTATTTCACCACTTCTGGATTGATGAGTTCCTATAAAGACATTGACTAGTGAACATTTGGAGTGACAGCGGACTTTAAACTTAAAACAATACAGGCCTAATTGATAACCTACTAGTGAATGTATGCATTCATTCACTTCCTAGCTAAAGTTATTGTTTGCTTACATCCAGTGTACATCATACATGCATACATTACATCAACAACAAGTTGCCTCCAGGCACAAATAATGCATCTGAGATGTGTTGATGGTTTAGAATAAATCTGCACCGTTCAGTGTTTCCTATGTTTTTTTTATCAAAACATATCTTGGACACATTATTTCAGTCTGGAAGTGACACACACTGGATGTAATCCACAATAATGTTAATTAGCATATGCTTGGGATAGCTAAGCATGCTAATCCATCAGGAAGCTGTTTTTTGTGATATTCCCAACATTACATCTTCACCCTGAGCTAGTTAAATGGCCTCCACATGATGATGGTCTATGGCCTAATAGTGCGGAGCTCCAAGTCAGAAACTCGGGCAAGATCGGGCACACAGTGAACAATTACTATTTACGTCTTTACCAGTTCTTACATCATGTGTTGTTTGGACTTGGCATTCAAACACCCATTTGCGGCGAACAAACACTTTTTATATTGGAAGCCAGGAAGACCAACTTAGAAATTCTGGCTTCTGACCAGTGACGGACTGGGAACAAAAAACGGCCCTGGCATTTTCACCCAACAGTGGCCCACGGAGGGAGGGTGCGCGCGTGCGCACGCGCAAATTTTGACGCAGGTAAAGAACAGGCACTTTTGATAGCCCCGGCGATAGTAAACGTAAATTCCCAGGCTATTAACAACTACACAACGATACATAAAACACATTAATAAATCATCAGAGCCAGCCGCTCCATAATAAAAACGTGTCTTACCGTCACGCAGTCATCCATATCTATCTATATGCTCTCTGAGATTTCTCTCCTTTTCTCCGCTCTCACCTTGTGTCGCTTGATGCCTTGATTCATTTTTTTGCTAGCTTAAACTCAGTCAACTTCCAACCTCCAACTTCCAACAACCACACTCAGACGGTCTACTCGATTCAGTCTTGAAATTCCCAGAAGGCATTGCTTCATTTCAACTTTTGCAAACAACTATTCAAATAAAAAAATGCAGGTAGATTTGTTTTATTTCAAACCATGCACGTTTTTGAATATCTGAATAAGACATTTCGCTACAAAAGAATGCAGAGTGATATAAAAGTTTGCGACTGTAGAAGGTAACCATGACTGTGATATAGACACACGTATGTGGCCTATAAATACAGCTTAGCTGAGACAGTTCTGTAGTGAAAAGAATTAGGAGAAATTTGGATTGCCATTGGCATAGGAACAGCGTTGATTCGTCCGTCGGCCCGCGAGTGGCTGCATCACCAGGCAAACGCAGTGGCATTTGCCCACATTGCCCATTAGCCAGTCCGTCCCTGCTTCTGACTTGCAGTGAATCACACCATTAAAGCAACATCGGGTCCAATTTAGTTTCTTAAAAACAGATCCCAGATCTGTTACAATTTTTCAGATGTACTGTAGCTGCTAACTACAAAATAAACTCAATACGTCATAACAATGTGATGTGTTGGAAACATGTATGTTGAAGTGAAACATGTGTGACGCTGTGATCCGACCCTCTCACTGAAGTGACACAGAGCAGAAACAAGTGATGGAGGGCGGATAGTTAATACAGATCGTATCAATATGAGACATATACTCTGCGACCTTGGTAGATTAAAAGCAGTGAGTTGAGATCAAGAGAAAACTGCTTATCTCAATATACCAGGATCATTCAGATACTGAGATAAGATGTCATTAGAACCGAGGCTGCTCTTGCCGTCTGTATCATTATGAATTCACATAATCAACTCTTAATTGAATCGTTAAGCTGTAACCTTGATTTATAACCTTCTAATTATACCCAAGGATAAAACAGGTCGTCTAAAAAGAGCCACATTAAGTCTGAAAATGTAACTTTCCCCAAACAGCCCCACATTAAAGCGTGAAGAGAAAAGATTTTTGTTTGTTGCATAAGCTAAAACTCAACCAGGCACACAGCTCTAAATAATTTGCCAGTTTTGTGGAAAGCCATTCTCATTTCATACGCTCGTAATGCTGCTGCGTGGGCACTGCAGTTATCCTTGTAGCCTGTTTTGTCATTTAGTGGCGATATTCAGAAGAGACTCATATTCCAGCTCTAAACAAGGGAAACGTAGCCAGACTCCTGTCCCTTTACGGCTGCATGGAGACCAGAGAGCAGAAGCACGCCGCACGTTGTGTATCTGACTGAGCAGCGATCCATAAAGAGATTTAACATGTGCTCTTATTTATAAACCTCAGCGTTGACGGAGAATCATCACATCATCATGTTTCCTGCTGCAGCCAGAACCTTCTTTCTCTTCTGTGTTTGTACATGATGAGGACTTCAAAGACAAGGCAGCCCCTGAGGTGCCGGTGTGTCTGTGTGTGTGTGTGTGTGCGTGTGCCTGTGTGTGTGTGTGTATGTGTATGTGTGTGAGTGTGGTGTGTCTGCGCGCGCGTGTGTGTGTGCTGTGTGTCTGTGTGTGTGTGTGTCTGTTTTTGTGTGCGTGCGTGCGTGCTTGTGTCTGTGTGTGTTTGTCTGTGTGTGTGTATGTATGTCTGTGTTTGTGTGTCCGTGCGTGTGTGTGTGCGTGTGCGCCTGTGTGTGTGTGTGTGTGTGTGTGTGGTTACGGGATGCCATGATGTGGAGCGGGAACATGTTTTGCTGTCAGTGTCACAATATGTTGATCAAAGACACTGATGAGTTTCCTGCTTCATCCTACTTTGTGTATTTCATTAGTGACAGTTAGTACACGTTGACACAAGTGAGCTGATCACCCTCATCATATCCTCCACATGTATTGAGAGTCATACAGGCCGTGTATGAATAAGCACGCTCAGTATGAGCACAGAAAGCTTTGTTTACATTGTGATGAACAGGATTCACCTGTTCTTTGACCTTCTGGGAAAATGTCACAGGCACGTGGTGGACTGTGGATCAGCTGAGGCTTGAGTCTACAGGTGATCTCATGCACATTTAAAGGTGCTGTGTGTAGGATTTAGGGGACACAACTGACAGAAATGAACAGTGACGGAATGTAGCATAAGTACAGTTTTGAGGTACTTGTATTTTACTGGAGTATTTCCATTTTCTGCTACTATATTCTTCCACTCTGCTACATTTTGGAGGCAAATATTGTACTCCTACTACACCACATTTATTTGATACTTTAGTCAGTAATTACAGATGTACATGCTCTGATGCAAATCCAAAATGCAAGCAAATAAAAGGCAGGCGACAAAAAAGGTGGCAACAAAAAGGGAGGCAAGGAGAATCCAAAAAAACTAAAGAGCTATATAAAAACTAAGAACAAATCAGAAAGCCCCCGAAGAACAGACACAGGGACTCATGAGAGGCAGACACACCAACAAAAAGTGGAAGACAAAACACACAAACTTAAATACATAGGGACTGATTAACTAAGGAAACACAGGTGAGCAGGAAAAAGACAGGATGTGGAAAGACACAAGGACACAATTCCCAAAATAAAACATGAAAATCAAAATCCCAGACTGTGACATTCATGGCACCTACCTGGAAAACAAGCAGCACCAACAGTTTATCTTGATGGCTTATAGTTGCAGTGCAGTTGTGGATGAAGAAGGTATTAATCTTCATCTTCATTTGGACATTTTCTTTAAATCTCGATATGTTTATGTTACAGAGGCACGAAGCATGGAAACATGGCCAGGGGGAAACGTGCTTTTTCCAGTATATGGTGCTGTTAACTCTGTTGCTGTAACTGTTTGTATTTGAACAGAGACGATGTACAAAGGAACTTACCTGGTATAAAAGAGGAAGAAAGGTAATGTAGCAAAGGTTTTAGCAAATTGGTGTTTTGCACCAGAAATCCCTGTGAAAGTAGCTATAATTATAAAAGAGTGAGAGACGTACACATTATACTATGGTACAAAGTATGAAGGTAGATATTAAAAACATACAAACACATGCCCAAGTGAGAAAAGAGTTATTTGAAGGGTTTATGTGGTCCTAGAATTGAGCCTTGTGGCACTACAGCTCAGTCACTATGACATTATGTGAGCAGTTAACTTTTCTGTGAACCGTGGACATGTCAGATCGACATGATCATCACATTCACATGATATGTTTATCAGCTGACTTTCAAATCAGGAGGTGGATGAGAGCTAGGTGGCATTGTTACGAACCAACAAGGCTGTCAAACAGGCGACCACAGTTTGAGTCTTTACAACACATGATCTGTTGTTTCTTTGACAGATCACTGTACAACTTCCACACATTTTTCCAAAGTAGAGAAAACATTAAACATCAACTTTTCCCTTTTTTGCATTGCTAGTCGCTCCTGTCTTGCTGCTGACTGCTGTTGTTTAATCTTGTAGAAATCACTCGGGGCTGAAAGTGCTGAAGACACTAGTTCACGTAGGAGAACACAAACGATCCCAGCCATGACGGATATTAGCTCAGTTTTTAAATCTTTGGATAAAAACCTATTTCAAGTCCAAATTCTGTCTTGAAGGATAATTGAAAATAAAAATGTAGTCTTCACCCTCCCGCTGAGTGAAGTTCAGCTCAGTGTTCCACCAAACATTTCTAGAGTTTCACAGCCAAACAGTGTTGCAGCGTTCTGCTAAACAAGTGAAGTAGCTAGGGAACTTATTTTAAAATTGTATAAAACAACAGAACAAAACATTAAAGGGACAGTGTGTAACGATTTAAGTAATTTATTAACTCAAATCAGCGTCTTCGTTCATAAGTCATAAGTGGTGTACAGTTACCTCTGCAAACAATCTGACTTATCCTCCTGAGCGAAGAATTACCTATCTGAATATACATAGCACAGGCAAGCTCTATGGAGGCCGCCATGTCTTTCTGGTTTTAAAAAACACTATGGACTGACGAGAGGGACACAAAGCACTACGTGGTACTACGTAGTAAGGCTAAACGCGTTTTCGCTCAGAGCCAGCTTGACTGCGGAACTGAGAGGGAGCTCAGCGAAAGCTCTCGTCACTGCCCCGGAAAATTTGAAAGCCTGAGATTTTTGTTTTATAAATGGAAGACCACACTTATGCCACGACACAGGAGAAGGAATCCTCGCCACCTAAAAAGAGAAAAAGAGAAAAAAAAAGGCAACGTGAACGGTGAATTCAGAAAACGAGGGTAAATATCGGAATAGTTTTATAGCCTTAATAACTAACTATATCTTTACCTCATTACTTGAATCAGTAGAAATACTCGACGCTGTTGGGAAAGAGTCCATATTTTGAAAATGAGTGTCTTGTCCGTCAGGGCCACCGTAGCTTCTGGAACGTCTCCAACGTCTTCAGAACGGGAGGGATGAGCAAAGGAGTGTTACAATGTAGAACCTCTCAGCTAGATGGCGCTAAATACTTGATATATTACACACTGTGCCTTTAAATTGCTCCATAGAGCTCGTCTGCTGTAATCCAAGTTTACCGGAGCGCCCAAGATCCCAAATTGACTTGAAAAGACGTAATTTACACCCTCTTGGTTGAGCTTGAGAACACAGTGCCTGCTAACACTTTCTAGACTTTAGCTTTAAAAAGAGTGTAAATAGCATCTTTCTTTTACGAAACCATTTGGTGTCTCGGGCCGCTGTCGGCTTGGATTACACTGGATGAGCTGTATGGAGCCATTTTGTTTTTAGTCCCTGTCTATACTTCGGCTGTGCAGCAGAATGCTGCCACACTGTTTTGCTGTGAAGCTCCAAAAGTGTTTTGTGGTTTACAGAAATTCACCTGACGTTCAATCAGCATGGGGTCGAGTAGATCATGACTGAATTTTCATCTTTGTTTGAACCAACCCTTTAACTTTCTGATATCGCCTCATTCCCAGTAATGTTTTTGTAGAAACAACATCAGCCCAACAGCTGTAAGTCCGTAATTCACATTCACTCTCCTTGGCCACCGCCTCCGCAGTCTGACAAAAATACACACAGGAGACAAAACAGAAATCCATTAAATACTTGATGCAGCCATGAATAAAATCAGTCACGTTCCCGTGGAGTCATCACGCCACTGACCCAGATGGTTACCAGGTTGTGGAGAGCATGCAGATATTTTGTGTAACTGTCAGCATCAGGCTGCGCTTCACACTTTGTTCATACAGAGACACAGTTCAGGTGAGATGTTTTCGGCGTGGAAATCTGTGCTGAGAGCGACTAAATGGGAACTGAGTGACCCAAGTCAAGGTCCAGAGGGACAGAGAGGAACATGGCTGAAACCAGGCATGCAGAGAGAAGCCCGAAAAACAACCTCTGCATGTGGAATGAGCTCCAGGCAGGGGGCAGAGAGGAGGAAGAGAGAGGAGGAGAGTGGAAAGAAGAGAGGAGAGAGGAGGTGGAGAGGAGGAGAGAGGAAAGGAGAGGAGAGGAGGAGGAGAGGAAAGAAGAGTGGAGAGAAGAGAGGAGAGAGGAGGAGAGATGAGGTGGAGAGGAGGAGAGAGGAAAGGAGAGGAGAGGAGGAGGAGAAGAAGAGAGGAGAGAGGAGGCACTAGTGCAAGTGCAGCAGGCTTCTCAGTACTGGTATGTTAACAGCACACCAGGTTTTGTGTGTGTATGAGTGTTCATGTGTGTGTGTGTGTGTTATCCGGGAGATGGTAGTGCATGATCAGTGTGCGCACGAGGGAGGATGGGGCTGCGAGACACTGATTGGGCGAGCTCCCTTGTAGGGTGTGGCCAGAATATGAATGACTGCCTCTGCCTTTCGCGCTGCCAGGTTTTGGGGACAGTTGCTGTGGCGGGTTGGGGTGTTTGAGACGGTGCGTGTGGATGAGAGAGCATCGGAGCTTGTGAGAGAAGGAGGAAAGAAAAGGGGGAGGGAGGAAGAATCAGGAGCATGTGAGGAAGAGGGAGGGAGCTTCAGGCAGCCACACTGGACTACCGCTCACACACTGCAGTCTTTCTTTTCTTCTCTGAGGAAACTGTCTGTCTCGTCTCCCTGCTCGTCTCTCCTTCTTGCTCTTCCTTCTGTCGCTGCTTGGCCATGACCCCAGCGGACACCTTGATCTCCCTGCCCTCCTAGAGAAGAGGATAGAAATGCTGTAGCGGAGAAGGGAGAGAGCCGAGAAGAGGGGACAACGCACACTTTGCCTCACTGATGAGACTCTGGAAATTAATTAACCGCCGTCAGCACAGAAGGGGGAGCGCAGAGAGGGGCTCAGAGTGAGGTGCGAGGAGGAAAGAGGAGGGAGTTAAAGAGGGCGAGTCGCTAAATGGGTGAAGAGCAGGCTGTGGAGAGAGGCAGAGTAACCCCCGCGGACACTGTCAGAGACAAAAGACACAAGTTAGAGGAGGCAGGAATTCAAAAGGGGCAACAAATCAGAATGGTCCACTCACATGCGGTACTCATCCCTTCATGCTTCCTTCTCCTCACACTCCCAACACCATCCTCCCCTCTCATCTCCTCGTCTCATTTAGTTTTTTAATGCATGTCAGCAAAAGCACATTGACAGCCACAACCACATGCTGAACACTCATCCACCACTTAGACCACAGCGCTGCGTTTCATTCTCAGCGGATGTGTGATCTGTTACTGAGTAAAACAAGTTGATTGGCTGAAGCAGGATTGCCATTACCTCCCAGCTGGGAGCACCTGCTCAGGAATCTCTCATGAGACCAGGTAGGACGTTTCTGGATCATATTGTCAGCCCTGAGCAGCTGGAGCGGTCGAGTCGAAACCCCCTCAATCGTTTTCCTTGATTGAACTGTTACGAGATGAAACTGCAAACCAGCTTATCTGTCAGAGCATGACACCTGCGTCTGAGCGATTACAGAGAGAGAAACAGTGGTATGCAGATGTGTGTGTGTGTGTTGGGATTATGTTCTGAATACACAGAATTACACAGGTGTTGCAGCAGGATTATACAAAGTCTCCTGCTGAAATTAGAGGCACTGTAGGATTAAAGAGAACAACTTCAGTCAAGTGAATGGCAGCACGTTCTCATGCACAGATTAAGTCAGATCAAGTGTGATCACACTTTGAGGCAGAGTTAAATCAGCCGTTCAGGGGTCATAATTATTCGGAGCTGAACTGGGGACAGGTTGAAACTGCTGGAATCCATCTCACAGCCATCAGTGGAATAACTTTGGGACTTTGCTCAGACCTGAGGTACACAGAGTGACTATTAAAGACTTACAAAGGCTTCCATAATGAGACGCTCGAGCACAGATGAGACTCCGTACCGGCGCAGTCCATCTCTGGACAGCAAACCCGACACGCCACCTTTCACTTCTGGGTTTCACCGCTTCAGTGGGGAGTTTGAGTACAAGCGGCCGCCGTTTGCGTTTGGCTTCCATACGACAAAGGGGCCACAGACGTCCAAGGGGCGCTACGCCCAGGGGAAGAAGTATGTGGTGTTTTACCTGGACCTCTCCTTCATATTCCTCCTAGAACTGCGGCGCTGCAGGATGGCCGAGGGTTGCATGATGGCCCTACGATATGGAATGGTCTTCTTCAACCTCCTTTTCTGGGTGAGTGTATTTTCAATTTTGTTTTCTACCTCTGAGTGTGTGTGTGTGTGTGTGTGTGTGTGTGTGAGAGAGAGAGAGGTTGAGTTTGAGGGGATGTTTATTTAGCCTAAAGTGATGTTTTCCTCTCTTGAAATGTTTTTCTCTCTGTTAGTCATATATTTTCTTGGCTTGCTCAGAGGGAGCTCTGTTCTGTGTGTGATGAGAGAGGAGTGAGGAGGGGGGAGTGTGAGAGACAGATCATGCATTTAGATCATGTGTACAAAGCCCACTGTGTGGGTGAGGACAGTCTTTTCTGTTGCCTATACAGGACTTGAAGTGTGGGTGTACACTGCATTGTTTGCTGTGTTAAGCTTTGGCATATTCTGAGCTTGCATTGTGTGAACACTAGTTAATCAGTGTTACCATTGTGCTGTAATTCTTCATCTACCTCTGCTCACCCTCCTCTCAGCCCATCAAAGCATCTGCTGTCAATCTGCTCGATCTGGCTGATCGTATCTGTTTGCCGTGGGGATGTTAGAGCTTCGGTGTCTGTCTGCCGCTGTCAATCCTGCTCCGATAGCCCCACAACAGATCACTTTCATTCTCCCTGTGAAGCCTGTCATGTACCACAGTTGTGCTTCACGTTCAAAGATCTCAATCTGTGCTTCATCTGTGTTTTCTTCAGACCCCTTTGTGCAGTCCTTCCAACTTGTCTCAGAGTTTTGAGGGGGACTGGTCTCTGTGGTTACCTTGCTGGGATTACTTTTATTTTTCATACTGCTGTTCTTATTGGTAATGGAATGAGATGAGGCCTTGAACTATAAAATGCAATCTAGCTACCAAGATGCAATCTCCCTTGAGGTATGAGTAACCTCTTCACCTCTACATCTTCTGTCAGCTATAAACCGCTGTCAGAGGGGCTGCAGCGCTTGTTATTAGCCACTGTGTGTGTGTGTGTGTGTGGGAGTGTGGGAGTGTGTGTGTGTGTGTGTGTGTGTGTGTGTGTGTGTGGGTGTGTGGGTGTGTGTGCGCCGCTGGGATAAATAATGACCACATGACCACGACGAGCCTTCTCCTGTTGAGAAGCCAATCACATTATGATCCTCCAGGTGAAAACAGAGGAGCTCCTCCAACATAAAGTCTGCCTTTGAAAATAACAGCGATGATTTGTCGGAGCAGCTGACGGCTGATGTCAGACCTCAGTGTCTCAACAATTTCAGTAGCAATTTACCAGCTGTTGAGCATGTCGGCTGGTTCATCCAAAGACAGGTTTTGCACATCTCATGCGAAAATGAGACTTTTAAGAAGGCGACTTCATTGGTGTTGAACATGCCCTTTATATTCTGTAGACAAAGTGACACAGCATGTGTAGACTTGCCAACCTTTGAAGAAAGTTGTTGAGTACTACCTCATGCCTGAAAACGCTGTGTGGCCAAAAAACAAATATTTTTTTTCAATGGTTCATTTTCAGGATATTGATAAATACCCATTTCTAATACCCTAACACACACACACACACACACACACACACACACACACACACACACACACACACACACACACAGACTCACCAGTCTTTACTTGAGGAAACTGCGAGCTGGAGTGAGGAGGAAGGACAAGAAAGATAAAGTCTTCATCAGTTAGCACACTGCTGCAGCTTCTAGTTTTCAGACAGGAGTCGCGTTGCACGATTGGACACATTCTCAAGGCGTCACAAGCTTTTGAAGCGTCAAGGCGTACCAGCGGATGTTGCACTAAAAATACATACAGGTTGGCAGTCTGCAAATGAAAGTTCTTAAAGAGGGGCACAGTAGGGGCTCTTCATCAACCACAGCTGTTATTTTCACAGATTATCATCATATAGATTATTTATATCAGCGTCGATCCCATCTCCACAAGCTCAATTGTTAGTGAGTTCTCACATAACCTCTGAGGAGGGAAAATGAAATTGTCTTGTGATGTTACGTGCTAATAGGCTCATATAAATAGCCAGTTTTGCACTATGCAGTATGATCAACAGGTTTATGATTGGCTGTTTTTAAGGGTCATTGTTGTAGTTTGACGTCAGCGGAAAAAAATTTGGCTTAACCCTAACCCTAAGCAACATATGAGTGTCATATTGATATTTTACAGCCTAAAAAACACCTAAACCTCAGACTCAGACTGTATATTACAGACTGGTCTGGTGGAGAAAACATGGAAGTGAATGCTCGGTGGGTACATCATGCATGCTGGTTGCTGCCCTGCATATGTGAGAACTTCCTATTTTTCACGTTCTTATAATAAATCAATAATAATAATACAATTTCATCCGAGATATATGAACCATATTGAAAACAACTCTTCCAGCCACGGATCATTTAAGGAAAAATCTGGATAGAGCTTTCATTCTAATGAAAGCAGCTCAGTGGAGCATGAAAATAAAAGTTCAACTTCCCTCGTATACATCTCCTGCATGTTGTGCAGCTCATAGAGCGTGCACACTAAAGACTTCTGCACATGATGTTGTAATTTCACAGTTTGGCCACTATGTCAAACAGGCTACAAAGTCCAGTGTTGCTCCTGGGTGTTTGGTTTCAGCCTTAATATATCTGGTCAAATCTAAGCCCACAGAAGCGGCACCAAGCTTTGAAGCCAGTTCTCATATTGGCCAAACGGTGTAATTACAGTCGTCACATGCTGCACTTTTTTGAATAAGATAACATTGTGAAAGAAGCACCTTAAAACAATGGATACTATTTTTCATTTTATCCCCACTGAAGTTAGCCGGTACTAAATCAGCAGTTAGCAAAACACTTAAGTATTTTCATACCTAGGAAGTGTTTTTTGACTTCAAGCACCACTGAGCAGCTTTCATAGGACTGAACAAGGCACCTCCTCCAGAACTATGTCCAGATCTCACTGTACGTTTTTATGATAACGTCTAAGATAACCTTCTTCCTCGCTTAAAAGTTCTGCTCAGCACCACTGTGCTTATTGTTGCCTCGTGTGGCCAGAACCTGTACTGCAAGACTAATAATACTGCAGTGTGAAATCTCCTGAAATATTACAGCAATTGGCCATCAACCTACTGTGTCATATTATAGAAATGCATTAGAAACAGTGCTATAGATCCCCCAGGGCTGTGATGTGTACTGCAGTATTGCGCAGATACAAACTGACAATTAGATTAGAAAGTAACAAACCACACACACACCACACACACACACACACACACACACACACACACACACACACACACACACACACACACACACACACAGAAAGTCTTCATGTGGTAATATATGTTGACTTAAATAAACCTCAACATTTTCGACCCAACGCTGTCAAGTTCACACAATTAGGTAGGTGGAGAAAAATAAGACTCCACACACTGTGTGAAAGGAGGTGCAGCAGTACACATGACAGACAGAAGAAGCCTTCACACATCACTGTAAATATACTGTACAACTTGTGCTGATATAAATATTTAATGCCTGTAGACTTAAAGTGTGTTGCTGAAAAGCTTGTATCTTAGCTAGGCTGCTGTCATATCCACAGCACTATGCAGACAGCCATGTTGGCTTCCAGTAACACCACCACTGTCCCCCCCAGCTCGTAATGTGAGCGCTGTCTTATAAGCATATCATGTGAACGTAATGTGCCACGCTTTCTGCAAATGTCAACATGGACATAATTGTCTTTTGCAGAAACGCTAACTGCTCATACATCAGCTCATATACATGCTGCTATGATTTGAGATGGTTTCAAAATAAAGGCTCTAAGGTCAAGTTAGCAATAATACCATATATGAAACACCTGGTTAGACTTTCAAAACAATGCTTGCTGACAAGCACTTCAAATATTATGACATATGACTTTTTGACTTGTGTTATTAACACAGTGTGGTTGGTTTAGGAAAAGATCATACTTTGACTAGAATAACTTCTTTCTTCTACTTAAGTGATGTAACTCAAATAACCTAAATTACATAAGTTAGGTCATTAATTCACTTAAGTAATGTAACTTAACAATGAAAAAAATTCTGTCTCTTGGTCACAGACAGGACCCTAACCCTGTTCTCTGCAGGGACAGTATGTTGTACGACCCATCCGACCACCCTGACTTTCCCTGTTCCCCCTGTTCTTGTTCCTACCACACTAGAGTGGCGCTGCTGATGTTAGAGTGATACCAACAGCGTCAAAGGTAGAAGTGTAGGGCCACTGACCAGGCTGGTGTATGGAATGCGTTGGGAGTGAGAAACGGCTGGAAATGCACAATGCCGCCATTTTAATTTGGCGACTGGACTGAAACAGAAAACTGTTAAATCTCCAGCCCCATCTGTTTATCTTTGTTGTGCCACCAGTGAGTCTGTTTAAATCTATTTGTGAGGTCATCGATGGAGTTAACTCAAACTGGATGAAATGAAAAGGATAAATTGCAGGCCATGTGGAAGATGAACTGTCTCCCTGCAAAATGGTGTCAGGTCAGATTGGTTCTTGGGTTTGGGATTGAAAACAGACCTCCTTGCTCTGTTTTTTTCCTCCAAGCTTGGCATCACGCTGCTCCCTCATGGTGGGCAGCAAACTGCCCATCACTGGAGCTGTGCTGTCCTGAGAGCAGCAGGAGGTGGAGGAAAACCAAATATGGTAGAAGAGGTCAGGATGCTGTTTGTTACTGTGGCTGGTAAGCTGAGAGCAGAAGGTGTGACACTAACCGGTTGATTCCTTAATAAATAATTAATGTTGATTAAGAAAAACACCAATGGCTGCATTCACAATGAATCTGACATGGGAGTCGAGCCAGCTGTTTGTCAGCAGCAGTAATTGCAACTACAGTAACACCTTGCTCTCCAGGTGGGAAAGTGCCAATTACGTGCAACCTCTGGAACCTGCTGAGTTAAATATGGTCAAACCAGCATGTAAGAAGTTATACAAAATAATTTAATGAAGAAAAGGGATGGAAACTTAACTCTAAAGAAAACATGGGTCTTTCAAAGTAAAAGTGAAAAAAAGTTGTTTTCAGAGGATGTTGTTAAAATGACAGAAGGACCCTGGATGAAGTTTGTTGTTCAGTGAATCAGATGGTTTTTATGCAGTTTACATGTGGGATGTTTTTGCTGGCTATGTACTTTGTTTCACTGAATGAGAAATTCAGTGAATCAATCTTTTGTTCAGATTCACATAAAAAGCACCAAATAAGACGCCAATCTCAAACATCCTTCTGGGTGGAACTAGCTGTTAAATGAAAAAGTGTCCAGAAACGAATCTGAGAATTAATAATGGTTTCATACAATGATTAGAGGTTGTGGTAAATAGAGCCTCAAAGATAGACAAAGTTGTGCTTTCAGTCAGCGAGCAGACTCGTGTCACAGCAGCCAGAAATGTCAGGATTTTCTGGGACGAACTGTCTGCTCATGCTGGTGTCAGACTCATTTGCTCCCAAGGCGACTGCTGGAGATCACGGAGTCAAAGAGCGGCGGGTTAGTGAAAACGGTTGTTATGATTGAGGTCACCGCTGCTGGTCTGCAGCCACAGAAGGCGCTGAATGATGGGAAGAAGTGAAGCTGACCATATCCACCGGTTCAAAACTGTGAATGGACTGTGAATCAACCTGAAGCTTCACCGATGTTTCTCTGCACGTTGAGTTAATAATTACAAACTCTAAAACAACTTTCTTAAACTTATTTCTCAAAACTGAAATAGTTCACATCAATTATTTCAAGCAGTGACTTTAATCTATAATGACCTTGTTTGAAACACTTTTGATTTGAGGCACATTGTTCCATTGTTTTTTCTTTTCTTCAGTTTAAAGTTCCTGAAGAGCAGCATCACAAGTGTTTAGACCTAGTTTCACTCTCATTTCATGTCCCCGAGCATCCGAGTGCTGTTTGCTGTTGCAGACACTTCTCTTCTCTGTTTACATTAAACAAGGACCTATTGCGGTGTCGACAGCTCAGACGGTGCTCCTGGTGATATAGAGTGAAAAGAAAAAGTGGAGGAAACACAGATGAAGTGCTAATATCATACAGCAGAATCCCCCTGAGTAATAAAGAAAAGCAACAGTTAAGGAAGAGTGAGCTTGTGCTGATTCTGTCGATGTAAACAACAAAGGAACCGTCAGTTTTTAGCCGTGACTTTGGTTCTGAGAGCAGAGTTCTGCTTTATAAACCTGATAGGACCTCAGAAGTAATTTAAAATAAATTACACTGTAAAAGACACAGGGAACCAATGCAAAGAGGCCAAAATAGCTGTGATGTTGAGACATTTTTTGAGAGATGAGCTGCAGCATTTTTGGCATGAGTTCGAGGCAGTGAAGGGACTGTTGATGGAGACAGGTATACAAACGTGTGGACAGGGCTGTGGGAAGTCAGTCACAGCAGGGAGCTGAGGGGCTCAGTCTTTATGTCAGTAGGTTAGTGACCAACTTTTTTATCCTTTCCTCAGACTTTTAGGCAAGACTTGTGTTCGTGCTGCAGCCCGTCAGCACCCCCAGTTCCTGCATCCATGTGGGTGGACGACCTTCTCCAAATCACTGACACAAACTATTTTATTGTGGTATTTTTATGTAGTTGATAAAAAGAGGATTGGACAACCTTCTCTACATGGAGGTCTAAAGATATGAGCTGAATAAAAGATTGAATAAAAGAAGAGGCTTAGCGCATTAAGTTGGTGTAAATTAAAGCCCTTATATACACAGGCCACAGTAGTCCACACTATTAATGGTAGATAAAACATGGTCCTTCAAGTTGTTTCTACACATTTAGTCTTAACGCTGATTTCTATGATTCCGTGTCATTCAAGGGTGCATCAGCGTGCACATTGTCATGGAAACACATTTCTTTTGCAAAGCGCTGCATGAACAGCAGTCACAAGGTCGACATTTGTCTGCTTTAACACTTTGTCACACGCTTAGGTGCAAATAAAGTCAGCAGGAGGCAGCACATCTGACTCAAAACTGACCCAAGTTCCACTCGGAGCTACAGTCAGATGCTTATGTGTTAATACCGTGATTGTACGTTTGAAATAAGCTCAAAACTCTGACCTCGTACATCAACAGCTGTGTGGGTGAGAGAAGCTGGGCTATCACTTCTTCTCAGACAAAGCTTTAGACAGAAAGAGAGAGAAGAGGGAAAAGGCAGAGAAGGATTTGTGCGCTCAGGACAAATGTTGATCATCCCCTGAACGTAGCAGAAATGACTCCGGCATAAAATTGCAACAGTGGGCAACTAAGAAATATGTGATGATGCACAACATTAATCGTCTTCAGCAGCGGAAACCACCACAGCGCCTCACAGCTACAAGATACCAGAAGAAGACTTCTCATTTACAGCCACTTTTTAATTAATCTAGTTAGCACAAACATGGCTTTTCCACACCGGGGGGGGGGGGGGAGGGGGCGGGGGGGAGCTCATGTAGCAGCCGGTGAGCCCGGGACAGGGAGAACATAGGAAGAAAGACTGATGACGTGTCTTCTGAGGTTGTGTTTACTTGTCATCGTGATGTAGGTCAGAGCCCAACGGAGGATCCATACATTGCCAGAATCATGAATGGTTGCTTCTGTCTGCACTGATTTAGTCAGATCAATAGGAATCAGCTCTTTCACTGATTCGAGATCTTACAGCACCGCCCGGCCCAGCCCACGCTGCCACACAGTCCATCGATTCGCAGCAGGGCCGGGGAGCGGCGTGCACAGCATGAGCATCCAGATAACAGGCCGGCAGTTTGGCACATCCTCCTTCGATTGAGGGGAAACCTCGGAAATGAAGGGAAGGGACGCTGGGAATGTCTTATAAATACTGACTGTTTCTGCTTCTAAGCATCGTCAGCAGTTTTCATAGCTCTGTCACATGTGTCATGCCGGTGCTGGGGTATATAGTGCTGAATAAATTAGAATATTTGCATTTAAATGCATTCATAAGTTTACTTTTTGACAGATTTTGTTGAAAACATGCCTTAATAAATCTCTCCAGGGTTTTTTATTGGCTCAGAAAGAGGCTTAGGTGGTGCCTCAGTGAGTCTGCTCCAGCTTTATCATCGCTGCCAGTTTAATGCTCAAACCCCTTTGATTCCACTCTTCAGCTTTTATAGACACCAGATTTTGGCATTGCCACAACACTGACCTACTTGAAGCGCTCTTTAGCTGTTTAAAATCCTATTTTCTTCACGTTTCCATGGTTATGAAAAGCAGCGTCCGGATGAATTTGTCAGCGTCATGTCATGACTTCATTTGTTCTCAACAGTGATATTTATAAGTGAGCTGTGAGCAGTGTATTCATCTTGTAAAGGGATTGGCTCAAGTTGTTCTGTTAATGTAAGTTTTTAGATTGAGCAAGGCGTGATAACACTGTGACAAATTAGATTTTTCTTTTCCTTGACCTCTTTAGAATTGTGATATAGCAGAAAATTGACTTTCTTGCATCTGAAGTACTATTCAGTGTATGAAGGCAAAACATGCACCGATGTTGTGTCTTCCTTATATGTCCTTGTAATATATTAAAAAAGATATCAGTTATATATGAGCAGTGAAATTAGTTAATGAAACTTCAGATCAAATTGCTTTTGTTTTCATCTTCTGCTGCAGCTCGGCTATAAGTGGCTATATGGGTTTTCATTCTGTGATGTTGAAGCTGTTTTAAAAATTCATGTCCGTGCATTCAGGAAAGCCCCTTGATAGCAGAAGGTGTGTCACTAAGTGGAATCCATTCACTTAATAAACCTGCTGCAAAGCTGATTTCATGTCTGTGTTCCTCCAGCATGTTCACACTCGGCTTCTCTCGGTCTGAACAAGTAGCGATGACATGTAGATGATGAGGGGACCAGTGACCTCACATCACAGCTCAGTCCAACTGCCGTCTCAGAAAACTCTTTTTAAAAACATTTCACATGAGGCAGTTTCATGATGATAAAACTCCCTGTGCTTCTGCCCTCATCACTTTATGGCACACATGCAATATTAATGTCTTTGCTTCAGAGACTTGGGTAAAT
Organism: Diplodus puntazzo; assembly: GCA_963678695.2. Classification (NCBI taxonomy): domain Eukaryota; kingdom Metazoa; phylum Chordata; class Actinopteri; order Spariformes; family Sparidae; genus Diplodus; species Diplodus puntazzo. Next base: position 34,528,874 of record OZ023155.1, on the reverse strand, counting down.
GCAAACATAAAAGTACAAACTATAAATACACTCTGTTGATTACACTTTACATTGGCTACATTTGACGTGCTTGTGCATGTAGAGAATTTAGTTGGCAGGATTAAGAATTACAAAACAATTCAACCCGACTTGTTAAGGCAGAGATCCAACTTCCTGTGAAGAATAACACGAACACTGTTGGAAATACTCTCCTTAAAAAACATGCAGTGTGGACGCCACTAAAACATCTGGACATGTCTCAAGGTGTCGAGGGGAAAATATCCAGTGGTGTGACTAGAATGTTTTGCAGCCTTGAGTCACTTAATAACGACCCCTAAACATAAAGGATGCAACATTAACTATGATGTGTTAGAAACACCAACACAGCCATATCACTTTCTAAAGATCTTATCATAGACCCAGCGCCTAATTGACTACCGGCTTTTACCTCAGGTAATATGGTATTTACCATGCAGGCGCGAGAGTGGCATCAGAAACCTTCCACAAAGAGTCCAATGTGTTTAATTTTCTCTTCATTGTGAAAACACGTAGCATGAGACAAAATGTTGTCAAGCAGACATGGGTGAGTATCCTGGTCAGTGGTTGTCCCGTGACCTGTCTGTTGTCATCACACTTCATCACATTGCTTTATGACACTGTGGTGGCTCTGTGGTGGTCCAGCAACCCGTTAAACATCAGTGTGTAATCATGACTGACACAAGGTCGTCTCCAGGTTTTAACGTGTCCTTCTCAGGCAAAAGAAAACTGACTCCGTGTGGATTGCTGAACTCTTGTCTAAATGTAAACTGCCCTACACTTCTGTTCACACCTGTTCTGTAGAAGCGTCATATTGCTTGTTGCATGATTATGTTTACTGACTGAATCACGCTGTTAAGAGAACTCACAGTCAACCACTCTGTACTCGTGAGGAGGAGCTCTCAGTTCTCTGCAACACTTTTCCGGATTAGCCCTGGGACAGAGTGGAAGTGCTTATTGAGGGATGTGCTGCCTATTCTGACACTGAATGATTTCCTGCACTGCATCAGTCAGGCGTGACATCAGCGAGGCTGCTCTCTGAACAAAGATGACCTTGTCTTTGTCAACGAAGGACACCTCTTTAAACAGGTATTAATGTATATATTTAAATTTGATATATGACTGCTTTTATTTAGGATAAAAGCTGATGCACTTGCCAGTCTTTTGGCGGAGATACTTTCTGTACTTCAAAAGGCCTCTGCAAGTCTGCTGAAATTAATAAATACTGAGTAATCACAGTTGACAGATCTGAATCATGAACATTAATAAATATTCATAAAGGACACTTGAGGGCTGATGTGTCAAAGCGATGTGCAGCACAGTGTGAAGACAGCCGGAGCTGCACTGTTGTGATAGGCTGGTCTCACACTGTAAAGGTGGGGCCTTCCTCTTTTCAGGTCACTTTGAAGTATGAACGGATTAAGACGTCACATGACAGACGTGGTTCACGAGTTGAGTGTCGGTTGGGGGATACGTTGATTTGAATAACTATCCGTTTAAATTAAAGTGGAGTGGCTGTGAGTATAATCCCACCAATTCCACTTTGTTTTACTCAGCTGACGATGTGCAGCGGCTTGAGGCGGTGATAAAATGTTGAGGGGGTTTCACTGAGAATCCGGCTGGGAAAACTAGAGTGTGCGGACCATGTGTCAGACAAGGACGGATCTAAGACATGCATATGAAGAGATTGTGTGTGTTAGTATAAAGTAGTGGGCTGTTAACCCCCGCATGAGCAAGAGACCTCTGTCGCTCTCTGGTATTACAGATGGAGACCAGATGGAGACGACGAGCTCTAACACCCCACTGACTCAGCTGACGTGGAGAGGAAAAAAGCAGCTCGATACACCTAATTGACAGCGTGGTGTCATGAAAGGAGCTTTAGATTAGGGTGCAGCAGAGTCCCAAGTGGAATGCATAAGCAGCAAAGTGACACTGATCAGAGCCGAGCGGATCCTGCTGTGGGTACACAGGAGACGCTGAAGGGGACGGGCAGGAACAGAACTTCTGCTTCTTTGAAGCAAATAAAAACAAAGTCACTGTTAATTATCGATAGCTCTCAGGGCGCGGTAGAGAACGGCAAGACACCTCGGGATCTGTTTTGTTTTGGAGAACAATCAAAACGAGGCTCATTCTACAGTTTGACTCGTGTGATTATTTCTAAAGATGTTCTCTATTCTCAGTGAGTCATTTTCAGAGAAGAATCAGAGAGACGTCAGGATGGAGGGGGCGCATACAAGCCTTCAGTAACAAGTCATTTATGCCAAAGAAGTAGCACTGGTGTATAAGTAATGTCAATTTGAGGAGAGACAGAATTTCTTTCTGATATGTGGTTGTAATGTTCCCACGCACTCGGTCGTCTCTCTCCCTCCTTTCTATTGCTATTCTGCCTCCTCTCCACGGTCTCTATTACATCTGTGGAGGAGCTGTGCTCTCCTCACCGTCAGGAAGTATCTCTGGTCTTAGGGCTTATTCAGCGTGAGAAAGGGCAGAGCAAGTCCAGCTTCTATATATTACATTTCATGCATGAAGAAAACACAATGTGCTTCACATAGCACATTTAAAATGCATAAGAATCGGTACAGTTATGTTTAAAAAGAGGGAAAGAAGAAAAAAGCACAGAAAGGCTTAAAATGAATAAAAGAAGAAAATGATTTTTTTCTTTCAATTTCACAGTAAGTCGCTTCAAAATCCACACTTTCTGTCTTTGCTGAAAATATTTTGTATCTGCCTGATCCAGTATATCAAACTTACATGAGGTGAAATATCGGATTGCACGATGACTTTTTAATGACTGTACTGTTCTTACTTACAATAACACACTTACAATAAATAGCACAAAATACTACAAAGAACAAACCTGCAGTGCTTAGAAAAGTGCAAAGATTCAACATGAGAAACTCATCTCAGTACGGAACAACAACAACACACTGTAAGGTTTTTCTTATAACGATGATTGACAGTGATTATGCTTCAGTGATTAAAGGAACACCCTTGTGATTCAGCACTGCACTGCTGTAAAGCCGAGGATCTCAAAAGAGACAAACAAAACCATCGAGCACCATCAAAGCAGCAAACCCTTCCACGATACTTATTAACACTTTGCAGAAGGAAATACATGTTGTGAGCAACACAAGGACAGGAGATTTCACAACATTTTCAGGAAATGTATAATGAGTTGCTCAGATCAGACATGTTTTATTTTGTTGTCCCATAATGTACTCGTGTTGGTATTAAAGTACGGCTCATGCTTTGGCTTTAATATTTGCTTTGGTTTTATTTATGCATCACATGATGTAGTCAGAGTGAGAGAAGACAGTGGCTCTGGCTTCTTACTGGAAAAGCTCAAGGTGACATGAAGCGTAAAGCTTTGTGTTTACTTCATTAACATTTAAACAAATGTAAAACAAAAATCCTTCATTAGCCAACTAAACCAAACCAAACCAGACACAGGATTCAGGGAACAAACCAAGTATAAACCCACAGTGAGGTCAACCACTGGTTTGTGGACTTGTGTTTGACGCCTTGAGTTTGGCGTTATGACTATTATGACTTGCCATCTTGTTTTTTTCAGCCAGAAGTAACCATATTTGAGTCACAGGTCATTCAGCTGGTAAAGAACAAACTCCATATACAGAGGCTGTGTCCCCACCTCAGTGGCCCAGGGTTCAAATCCAACCCGTTACTCCCTCACTGCATGTCACCAAAAAAGAAGGGACCATATTTGGACCCGATGGTGAAGCTGCAGAAGCTATCCTGATTGGACCTGACTGAAAACCCAGGAACAAGCAGTGGTAGCAATTTGTCAATCACAAAGAGCCACGCCCTAAATTATACTCGACTTTATTGTCTGCTTTATTGTAAGTGAGACCACAGTTCACTAAATCAACATAATGTTGTAATGGAACTAGAGATTGAGAGCATAAACAGTTTATAGAGGTAATAAATCAAGTAAGGGATAGGGTCATTTTCTCATAAGCTTATGTACAGCAGACTTCTTCTTTTTGAAACCAGTGTAGTTGCCTCCCGCTGGCAGCTTTAAAGAATGCCGATTTTCCAGACCTCAACGCTCTGTCCATTTTTTATACAGACAATGATGCAAACCCAGTCCCTGGTTACAGGGTTATCAGCCGAAGAAATGCTGGCAAATGTTGAAACTTTAGATTTCTTTATTTTGCAACTTTATGTAATTTTAGGTCACATTTTATTTTGTATGTTGTGACAATGATGTGGTTATGATCCGGTTGGGCTTGGCACCAAATGACTTGGTTCAGGTTAGAAAAAGATCATTTTAACATACCTGTTCTGGTCTCCACAAACACAGCTGAAGATGTACTGGCTTCCTGACAAAAATATTCAGTTTCTGTGCTACAACAAGGTCACCTGAGAAATATCCAGTGGTGTCACACCTAAATATTTTTAAACAGTCTCGAGCTGCCGTCACTGGCTCGCCAACATTCTTGCCTGTAGCCCGATCACCATCCTGTCCTCCTCCAAATATGAAAGTCAGGTCATAACCATGTAATGGGAATGAGACATATATTGTAGAAGTGTCAATATGGTGTTTCTTTTGTTTTCATTTGGTTTCATATTTATTCAGATTATTATCTACCTGAGAAATCCCTCTTTGTTTTGGTTCATTTTTTAAAAAGAAAGAAGAAGCATGGTTTACATTTACAGTTTGTGTCATGTGCCAGTGCCTTCATCAGTTCAAATGTTCATTGAAAAATACACTATTTTAAACATTATTCACTGAGTAATTATGTTTATCTCAAAATGTATTTGATCATACTAATGAATCATACAGAAATGTGACTTATAGGAGAGAGGATTGCGGGGCAGGGGCTGACGCACTGAGCTCCTTTCCCTGGTGGTCTCCATGCCGACACAACCAATAACATTTCTTCAAACCGTCTGTAAATGGTAAAGCTCCGCAGGCTTTCTGCCACATAGCTCTGGTCTCCAAGCCCAAAATAACCTCTGATGGCATTGCCAGGGTTATTTTCCCATATGTGACAAAACTGCTCCAAAACATATTACACAACTGTTTTCACAGGCTGAGACAGAGTTGTACTCTTGGTGTAAGGAAACTGAACCTTTATGTGTGAAGTCCCCATTTAAATAAACAGAGCCAGTCCAGTAACAATCAATAGTGCTGCACAAACATCTGAATCCACTTAAACACACCAAACATTGGAGCTATTTTGGAGCATAAAAAAAAACCCTTTATAGTAGAAAACAGAGCATAAGACCAAAATGTTGCATGTTGGTCGAGGAGGTGTGATTTCTCGCAGTGAGTCAGTGTTGTCAGTAAACTGAGTAGACCAACTTCTTCCTCCTTCGGAGCACATTTGGCACTGATACAGCACACACCCACACATCAACTTCACCACTGAAAACCTTCTCACTACACGTTCACACATACAAACTTCACATCACTCACTTAATGAATCCACAACACTGTGATCTGTATGTCGTAGCCATTTGCATAACCATACGTTTTTTCCTGTCAGGAGAGACTCCACTTTCTAGAGGATGCACCAGTTTAATTACATTATGCCAACAATCTTTCCTTTTTAATGACGCCCAACACCTGTTGTGATCATCGTGCCCCTCCAAGTCACGCTCAGGATGTGTGAAAATGGTGATAGCTGCATGCTGTAGAGGCTTGACATCCCTGATTATAATTATTATGAAGTTTTTGCGATTATATGTCTTTCAATTGGTAGAAATAATTGCTGCTCAAAAAAAGAAAACCTTTCAAAGGAGACATTTGTAACCTTGAGGTGTTTAAAATTGCTTTTCACAGTGACTTAACATGTGTGATTATTTTAATGAAGGGGCAGACACAAATTTCAATGCTTTATTGTTCCTTTTGTTTATGCTGCAAGTTTAGGCTCAGCTTTTAAACAGTACAGAGAGTATTCAGTATAAATTGCTGCCTTCTCCGCGGCGGATGTTTTCCCCTCTTTAATCCGAATTTCCACCTTCTTCTGCGAGTCCCTGCGAGTGTGTTTGCATCACTGGCTGACTCTTACACAAGCATCAAGAGCTCATGTTGTTGATTTTCATCCCAGCTTTATGTCAACAAGCTGTCAATCACATGATTAAAAAAAATCACTTCATAGGAGTCAATGTTATGAGATATAACTCACAAAGAGTAACTCCACTGACTCTCTTGCTTGGCCCTTCAGACCTTCATTCACACAAAGACATTGAGGCTTAATCCCATGTCCCTACCCCTTGTGTTCCAGTGCTCCTCAGAACATAGTCAAATGTAGAAGTGGCTGAAATCTCCCCCTTTGAAATGGGACAACACGTTAAGACCCTCATACATCATCAGTAGTCGTTGATGGTGTTTACGTAAACAGACGCGACCGGACATTTCCAGTATGGCATCTTCAGCTGTAGTGATTTCTCTTGCATTATTATTTGTGACAATCATGTTATGATGACGATGCCATTTGCCATTTATCTGATGGAGACAGAAGAGGATGGATGCTCAGGATTCATTTACAACTTCACACTATAAAATTAGGCCATCACATAAAAAAAGCACTGTTTCATTACATGGCCCTTCGTGGTGATCAATAGGCTAGCAACCTGTGCTCTGACCAGTCTGCTCCAAGGCTTGGTAGGTTTCCAGTTTCCAGTGGGCTACTTGTATCAGCACTTCCGTGATCTTGACTCTGTTTTCACTCAGTTAAAGTGTTGCTTTACATATCATTTTGATGTTGAATTTTAGATAAAGTAAAGTAGAATTGATGTAATGAGAATTGAAAACACGATTTGTCACAGCTGACATGATGGACTGTAGTGCTGCTGTTATTTACGGGCTCTCAATATGTCCCTGTTAGGAGCGGCTGAGTCATGTGTGTCATCTAGAGGTGAGATTTGGTATGACCAGTCTGTTCAGATATTAAGACTTAAATCACACCAGAAGATTTTCAATTTGTCCGGACCCTAGTTTGCAAAGATATTAGAGGAATGGTACCAGTGCAGTGGGGTTGGGCAATGTCAGCTGAATTGGCATATGACGATGTCTACAGTGAAACACTGTGATGGGCAATAACATCGTTGTTTATGCGTTTGAGGCAGTGTGTCTCCTCAGTGTTGTCGTGAGGCCGCAGTTGTGTGTTAACTCACCACTGTAGCCGCTGCTGTTTCCCACCGTTGCTCTGACATGAATCTCCAGCTGTGTCAGCCTGCAGAGGAAACTCCCGTTACCACCGACTTACATCCCTGTGCCAGGTTTAAAAGCATCCTTGTCTCCGCAGCACACGTCCATAACTCAGCTTTGTTCAGCCTCAAATGCATAACACAACGTTGGCTGACTAGCCGAGGAAGCTAAACTATAAAAACTGAGTATAAAAACAGCACGACTGAGAGAAACAGCGGGCATCAGGAAAAGAAGCACAGCTGCGACAAATTTAGAAAATAATAAATGGGACATGGAGACATAACGTTAGTGCACTTAATTGTGCTCTACGGTGAGGAGCTTTTTGATGTTGATGACGTAACGATGGTCAGGGATTAGCAGTCCATGGGCTATCAGCCATAAAGTGCAGCAACTTTGTTCTGGACTTCCAAATACACTGAAATGTAGGACTTTTATGCAGAAATTAGAAATTACAATGTAATGATCACTAGCTTTTTATCTACCGAGACATCTGCAAATTAGTAGCAATTGTTTTCTGCTTGTTATGAAGAAAAGGACCGTGACTCGGGACAGACTAACTCTAGATATGAACGCTTAAAGTGGAGGAGTGAGGCTAAGTTGGGGGGCAAGGAATGTATTGGGATTGGGCCATACTGTACATTGGTATTCTGTCATGACTCCTCGGTACAACGCACACATACACAAGTTTTTAACAGCCTCACACATTAACAACAGAGGAGAGTGGATGCATAGATGAGGCCCTGCTCTTTTCAGCAGGATATAAAAATAGAGGCTTTTATTAACACTGATAAAAATTCCATCTTCTTATCGACGGGGGAAACAGAGAAGGGCGGGAGAGTTTTACTGCAGCGCTGCTTAGAATAAGGATGCTGCTGGGCAGAGAGAGAGAGAGAGAGAGAGACTGAGACCGGGGAGAGAGAGAGACAGTGACAGAGAGATGGTTTTGGTGCGAAGAGGGAGGAAGATGGGACAGAGAATCTGTATTATAGTAAAGCCAAATGGAAGCAAATTGAGTCTGGACAATGAGAGGACCAGATGGCAGTTGGAGGGAAAAGGACTGGGCATTGAGGGATGGAGAGTAAGGGAAGAACGCTAACTACCACAGAGAGTTAGAGATGGAGAGAAAGACAGATGGAGAGAATGGAAGGTGGCGAGGGAGGAGGGTGGGGGAGATGGGGGGGTTGTGGCGGGTTTGTCTTACTGCCCTTGTTCGTGTAATCGAGGTTTGGTTGCAGTAGTATGGAAAAAACGACTGCAGTGTGGTGCAGCAGAGTCCGAATAGCATGGAAGCACAAACCAGAGGATGCCGGTGCACCTTGGGACCTGTGCTGAATGCAGGTGGAGTGGTGCAAAGCCAGAGGAGCTGGTGGTGGAGGAGGGGTAGGAGGAGGAGGGGGGGTGAGGTGAGGTGAGGGATGAATGAGGGGGAAGGGGAGAAGTGGAGGAACAGGTGGGGAAACAGCAGGTGGTGAGGGAGTAAGGGAAAAAATGTCCTGGTAGCAGCACCGGCAGGCTGCACAATAAAGCACCTTGATGACGTGTTAATAACCCCATCGCGCTTCTTCGTGGAAAATTAGCTAAAACTATCGAGAATTTAAACCTCGATCATTTATTCAGAGTAATATTTTAGTTGATTCCCCAATGGCTGTTGTATTTATAATAATTTTTACATGAGAGCTGGACCATGAGGGACTGCACTGGTCCTGCCCAGTCTGATTATATGAATGAATATGAATATATTCTTCGTCAAAAAAGTGTGATGTGATAAATATATATATATACATATATATGTATATATATATACATATATACATATATACATATATTTATATGAACAAGTGTGTGTGTGTGTGTTTCCCCTCCACTGTACCTGAACTTAAGTATCATTAAGTATATAAGTGTTATCTGATTCATACAACAAATTACACTGTATATGTCTGGCTGTAATAAATCTTAAACCTTTAATCACACATATCCATAGCGTGTGAATAACTGACATATTACTCAATACAATTCTGAGAATGATTCAAGAAAGATTCAGAGATGGCATATTGACCCAAAATACTTGGGAAACAACTAAATGCATTAAAGAGGGAATTCTTCTTCATTTGTGTCTCAGTGAAATGCATCCAAAAAACAGAAACGTGCAGCTACAAAGTGAAATACAGACACCAGATTGTGATCAATTGCATCAGTTATTTGAACAGACTCACTAAATCTCTTGTCTCTGAAATCACTCGCTCAAGGCTACAGCTGAATTCATAATCCACCATTCTGATCTTACATACTACAATCAGTGTGAAAGTTCAAGTAGACTTCTCGCTGCCAGGTTAAAAATAAAATGAATCATTTTCCACCATTAATGCAATCCAGACTCCACCAGGACTTATTACCCATGACTCAGACTAAATAACTAAATAATGATACTTTTGGATCGTTTTATTCTCGTCTCTACAAAGCTGATCCCACTCCTGATCTGACAGCCCTTTAATCATATCTGTCTGAGCTCAACCTCTCTTTGTTGACTAATGAGGATGCCAAAGGCCTTGAGGTACCACTTAGTCTCTCAGAATTTAAATGGGCTTTGAGCTCAATGCAGGCCTCAGGGGTCTGCTTCCAGACATGTTCCTAGAATTGTGGGATGTTGTGGCCACTCCTCTTAGATTATCTTAATAATGCACCAGACACTGGGTCCTTTCACCTTGAACAAACCAAAACCAAAAGATGGAAAAGATAAACCTCCTGTGAGATGTGGCACTTATAGACTGATATCACTATTTACAACATAGTGGGAGCTCTTTTCTTAAGTTTTAGTTAGAAGACTGGAACCACATGTGGGCAAGATATTTCATAAGAGAATCAGGATTTTTAATTTTCAGCAACAAATGCAGTTAATCTGTAGAGGCACAAAAGACCTGTTGGTGGTTCTGAAGGAATTTGGATTTAGTATAAACATACACTGTAAGTTAAAATGACTTTGCATTTTCACTAGAGCTGGTGGCCCAGTCAAGATGTACAACATAAAATCTCTCTTTATGCAGATGATGTGCTGTAATATCTCCAAGTCTATACCTCAAACTCCACCAGTCCCCTGAATGCCTCTGAAAACACACAGCTATTCCACAGACTCAACAGCACAAACCTGCTTTAACCTATTAAATGTAACCAAATGCTCTGATACATCAACAGATTCTCACTCCCAACATGACAAATAAGGCTGCTTGGTCTGTGGCCTTAAGCTTCAAACTACCATGCTCCACCTACCCTTCTAGCAACGGTTTTGAATGAGAGGGGCTCCACGGTCCAGTTTGCAACATTGCATAATATACAATTTCCAGTCAAACATGTCAAACAATCAGTGTTACGCTCGGTCTAGGGAGCCGAGCCCAACATAAATTACCGACACCCGAACACGGTATAAGTTACGTGAAAACAAACAATTTATTTACAAGACAACAGGTGCAATATGTACAGTGATGGGTGCGATATATATACAAGTGATGAAGCGTTGCTTCAGGGTGAGCCCAGGCCTAAAATAACAAACAAAATCAACCTAACCTCTAGAGCCCGAAATCTATCTAAACCTTACAGAAAAGAAAACGAAACAAAAAGACAAGCGCTAAACCTAACTCCCTAACCTAATACAAAACAGGAGAAAAACAGAATCAAAGAAAAAGGCAGCTCACCCCTACTGCTCCTCTAACCACAGACACTCTTGCTCTGGTTTCCCAGAGCACACGCACACTCACAAACAACCCCGCACTCAGACGCCCAAACACACTCTAAGTTAAAGCCGTTTCACACCAAGTGCGAATTACCGTGCGGATTATTATTATAAAAAATGATTTCATGGGTTATAATGGGAGCTTGCACACCAGGGCGGAACTTTCGTGCGGCAAAAAAAATCTCCGGAACCACTTTGTCGTCTGCGGAATTCCGTCTGCGAAACTCCACGCTTGACCAATGAAATCGTTTGCTTTGTAGACGGGAAGTGACATCATACAAAGCAAATGATTTATCTGATAAAATGAGCTAAAGTTCAATCATTCTGGTGTCCCAGCTAGAGCTTATCGGGCCCAAAAAATCAAGCCCGACCCGACTCGAGCCCGTTGTGTCCAAGTCTGGCCCGGCCGACACATTAACTGTAATTATCAGCCCGAGCCCGATTTAAACCCGACATTTTTTTTAATACTTGGGCTGTTATAAACGACGTTCTCAACTACAATTCGCGTTACTCTAATCTGACCACTTTTTGCAGTAACGAGTGGTCTAACGCGTTAATATTTCACACCAGTAATCAGATTAAAGTTGCACTGTGCGTTACTATTATTTTTGTCATTTTCCTCAGTAAAAATATACACTTTTGCTTTCTTCTTGTGTCTCAGGGAGTGACGTCACGTGTGCGACAAGTCAGGTTTTCAGCATGAGGAAAACTCACGTGTACACCAAGCAGCGACACAAACGTAAACAACAATGGAGGGAGGAGAGAGATGTGTGTTTTCTAGCCGGAAATGCAGTCATTACTTTGAGTTATTAGCCGGCTCTGTGGGTGCTGAAGAGCTTGAACACTCCTGTCAGATAATGAACCGCGACTTTTTTTCGTTAGGTGCGAAATTAGGACACAAGAATGCGAACATTTCGCATCGGACTCAGTGTGCATGCTTTACATGCGGAACATTGCTGCACGGATATTCCGCAAATCCGTGCCGCATTTTCGTATCGCACCGGTGTGAAACGGCTTTTACAACGAACTCTCTTAGTACAGTCTGTCAGTGGTAGATGCCTCCGCAATAGCGATCCACCGCGTCGCTTGAGCAGCGTCGGCTTTTGAAGTCCCCGCTCTGGTGCTGGCCAATCCCTCACTGCCACGCCAGGACTGCGGAGCCAATGACGTGCGGGAGCAACACAATCTTTGGGACAGGAGCGCTCACTCTGTATGAAAGAAAAAAGACAGACACACACACATACGCACACTACAAACAGATGACGGCAGGAGCCGTAACACCCTCCCCCTTAAAAAAAGCAAGCATCTCTCATAGATGCTTGTGTAATTAACCTGAGCAAGACACGCGAGAAAGCGCGTCGGCCAGCACATTGTCGGTGCCTTTTTATGTAGCACCTCCAGGTTGAAATCCTGAACCAGCAAGGACCACCTCATGAGCCGCTGGTTGGCGTTCTGCATCTGCTGCAAAAAAACAAGGGGGTTATGGTCGGTGTAAGTTATTACTGGTAATGGGCTCGAACCGATGTACACCTCAAAGTGCTGCAGTGCTAGCAGTAGGGCTAAGGTTTCCTGCTCAATGGTGCTGTAATTTCTCTGTGCGGCAATGAACTTTTTTGAGAAATAGCTAATGGGGTGGTCGATACCATGACTGTCCTCTTGCAGTAGCACCGCACCTGCCCCGCTAGCACTGGCATCGACCTCCATTTTAAATGGACGAGAAAAGTCAGGAGCCGCCAGGACCGGTGTACTGCAGAGCAGGGCTTTGCAGGACTCAAAAGCTTTCTGGCACTCAGGGGACCAGGAGAAAGGGGTCTTCTCACTCGTGAGGCTAGTGAGAGGAGCAACCACGTCAGCAAAATTGCGGCAGAAACCACGGTAGTACCCCGCCATCCCCAGAAAACGGCGGAGCTCACGACGGGTACGGGGCACAGGATAGTCAACTATGGCCTGAATTTTCGCATGAATGGGGCGCACCTGACCCTGACCTACTTGTTTCCCGAGGTATGTGACAGTGGCTCTACCAAACTCACACTTGGTCAAATTCAGGGTGAGGTTTGCCTCCTTTAACCTCTCAAATATTTGTTTCAGGGTTTTCAGGTGCTGGGACCAAGTATTGGTATAGGCAACAACGTCATCAAGGTAGACTTCACAGTTCTCTACCTCCGCTAACACCAGGTGCATCAACCACTGGAAAGTGGCAGGTGCATTTCGGAGACCAAAAGGCATGACGGTGTACTGAAGGAAGCTATCAGGGGTGACGAAGGCAGAAATTTCGGAAGCACGAGGAGTTAATGGGACTTGCCAATAACCTTTTAACAAATCAAGTTTTGTGACGAATTTAGCTGATCCTACCCGGTCCACACAATCCTCCATTCGTGGTAACAGGTAGGAATCAGGCTTTGTGACATTATTCACTTTTCTGAAGTCAGTGCAGAAACGTGGGGTCTGATCTTGCTTGGGCACCAGCAGGCAAGGAGAACTCCAGGCACTGGAGCTGGGAACAGCCAATCCTTTTTCGAGCATGTAATCAACCTCTTTTTTACATAACATGCGCTTGGTCGGGTTGACACGGTAAGCATGTCGCTTAATAGGCAAGTGATCACCCACATCAATATCATGGGAGAGGACAGTGGTGCGGGATGGGGTGTCACTGAACAGAGTGGGATGGGTTTTGATGAGATGATTTATATCTGCTTGTGCACTCACATCCAGATGCTGCAGATGGCCTGGCAAATCTGCAAGGATTTGGGAATTTTTTAGTCGTGGACAGGGAGAATTATCCACACTCAAACCATCATTCTCCGGGGAGTACTGCGCGGGAGTGACCGCAGTGACGGCAGCTACTGTAGCAGGGCTGACGGGCGGAGGAGTATTGCCATCACTACGGGTGAAATAGGGCTTCAACATGTTCACATGGCAGACTCTGTTCTTTCGTCTGCGTTCTGGGGTACCAACAACATAGTCCGTCTCACTCAGCTGTTTCTCAATCACATACGGACCACAAAACTTTGCCTGAAGAGAGGAACTCGGCAGTGGGAGGAGCACTAGCACACGATCACCCACCTGAAACTCTCTCTTAACAGACTTTTTATCGAATTTCATTTTCATTTTTTTCTGAGATGCAGCCATCGTGCTGCGGGCCATCTCACGGGCGTTGTGTAGCCTCTCTCTGAAAGTGCTCACGTAGTCTAAGACATTTACTACTGGACTCGCGGTTTCGGACAGAAACTGCTCCCGGAGCAGCCGAAGGGGACCGCGCACGGTGTGTCCAAACACCAGCTCAGCCGGGCTGAAACCAGTGGATTCCTGCACGCTTTCTCTCACTGCTAACATCATGAAAGGCAGACCCTCGTCCCAATCTTTTCCACTTTCCAGGCAGTATTTCTTCAACATTGATTTTAGCGTCTGATGAAAGCGCTCCAGCGCGCCCTGGGACTGAGGGTGGTACGCGCTGGCCTTTCTGTGCGTGATGGACAGTGACGCTAGTACCTGGGCAAACAGTTTGGACATGAAATTTGTTCCCTGGTCTGTCTGGATGTATTTTGGTAACCCGAAAGTGGAAAAGAAGTTGACTAGGACTTTAACCACTGCCTTCGCTTTCAACGTGCGCAGCGGGATGGCCTCAGGATAACGAGTAGCGGTGCACATTAACGTCAGCAGATACCGATGGCCGGACTTCGTTTTAGGAAGCGGACCCACACAGTCTAATATAATGTGCTCAAAAGGTTCTCCGAGCACCGGGATGGGATGCAACGGAGCGGGAGGAATAACCTGGTTCGGCTTTCCACTAAGCTGACACACATGACAGGAGCGGCAGAAACGGCGCACATCAGCCTTCAACCCTGGCCAAAAAAAATATCGCAGGATGCGGTGGTACGTTTTCCTGACTCCTAAATGACCAGACGCGTTATCATGTGCCACGCTGACAACTTGGGAGCGAAAACTCTCGGGTACCACTACCTGCTGGAGGGAATTCCACCCTAAATCACCAGCGGCAGAGGGGTGCCACTTGCGCATCAGGATGTCATCCACAATACTGTACACATCGGAGTCGGAGGCTGTGTTAAGTGCTGCGGCCCGACACGCAGTCAGAGTCGGATCACTCTGCTGGGCCTTAACGAACGTATTCCTGTCGACTACAACATTCAGCTCGGCTGTGGCAGGCAGCAACCTATCTCTCACAGTGGATTCGGACTTAACGTCCCGGCACTCTGACTTCACCGGCTTCTCTGGTTCGGACAAAAACGAATCTGACAGATTCAACAAATCACTAAATTTGCGTGACTGGGCACGCGTCACAACACAGGCAGGAAACACAGGACTGACAGCAGCGGACACAGTCGGACTTAACTCAAGCGCAGGAGTTTCTACAACCTCAGGTGTGGGAAAAACTCTTTTTCCTGCCAGATCATTCCCGAGGATGAGAGTCACACCCGACACTGGCAAACGCGCACGTATGCCAATTTTCACCGGACCCGAAACTAGTGAGGAGCGCAGAAACACAGTGTGCAGCGGAGCTCGCAAGGTGCTCATTTCCACCCCCCACACAAGGGCATCAGAACCACAGAATGAACTGTCTGAGAAAGGCAAAACACTCTCCAAGATCAGGGACTGACTGGCTCCCGTATCACGCAGAATCGTGATCTGTACCTGATCTCCAGCTTCTCCCGTCAGAGAGACTGACCCTTGTAAAATGAAAGGTTTGTAGCCCTCGTCAACTCCCTCCGTCACTGTTTCACGGGGAGCGGCAGTCGACGTCACAGGAGCAGACTGGACAAAACCTACACTTTTCGGCTTTCGGGAGTTCTGATTGTGCTCTTTGCGCTGTAGCACTGGGCAGGCGGCGATACGGTGCCCTGTCTCATGGCAGTAAAAACATTCCCGACTGTCAGGAGGAGCGGCGGGAGTACGCAGTGAGTGGACTTTTGGGTTTCTCCCCACCGGACCAGCTGGAATATTTTCACGAGGCGCAGAGGGAAAAGCAACCCGGTGAGTCAAAACAAACTCATCTGCCAGCACGGCAGCTTTAGACAGAGACTCAACTTTCTGCTCATTTAAGTATAGCACAATTTTCTCCGGTAGACTAGTTTTAAACTCCTCCAACAGAATCAGCTCACGAAGCCCAGCGAAAGTTTTCACCTCGCTTGCGGCGCACCATTTATCAAATAAAGCAGATTTGTCTCTAGCGAACTCCACATATGTTTGGTTAGCAGATTTCTCACAGCTACCGAACTTTTGTCGATATGCCTCAGGAACCAATTCGTAGGCACGTAACACAGTGGCTTTTACTTTGTGATAATCCAGACTTTCATCTATGGATAAACTTGCACAGACTTCTTGGGCTTTTCCCACTAATTTACACTGCAGCAAAAAACTCCACACCTCTTTTGGCCATTTTAATGTGGCTGCAATGCGTTCAAACGCTTTAAAATAGGAATCCACCTCACTCTCTCTGAATGGTGGTACTAAGGCAATGTGCCTACTTACATCAAAATGCTCGGGAGAAACTGAGGGAAGCCGCATACTCACGAGGGTTGAGGTAGCTTGGTGCCGTGGCCGGTCGAGCTCCATGGCCCGTATGCGCAGGTGCATCAGTTCCACCTCGCGGGTTTTCGTTTCAAGCTCTACCTCTCTCATTCGGAGAGCCAGCTTCAGATCTTCAGCATCTATCCCCGCTTGTAGCAACGCGAGCGGGTCAGCGCTGGAGGCCGAAGCGAGAGCAGGGACCTCCGTCTCTGCCTTCCCCTGGTCTCTGGAAGCCTGCGTGGCTGTGGCAGCCTCCGCTCCCACTGCCCCGTCAGGGCTTTCCGCTGCGCCGCCCGTCTCAGGCTTAGCGGTCATAATTACCCCGTTCTCTATCAGTTTCTCCGAGAGACATTTTTTAATCTCTGCCTTCCAAGCATTTAGCGGGACAGAGATATCGAAAACCCCTGCCACCAGTAACAAGTCGGCCTTGGTGCACCGATCAAGTTTCTCTAATGTAGGATGCTGTGCAAAATCATCCATTTCAAAAAGCATTTTAATTAAGCCGTATCCCAAAAACTGCCAACCAACCAGTGAACGAAACGGGAACAACTATCCCGGACGAGCCCCCAATTTATGTTACGCTCGGTCTAGGGAGCCGAGCCCAACATAAATTACCGACACCCGAACACGGTATAAGTTACGTGAAAACAAACAATTTATTTACAAGACAACAGGTGCAATATGTACAGTGATGGGTGCGATATATATACAAGTGATGAAGCGTTGCTTCAGGGTGAGCCCAGGCCTAAAATAACAAACAAAATCAACCTAACCTCTAGAGCCCGAAATCTACCTAAACCCTACAGAAAAGAAAACGAAACAAAAAGACAAGCGCTAAACCTAACTCCCTAACCTAATACAAAACAGGAGAAAAACAGAATCAAAGAAAAAGGCAGCTCACCCCTACTGCTCCTCTAACCACAGACACTCTTGCTCTGGTTTCCCAGAGCACACGCACACTCACAAGCAACCCCGCACTCAAACGCCCAAATACACTCTAAGTTACAACGAACTCTCTTAGTACAGTCTGTCAGTGGTAGATGCCTCCGCAATAGCGATCCACCGCGTCGCTTGAGCAGCGTCGCCTTTGAAGTTCCCGCTCTGGTGCTGGCCAATCCCTCACTGCCACGCCAGGACTGCGGAGCCAATGACGTGCGGGAGCAACACAATCTTTGGGACAGGAGCGCTCACTCTGTATGAAAGAAAAAAGACAGACACACACACATACGCACACTACAAACAGATGACGGCAGGAGCCGTAACAATCAGTTTAGCTCGGTTTAGGCTCAACAACTGCTTGGTTTAGGTTAGAATAACTGCAGTCATTTCTGTAACCTAAGCTGATCCCTATGCCCTCCTTAGCTTAATACTTTTATTTTCTTTTAAATTAATTTGTACTGGAAAAGACCTTGCATTTATCTATGCACACTACAATGACCATCCTCTGTCCTCTAGAGGTATGACTATACCTTATTTTAAATGATTTAACTTGTCATTTCAGTAAAGCCACCGACAACTTGGTCTGACAAAGAAGCTGCAGATAGAGCAGGAACTAGTTAAACATGCAGAATGGCGGATGAACAGTTCCAGTGAATAGGGTTTTAGGACCAATTGTAGGAAATTCTCTGGACCTTTGGTCCGATGTCCAGAAACCTTTTAGTTGTATTGTCAGGATCTGTGATAGTTCTCCAGTCTAGTTTAATTACATTTTACAGAAGCCTAATAGAGTTGTGAATAGAGCTGGATTCATGTCCACATTTTTAATGTTTTGATCTCTAAAAGTGCCAAAGGCTGGAATTGTGACCTTGAGGGACACAACCTTTAATTTGGCTGGGACTAAATTTAAGATAATATATTGACCTCATCCAAGACAAAAGCACATGAGCTCATTCACTGTGTGGTGCATTAATTTATGCCACAACATGCAGGTGCTTCTAAATAAAGCTCACAGATATCCAATACTGTTGTGTAGCCAGCATATTGTTGTTGTTTGTAGGAATGCTTCTTTATGGAACCTATGGTCCATGGTGGCTACAAATCCTTGAATTTCAAATTCCTCAGTATTCCAAATAATTTGTATTCAATGATGACACCGCCCTCAGTGATAACAGCAGGTCAGACCACAGAAAAATCCAATTTGCAGGTTTAACTGCCGCTAAGAAGATCATTGGTACACTCATGGTTCTCCCCGGGGCGTCTATCATTAAAAAAAATAATAAAAATAATGGTTGAATCATTGTAAGGATATAGATCTGATAGAAAGACCATTAGCTCTAACTCATAAAGCATCCCTTGTAGAGGCTTGGATTTCCTCATTGATTCTCTTTTGAACCTACATTTTATTATATATTATTGTACATCACTTTTATAGGCTAGAATACTATCACAATATTTAAATAAAATTAAATTTAAAATAATAGTTGTGTTCGATGCTATTTGTATGTTCAGTACCTTGTGTACAACAATTTTCATGTGACAAATGGTAACCAAAAAATAAAGCTCCTTTTTAAATGAATCAACCAAGAGAGGGCTGGAATATAGATTTCTTCCACTGGCAAAAATAAAAAATACATTGCTCCCCCTCTTCTGACCCTAACGGTTTTTGATTACATTGAAATGGCTCAATATTGCTGTCACGTTAATCAAGTTCGTGCCATCTGTCTCTCCACACCATGATGGAAACATGCCAAAGGGTTCAGCTCGACCTTGCTGCTCCTGACACATATGACTTAGTATTCAAGTGTCTTCCCAAGGTATCTGAGTTATTGCAGGCCTCATCATTCCCACGCGCACTTGTCTGTCCTAGGAAAAAAAAGGTAGAGTGATTCTGCCTTAGACACAATAATATACTCAGGCAAGATAGAGAAATTGCTTCTGTAAGTAGACGAACGCTCGTCCAAGCAATCTTGCGACAAAGGAGGGCTCTGCCTGGATATTTCCAAGAGGCACTCCTGCCCTGTCCTCTTTTGTAGTCGCAACAATAAAATCCTCAGTGGAGTCTTGTACTGATCAAAGGCCATCTTTTTTTTTTTTTGAATGAAGGTCATCCGTTCTTATTTAACACTTTGTTGCCTTTTATTAAGACAAGTCCAAGTCTTTGGGCCAGGTGCCTCGTGGCCACACTAAGGGATGTGAGGTGATATCCTATAAGACGGCTTTGTTAATTGTTGACAAGATCAACATGGAGTCCAAACCCAAATGTCCTCATGAAATATGCATCTTTCCAAGGGGATACAGTGCATGTTAATCCAAGACTGTGTGTTGTGAGTGATAAAACATGAAAATCCGCCAGCGACCTTATTTTCTATAATACGAGTGAAGGCTATGATGACCAAGCAAAATACTCTTTGCAAGCTGGTTGTGTACTTGAGCAATTTCATGTGATTTCGCCGACTGCCTCCAGCATTCAATGTGATTCGGTACTTCCTGAACATTTCCTGCCGATATGTTGAGGTAATAGACCAAAGGACATTTTTATTTCCCCTGGATGGAAATCATGTTTTACTAAAACCACATCTGTATTTTTTTTGCTTTCGCTCTCAGTCTTAAGTAGTCAGGCCTGGAAGTAATGCTTTAATTAACCACCTTATTTCTATCCCCTGTGATATCCTGTGCTAATTATGGACACAACCTTTGACACATCCTGTCACTTACCCAGAATGAGCATTTTCTATGATAACAGGATGCTAATCTTTGTTCCAATAATTCATTCATGAAGATCTAATGTTCAAAAAACCCTAAAACAAGACATTATAAAATCTTTATATGTATAAACATCTACATCACTGGACACTAATGTTTGATATACAGCAAATGAACAAGAAGACTTACACATTTAAGAAGTGGTCATAGACAGCATTTCACAAAGTTAATAAAGTTTCTGCTAACTCAACAACTCTCAAAATTGAGCGATTTTATAACGGAGTCTGGGGAATTTCACTGCTTGCTGTAGTATGCTGGTGCACAAGTGTTCAAACATTATCAAAATGTTGGTAATTCATTTATTTCATTTCAAAAGAAAGAAAGAAAGAAAGAAAGAAAGAAATGTATCCTCTATTGTGACCGACTTCCAGAGTCCTTGGATACTGACAGTGGTATCGGCATGTAAATTGCTAAATAACATAATAAAGAAAAAGTTGCCTTGAGTAATTTATAATTCAAATGTAATTAAATTACAAATGAATTTAACTGTTTCAGTGATGTCTCTTTGGACGATAACGTTTATTCGTATCTTGAAAAGGTACCTGCCTGCGTTACGTATCTTTGCTGGTGTGTGATAACCACATTTCAGATATCATTGCAAAAATGTGTGTTTATGTGTATCTTATGAGTATGTAAGAATATTGGTTAATACATCAAAATATGTTTTACTCACTGATATCAATGTCCAGTAGCAGTATCACTTGTGATTGTGTCCCCAGTGACCTCTTCAGGAAACTTGTGGATAAACACGACGTTGAACTGAAGACAAGTTAAAGTTTCAGAGTTCTGCTACAGAAAAAGTCATTATTTCTGATCGGGTCTGATCAAAGGTTGTCATACACTCTATACTTCTGATTGATGTTGAAATTACTTTTTATGCACCAGCGCACATCCCTCTCAAATCCCAAATAAGTTTATATGGATTTCTGTTAATGGAGTTTAATAGCAATTTGTTCAGAAGAGGTCCACCAGAGAGTCGAACCTCTGTGGAGTCTCACTGATGTCAAACGCTATTAAAACCAGAATTTAGGAAAACATAATGTCAGAATTAATATTGTTTTTGTTCCGACCTACAACATGGACTATTTGATGTGATAAAGCTTCATGGTCATTTTGAGTTTCATATTATTCTCACTGTGTAACACTTTTCTTTATTCTTGATATTGAACTAGTTGTACTGCTCCAATTTAAGTATTTTGAGTATTTATTTTAAGTACTTTTATTTCATCTCTACAAGCCACATTCTACTCACAACATTGAGGGGGACAAAGCCATTTTCAACAAACCCTCAGGTTTATTTTACAGTGATATAAAACTGAGAAAGCCTCTGGATTGTAGATGCTTGGAGCATTATCTCTCTATAAAAGCAAGAAATCTCTGTCTGTGTGTGTGTGTTTGTGCCTCACAGGCACGTGCACACATAGGCCCAAGGGGTGCTTGAGCCCCTGCCCTTTTTGCCTCGTATTAAAAAATGCCCTTTTTGTGCGTTTTTTTTTTTTTATGAATAAATAATTTCCTGTAGTGCAAAGGGATGTAAAAAAACGGCGGTATAAAAACGCCACGGTTATCTACCGTACGCATTTCATACGTAATATGGTGTCGTGTGTGTGTGTGTGTGTGTTGAGCCTAAAGCCTGGTTTATGCTTCTGCGTCGCGGCGACGGCATAGCTACGTCGTCGACCCTACGCCGTCATTGAGCATTCGAAGTTCTGCGTCGAGGGAACGCATGTCACGTGTTCTGACATGGTGTCGGTGGACGTCTGTCAGTCTGACCGAGAAGTTTGTCCCTTTACTTCGCTGTTAGTTGAATTAAATGACATTCACGCTGTCTTTAACTGTCCGTGCGAACCAGTCCGCAGCCTTGTGTGTCTGTTTGTGTGTCTCTGAGTCTTGCGTGTTGACGTTGTGTGTCGCTAATCTGTCAAACAGTGCTGTTTGACAGATTAAGTTTGAATGGACAGAATTTGAGCACACGACAGGTTTTCATGTGGTTGCCGCTCGTACCACAAAAACTTTAAAATTGGCGGTGTTGTTATACTGTTGACCGGAAAAGAAACTGCTGGAAATGATGTTCCGAGCGGACCAATCACAGTCCTTGCCGTTCGCGTCTCGATGCGTCAACGTGACGTGTGGTCAGGATTTTTTGGAGGCGCACGTCAGGCTACGGCGTAGGGTCCGCGTAGGGGTCTGCGTCGACGACGTAGCTACGCCGTTGCTGCAACGCAGAAGCATAAATCAGGCTTAAAGCCGCTTCTCTGTCCGCTGCGGCTCCGCTCTGTCTCTCTCCACGAACGGTCGCTACTTTCAAATTAAAAGCCCCCCGCTAAGAACCCAATTCTAAACTCCAATGGGGTGCAATGTAAAGGTCTTATTTTGAAGACAAAGAGAGAAAGAAGCCGCTGCCTCATCAGAACTCCACCACGCACATAGATGAGAGGCGACAGTGGAGGACTTTCTGAACCTTTGTGAGTTATAAACCATTAACATAACTTCCTTGTGGGGGCTAACAAGTCGCCTTCCACTTATTCAGTGTGCTTAAATATGAGTCATATTTCAGAGGAGCGCCCATTTGTGCTTGTTAAGCTAACTGCTTGTTAACCAGAGTTAAGAATAATCTGACAGCTGTCTGTGTCGGCTGTTTATCTTGCCACAAATCTTAAACTTCTTCCAGATATTGAGTTTACTGTGACTTTGCTGTTGTAAACATTGTTGTTCCTATTAACAGTCACAGTAGTCATTTCCTGTTTTTGTCACATTTTTAGATGTGTAGCCTGTATTTCTAGTTTGCACTTGCCCTACAATAAATAGCCTAATAATAAACCAGTGTTGCATTGAACCGCAGCTGAATTTGCATGTCTTCCAAACCTCAGTATTATGATGATGTGAATTAACTCATGTTGACAATAATTTGTTGACACAAATGAAATGGCAGTTGCATATCACTCACAGCTACACAGGCTACACAGCTAAGTAGTTAGCTTTCTATAAGTACTTTGTTTATTAATTTTACATTAATCAATCTACATATTGTGTAATTAAGGCCCGAAAATGTTTTCACATACTGCCCTTTTCTGACTTTGAGCCCCTGCCCCTCTATAATCATGTGCACATCCCTGGTGCCTCAAATATCCCTGCAGATCAGGATCAGACTGACCTGAGATTTTCAACATGGCTGCTGCGTGGTTTAAGGGTGTGCAACATCGGATTTGTTTGGGTTACAATGATACCGTTAATAAATTATTTCGTAAATGATTTACCAATTCTGCTAGCATTGTCACCCATAGCCACCATAGCCACGTGCGCACCAGAGCCAATTACTGAAGAGCCCACCCCCAAGCCCCACCTCCTGAGTTGACGGAGGAGCCGGTGTGTCCAAATCACGTGACCAATTTAAGATGACGTATGTGTTGGTGCGGCCTTCAAACTATATACCAGTTTTTAAATCATGTTGATAGGCCAAGTAAAACTGGACTTATGATAAATAATGTCCGTCACGCTTTTTCGCGAACATTGCTGCCAAGTTTGCTGTACGTTTGGCGCAGGAAGAAACGGTCAAAACGGGTTTCTCTCATGAAAGTGTCCGCAAGCAGGAAGTGTTTGCAAGCAAAAAAACCTGTGCTACTCCCTTTCCTATTAGTGGAAAAAAGCACCACACCAACCAATCACAAAATTATATGGCAAACCACGTGATTTTGTTGCTGAGAACAGGGGGAAGTTGTGGGAGGGAGGGCGGCGAAAGAGTGACAGCGACAGTGAGGGCGACGGTGATGAGACAACGATAGTGATAGCGAGTTTTGAGAGTTGAGAGATTTGTGACATTTAGCGTGTTTGGAGTGTATTGTTAGTGTGTTATGTAGTGTTTGGTGTAGTGTGTTTAGTGTGTAGTGGAGTCGTTGTTTTCTTTAATGAGTCAAAACAATGAGGAGACGGCTGAATGTGGAGCAGGCAGGAAGGAGCTGAGGGAGACCTGAGCCTGAGGCATTGGCTGCATTTAAATGTAAATAGTTTCTTTGTATTAACTTTGTAAATTTCAAACACTTATGCACAAATTTAGCAAACAACAATTTATATTTGCATTATAAGTAATAAAAATGGTTCGTTAAACATATTTGTGGTTTTCACTTTAAAAAATCTAACTTTTTCCTTCTCAGATTTTATATTTTTTTGTGATTTTAGGTCCATTGTGTTAATACAGTATGTCAAAATGAAAAAATAACTGTACAGTCACACATGTGAGGTTGTGCTGAAAATAATGACACCAAGCAAGGCAAGGTAAATAGTTTTTGAGGTGAAATATAATGGCAAAATCAAAAATAATCAAAACGGCCAATTATACCCGGAATATCAAATTTCACAACAAACCTAAATATCCTTGACGTCCCACCTTCAAACACAGCCTCATTTGGCCATCCATGAAAAAGCTATTTAACCTCCCACTTTTCTATAGGAATACATACTTCCTACAGGCAATGCACTAGTTTTGCTTAATTGACTTAACAAAGTTGCTGATTAATTTTCTGTCAATTAGCAAAGCAATGAAACGTCTAATTGATTCAGCTTTAGATGAAACATGCATCATTTGTTTTGTGTTATTATCTTAATCATGTTTCTTGAAATAAGTTACTGCAGATAATTAACCAGTCACAGTTAAGAGAGGACATACAGTTGTATGTTTCATCAAGTATTATAAAGCTCCATACATTACGTCTAACTGAAAGCTAGAAACAAACATCATCTGTGCATTAGCTGGTCTACCATCTGTCACGCTGATCATTCTCCCATGGGGTTAACGGATACGTACAGCAGCCGGAGATCAACAGTTTTAATTATAGATCTGTTTTTCCCCAAATGCCTGGAAACCAATTAAGGCATGTGGTGAGCACTCGTCACACTGATGCTCTGATGCATGCTGCTGCATGTGATGTTTCAGCCATTTCGCACTGACCAGAAATGATGAGATCCCGTCCTCATAACAAGATGTCTAATTTGAGTCCAGGCTGCTAATTGATGAGGCTAAAACCTCCTGTCACGTTTCTGCAGGTCTGGTTACATTAAATGTGCCATGTGTTAATAACAGATTGCTTTCTCGTCAGATGAGATGGAAAGCTGATGTTTTTTTCTTTACTGAGTTTTGCCTGTAAGTATGTCACCTGGAGACTCATAAGGAACATGTGTTTGAGACAAGTGACACTTTCATCCCCGTGAGAATTATGTCTTCACCAAAATGTTACTTTAAAATGGAAGATGCGAAAACAAAAGTCTTTTATCAAAAGCCTAAAGAAAATATCAATAAATACATTTTCACTTGTTTTTTAAACTTTTCGTTTGTCAGATCGGCTTGAATAGTTAAATAAACTGATAGTACACAGGCCTTTCTGGTCCTTTGATTCAATGTTAAAGTGTATGCTGTGACAAAACTGTGCTTCTGCTCTCGTTTGGTTTAGGTACAAAAAACACTTTCGTTATGTCAGAGCAGAGGAAAAAAATCATATTTTGGTGAACCTGCCTCCTGACACCTGTCACCACAAAGTCAGCTGGGAAACATATAGACATATAGAAACTCATAGAAAGGCAAATTATTGTTTCTACACTTTGTTCTTCATGCAGAGATATAACCAAACAAGGTTTAATGTGTGGATTGGTGAGCGTTTGAGGTGCCGGTAGGTTAAGTTTCTGACTGAAGCTTAACATTTCACACATTCATAGACGAGAGCGCAGCATCAGTCTTCTCATCTAAACTCTGCAAGAAAGCAAATAAATGTAATATTCAAAATGTCAAAACTAAGGTTTGTTTGGGATCAGGCACCAGAGCAGCTTGGTTAGGGCCAGAGAGATCACGAGTTGAAATAACGACAGTGGTGTCAGATCAGAAACCAACTGGTTTTGTTTTTCACCAGTGATTTGAAGCGACTTTGAAAGGCACAGTCAAAATGACACTGGGCTGCTGCGAGGAATGTCAGACCATACCAGTCTTTTATGTGTCTCTCTGAAAGGAAATCACAAACCAGAAATTCTGTTATTTGATTTGAGGGACTTGTCAGTAATCTGGGGTTTTAGTAGCTGCAAGCACATTTAAGCTCGAACGCAACAGTTTTCATTCTTCTGTTCTCTTCTGTACATAAATTGGACTGAAGGTATATAAATACAGTCCGCATGTCCACAGTGTTTGTTACATAAGGAGCCTCACTGAGAAGGTTTCTGCATATTCACACATTTTGTGAAACGCCTCGCTGCCAGGTGACAAGACGTGCAGCCATGTATATCAGAGGAGGAACATGGCAGTTTGCACTCTCCTCACAATTGAGGGGATCGTGGCGATGACTCATTTTGGCAAGTAAATGAAGGAAACCAACAACAAAATTTGATAAAGTAGCAGTATTATCTGTGGAGGTGGACGGTCGCCTGAATCTGAATTCAAATAACACGACTTAAAGCTTTCAAATCGCCTGCAGTGCATATGCCAAAGATTAAATATGGTTGCCGTGACACCCTTTCCATTAAAGTCTGTTTCAAACAGATGAGTCCAAAATCACACATGGAAGAAATGTCCGGCCCCATGCCAGATTTACTTAATTCCAAGGACATGTCAATATTCCTCCTGGGGGGGGGGCACAATAAGCGTTTAAATTTAAAAACTTTAAAAATACCTACAAAATCAACAGTACATGCTACAGTTTCGAAACTTTCACCAAACTGTAGCCCCAATACTGCTGAAACTTTAGTCCACTGAAACTCATTACAAATTATGAAGTTCATCACTCAGTTTTTTTCAAAACCTGTAAAACTTATAAAACCTATCTCCTCCCACAATTTTTGCTCAATTGTCACCAAACTTGCTAGAGAGCATCTTCAGACCATCCTCCACAAAACTTGTTTCTCGGATTTTTGATTTATCAAAAATTAAGCCTACAGTGCATCAAAATGTTTGACTGTAAACAGTACTGTAAACATATACTATCAAATTCTTGCTAAATACATTTTCAATCTTCCTGAAAAAAATTTAGAATATTTTGAAGTCATGGTTGATGAAGTTTGGCAAATATCAGAATTTTATCTCAAAAACTGAATTTTGAGAACATTTTGAATTCTGCTCTCATGGGAACAACTGGAGTCAATGTAAGAGTGGCATTTTTAAACATCAAATTTTCTTTTATGAAGCAAAACACTTAGAGTTAAAAACAAATCACCAACATTTCCATGCTGTAAAGATACAGTT
The DNA here is from genome assembly GCA_963678695.2 of Diplodus puntazzo. NCBI lineage: Eukaryota > Metazoa > Chordata > Actinopteri > Spariformes > Sparidae > Diplodus > Diplodus puntazzo. The sequence goes on along the minus strand of OZ023155.1, from coordinate 34,501,514 downwards.
TATGTGTTATCAGATTTTTGATCAGGTAACAGAATTTCTGACATTTTGACCATTTTTGAAATCTGCCTTGGCAACAGCTGCTTGGACAGTGACTCCCTGAGTCCACAACTGAAGCTACACAGCAGGTCTCACTACCAGCCAATTAGCTCAGTGAGTTAGGAGCTGGTTCTTGGAGTCAGAGGTTGTTGGTTTGAGACCTGGCAAGGATCATGATAATGACGATGATGATGACAGATCAAACTGTCAGATGTCTTCAACATGAAACACAAGACAACTGCCCTGATGGTGGCATCACAGCAAGCCTCTAAATCAGTGTTTTTCAACCTGTTCCTCAGGGAACACTGCCCTGCATGTTTAATATGTGTCCTGCTCCAACACACCTGATTCAAATGATTGCCTCCTCGTCAGGCTTCTGCAGAGCTTGATGATTGGCCGATAATTTAAATCAGGTGTGTTGGAGCAGGAAACATCTAAAACACGCAGGACAGTGTTCCCCGAGGAACAGGGTTGAAAAACACTGCTCTAAATGAAATAAAAACAAATAGCTTGGACTGGACCATGGGTGAAAGCTAACCAAAATTTGCATAAAGGCCCAGTCTCATGCCAGATTACCTCAGCTGTAAGCCAAGCCAATAGTCCTGATGGTGGCGCTACAGCAAGCATCTAAAGTTCAAAACATTGAAAATTCATAAGAAATCAACCTGCTAGAACTTCACACTTTCATCAAACTGTAGCCCCAATACTAAAGAAACTTTTGTACATTTAAACCTATTCAAAATTATTAAGGCCATCACTCTGTTTTTTTTCAAACTGTAAAACTTATAAAAACCTATAAAATCTCCTCCCACAATTTTGCCTACAGTGCATGAACATGTTTGACTGTGATCACTACTGTAACCTGCAAATTGATAAATAAATCTTCAATGTTCATGAAAAAATTTGAACATTATTTAGAGTCATGGTAGATGATGTTTGACAAATATCAGAATTTTACCTATAAAACTGAACTTTTGAGAACATTTTGAATTCTGCTCTAATGTGAATAATTGCAGTCAATGCAAGCATCATTTTTAAAGATCAGTTATTCACTTATGGAGCAAATCAATCATTTTTAAAAACAAATTACCAACATCTCCATGCTGCAATATGTGTAATTTCAGATTTTTGTCTTGATAACTGAATTTTATGCAGTGGTTTCAAATCTGCCTGCACAACAGTGAATGGCTTACTCAATTTGTGAAGCCACTGCTGTTTTGCCATTTGCCAATTAGCTCAGAGCGATAGATGACATCTTTGGTTCCAGAAGTTGTGAGTTCAAGCCTCAAGTGGTCCAAAATGAACATTGTTGTCAACTGTCTTGTCTTCCTATTCTCCTGTTTGTTGCTCAGAATTGCCTAAATTTGCCAAAAATAGCCCGGACCCGACCCAGCAGCTATAATTCATTATTGTATCGTCGATGATGAAGGTCAGCCTTGTTCTGACTGCATCATCAGTTGCCGGCTCAACACTTTGGAGTTTCTAGAAGCAACGAGCTCAGAGGACACAGTAAAAAGAAGCAGAGCTCAGTTCAGCAGTGTTGGTGAGTTTATCAGAAGCACACAGGAATTATATAACGTACAAAAGCGGACATGTTGCAGAGATAAGAAATGAGCCCAAAAAAACAAGCAGGTTGTTAAAACAGCCACATGTGTGAGGCAACAAATAGAACCTCTCAGTGGTTCTTTTTTTTTATTTATGAAAAAATGCCTTTTAAAAATTACATTAGATTTTTAGCTACTGGTAGAGGGAGGAGGGTCTGATTTGTTTCGGCCAGCAGCCGAGTTTACATGAGTTTAAAAATGTTATGCTATGTGGCGAGCTAATCTGGACAGTTACACCACGTACAGACAGCTTGTGTTTTTGTGGGTTACTATCAATTAGCTATTAGCGGAGCTAGCACGATGTGCATGTGTGTGGTGGGTGAGAGATTGCAGATGGAAAGGATTGAAATATGGCCTTGCAACATGTTTATGTCTGCTGGGCAGGTGTGTTAATAAAGCAATGGCTTTTTAAGGAGCATCAGAGTGAAGGGTTTCCACAGGGCCTGTCACAAGTGTAATAGGCTGTGACGCACTGAGCCAGACAGGAAGTCAGACAGACAACAAAGTCTAAAATATTAACATTAAACACACTTAAAAAGGACAACGGTTCAACCACGTAGCCGACTCAACCAAAGTATAGCCATCAAGGCTATCTAAGAAATGATGAAGTAAACTCAGTGTGAGCAGGTCAGCAGCATCAGGCCGGCTGCTCTCCGCCTCTGAAACGCTCCTGCTGGGAGATGAAGTCATGGCCGATGACAAAGACGTGAGCGGTGGAGTCACGGGGTGAGGACCTCTGCTCTGCTTCACGCAGACGGGCTGAGCAGAGGACTCTGTTTCTGACATGACAGCTGGGGCTGTCTTCCCTTTAGGAAAGCTGGAGTGAGGATGGAGACCGAAAAGTCAAACTCTCCTTTCTCTAGCATAGTGCTGCTGCCTAGACATGTCGGACTTGAGCACAGCTGCACTATTGGTCAAAATCCCAAGGCATCACCGGTGCTTTACATGCAACACATAGTAGCGTGATCATGATGAAATGTAACACTTGACAACCACCGACTGTGACTGAAGGTCACCTGACTGGATCGGCTCTATCACACATACACAATGGACACATTGTGAGACGTGGTTGTGATGGAAGTGCAACAAAAGGCTTCTTACTGAAATCATTTTGGTTGCAAACTTCAGGTTTTCATATTTCTTTTCAGAACTCGACACTTTTATTCTCTAACATCTCTAATGTCGCCAAGCTTTTATTCTGTGGGGCCAATTTCCCTCCGATCTCTCTGTTTACAGGAGTAAAAATACAGCAGGTTGCAAATTGAGGTTTCGCAAGCGAGAAAAAGTCATTTCTTAGTATTGATCAGAAACACTGGGAATCTCCGGCAGAGGCATCATTTGTGCTATGAATTTATTTACTTTTTTTTTATATATATATATATATATAACTAATAGGGGAAAAAAAGTAGAATTGTGTGACACTTGAGACATCATACTCCACATGCAGAGAACTCAGGGGTGTATCTGCAGCTGTGAAGCTCACTTGAGACTAAAGAGGTTTCCTAATCTGGATAATTACTGTAGTAGACGGCGTGATTGGGCAGCCAGGAGGAGGCCATTTAATTAGGCATCATGGGCGACCATTTCTTACGAGGTTGATTGGCCCCTTGACATTCATGTAGCTGCACTGATGACGCTGAGAATAGTTCAGCTAAACATGTGCTATCACTCTTAAGTCTTGGTTTCTAATGAGTCAGAGCTCAGAGTGATTACTCTCCCCTGACATATTGTCTATTCTCAGCTGCTACTGGCTCAAATGGTTTCACGCCAGCTTCACGAGCTGGATGCTGTTTCAGGGTTTTCTAGAGGAACTGCCCCTGAGCCAAATGAGCCGCTCATAATTGTGCTGGACTCCTCAGTCGAGAGACGATTAAGGCAAATGTGATTTCTTTTTAAAAATGGTGTCACTTTTTGGCTGGATAAATGCATGAGACAAACACAATGTCCACCTGGACTGCAGGGACTGATTGGTTTCATAACACACCTGTATTGGAGCTGTGTGCTGTGTCAGGGCTCCCTCCCGCCTGATCAGGAACTGGGCTGCGTTTGATCACTTCTCTCTCGTTCCGTGCACCAGTTTTACTTCCCTGGCACATTCAAAGCTGTTTGATTCTGCAAAGTACAACACAACCCCCCTTTTCTACCCCTGTGTTTCCTGGACCGCCCGTCCTATTTGATGCACAGGCCTTTTGAAATATTCAGTGCTCACCCTTCCATCTTATTACCTGCGTTTCCTGCTGGATATACAGTAGCAGAAGGCTCCCTGCTATGCAGCTGTTGTGTGGGTGTGTGTGAGCAGATAAAGCTCAGAACCATTAATCCTCTTCTTAACACAGCCTTTTACGTCCGCTCTCCGGGCCAGCGTTGGGCGAGTTAGGCCTGCTCAGGTCTAAGCCCCTCTCACCCTGGGTGGATTTGTTTTACCAGGGAGGCTATAGTGGACACGGGTCAGACAAAGATGAAAGGGAAGAGGAGAGGGGAGGTGGGGATGAGATGAAACCGGAGGTGGATAGAGGGAGAACAGATAGGGTGAAGGATGAGAACATGAAATACAAAGGGAAGCAAAGGTGCAGGGAGATGGAGAGAGGGATGTTTGAGTCGGTGGTGAAAGCAGAGCTAATGATGGAAAGAGAGGAAGAGGGAGGAGGAGGAGGGTGTGACAGAACACGGGGGAGGCTTGAGGGAATGAGGCGTTAATGATCGGAGTGGTGGAGGAGGAGAGGTAAGGATGTGAATGCAGGGAAACAGCAACACAATTAAGAAACAAGGAATTAAAATGTCAGAGAAGTCGGCCGGGATGACGAGAGAGACAGAGTGAAGGAGTGTTAAGGGGTTTATAGATGGCCTCGCTCAGCTGAAGCGTGAACACACACACACACACACACACACACACACACACACACACACACGCGCGCATACACACACACACACAGAGTCTCTACACAAAAGAACAAACACACTCATGTGAGCACGTTCACAGCTGAGAGGAGAGGCTGCGATAGACAGCCAGTGGGTCAGAACCAGAGCTGAAACACAGGGTTAACCTCATTACAGATGAATCTGTTAATTATGATTAAATGATTTGTTTACTCTACAAAGTGTCAGCAAATAATAATAATGATTACAAATGCCCAAAACAATTTCCCAGAGCTCAGAGTGGAAACTAAAACTCAGGTCAGATCTTGACGCAGCACAGAAAGAAATCTGCACTCTGTTTTTACTCCCTGGTGATATTTCAGGATCAGCTAGCACATGTCGTTCTCCACCTGATGTTCTGTTGTCTCCCTACTGTAAACTTCACAGTGAAGGCATTAAAAATGCAGATAAAAAAACAACAACAACAAATAGCCAAAGTTGGGCCTCAGTATAGATTTAGCCATCATTTCTAAAGGTTATGATAACATCTTCTTCTCAGAGATCTGGGAAAACAGTAAGTGCTGTGTGTTAAGGTGGAACCAGGAAGTCTGTTTGAGGACTGTGATCCACGTTTGATAGAAAAGTGTTGAGATGAAGCATTTGTGAGCGTGTGTCTCTATGACAACAATCATCTTGCCAGCCATATGTATGGGGACATACACATTTGGTGGACATGATCTCCAGGCCGGACTGCTCGGAGCTGCTGCTCGCTCGCTCCTCGGTGCCCAGAGAGAACACATCCGTCTCTCCAGCTGCTTCATGGAGGGCTCGCTCATTTACATACTGACACTGGATGTAAGTCGTGATCTGTGGAAACATCTAATCACATCTCTTCGCCGTGAGCTTCAACACAAGTCGAGCAGATTTTTTTTTGTTTGTGGATTGTGGAGCCTCTGTTACTATAGAGGCAGTCTCATGGGACTGAGTGCTGCTTAACAACTCTGATTGAACGACCCCAGCGGTCTATTTGTCACCTCTCTTTCTCCCTCTCTGCTTGTTGACCCAGTCTGATTATTTCCCTCTTGCTGCTCTCCCTCCCTCTCGGCTCTCCCTCCCCCTCTCTGTCTCTCTACGTCTCTCTCCGTCTTTCTCAGTCTGTTTGGCCTTCTTGTCTTTGCACTGCCTGCTGCTGCATTTTGCCGAGCAGGTCCCAGAGGACACCCTCTGCTGTACCCTGTACCCTCCCTTTCTCTCTCTCTCTCCCTCTCTCCCTCTCTCTCTCTCCCTCTCCTTCTCTCTCTCTCTCTGCCACCCTTCCTCCCCACCTCACTCTTTCCATTAATAATTTGTTACGCCACTCTTGCTCTGCAGGGCAGTTCTCGTTGGTATCCATTTCTCTCTCCTCCAGTTCTGATTTGTTATGCCGCTGCCATTCCCTTGCACACGTCTCATTGGTCACTGTCCACTGAGCTTTCTATTACCCTCACTCTCACGTTCCTCCCTCTTTATCCCCCTCCCCATGTTGTTTGATCTCATACTATTGCTGTCAGAGATTTGTTTCTCCCCGTGGCGTGCGACTGAGGTGTTTTTCATCAGCGTCTGTATGCAACATCGGGAGGCTGCGCGAGGCCAGCAGCTTCAGTTTTGTCCATATTTCCATTCAGGGGGAATTATTTAGTCAGTGTTACACACGCAGTGGGGGTATTGCCATTTCAGTCAGTCATTAGTATCACCTGAATGCACCAGAGGGCATATTAGAAGGGCGAATGGGAATATGAGGCCATTATTGGAAAACAGAGACGGCATACGCTTCGTGAAACATTGCACTCCTGTTTCCCGTTAGATGGGATTGCGTGTGTGTGTGTGAGTGTGTGTGTGTGTGTGTGAGAGAGAGAGAGAGTAAGGAGTGTAAAGGAAAATGTATAAAAATACCAACTTTAACAGAGGAAGGTTAACTTTGAAGTCACTAAATCAGCAGGAGGTGTCAGCTTCCAAGGATAAGCAGAACACTTGCCTCTTTAATGTGCCAGTTCTTAAGCGACTCATTAGTTTCACAAACTTTATAATCACTTCGTATCTTCATTTCAGGTGATCACAAGTATGGGTACAGATCGTAACCTCGGCTTTAGACAGCGACTGACACGGTCTCTGTGATCTGCTCTACATGAGAACCATGACACTGCGGATGACTTTTCCTTTCACACTACTAATGAACCTGCAGTCTGGAGAATAATGAGTGCAAAGGCTTAACAAGTGTTACATCGTTTTATTGTTGTTATAAAGAAATCTTTAAGTCTGGTGAAAGGGAAGTGAAAGAACTCACACGGACACGATCAACCGTCTCCTGACTGAGACTCCGCCAAAATAATTGTAACAAGTCTGTTCTTCCCACTGCTTTTAATCGTGGTCTGATGATATGACATGAGCACAGCATACCTGCTAACATGCTAGCTAGCCAGAAGCTCATCAAGCTATCCGTCATACCTAAGGCTGGGTACTTCACCATCTGCTAGCATTGTTCAGCTGCTTCTCAGTTTGGGGACACCAAACCTCCCAGACAACACAAACGTCTGGGACTAACGTTTCATGTTTTTGTTTTGGCATATCCAGACTGAATCCAGATTGAATCCAGATTGAATTTAGGAAGTTTGTAGAGCGAAATCCAAATCACTTTTGGAGGTGGTTTGAAATTCAATTCAGATTGGATTTGATCCTTCTGGGCGATTTGGCTTCACACTTCGGGTTTCGAAGTGTCTTTTTTGTCACTTGCATCATGTGTCACACAAAGGCTATACGACAAACCCAGAGAGACAGAGTGCATGAGAGCGGCTGAGCAGAGTCCAGGCTGCTGTGAGAAGAGCTGTATGGAAGACAGCACAGAGAACAGTGTCTGAAGTCACGCTGGAATCATCTGTCTGCTCAGCGACTTGACAGTGTGATGGCTCCAGGAGCGACATGATTGACCACGCTTCCGTCTCAGAAAAGCCAGAGTCAGTGACCAATATGTCGTCGCCATAGTGAATCATGCACATGTTTTGGTGATGCCTGGACCCCAAAATCAGATGAGATCACTTGCAAATGACAGTGCGGACAAATGAGATGAGCCAGCTGAGTGAACGAGTCAGAGGCAGGTGAAGGCAAGTGACATGAGACATACACAGTCAGTAATCGGTGATGAGTAATTGGCTGATCAGGATTTACAGTCTAATGGATAATGGATCCGAGGGGATGAGTTGCCATAATCAATTGCTGTTTTCAGATGGGTTGTGTTCACATCGTAGTATTCAGGACCTCATAAGTGGACACTTTCTGGTATCTCCAATTCATGAGTTGTGACATGTTTGCAGGCATTTTCAGAAGTGGCAGAGGCCACAGAAATTGTTAAGGTAATAGATATTGTAATTTTAGTCATTTTTTTCCTGCGTGTCGCATTGAATTCCAAAGTGAGTCGACATTCCTGTGAAAGAAGCAATAAGATGATGATAAGAAGGAGTCTTTAAGTATCCATGTTGCTGTCGTCTAGCCAAACATATTGTGTACACAGACAGTTCATGTGTTATCAGTTACTAAGACACAAGTACAGAAAGTACAAGTATAGTTTCTATCAAAAGTGATAACATCGAGGAGACTGCTAATTCAGTGCTTTATTCAAAATTTGAAATTCAGCTCGCTCTCGTTGTCATCCTGACAGCCGGGTAGCATACTACATATTTTATTTTCTAAAAGGATAAAATGTTAGTTTTGGACTTGTGTGATTGTGTGAATGTGTGATTTATAAACGCCCACAGGAGTCTTCTGTTTTGAAGACACTTACAGGTGTTCTGTTCTGCTCTGTGCGTTAAACAAGGATGTTGTGAGCTCAACAATCTACAACATGTCATACAGCTGCCCATCAGAAATCAGTTTCCATCAGAAACTGCATCCAAGTCTAACAGACAGAAGCTGGACCTCAGCACAGTGGAAAAAGTTAATGTAGTGTGATGAAGACTTCTTACATCCAAACAGGTTTATTCCTGTTGAGACATGTTTCACTCTGTCTGTCTGTCAGTGTCTGCTGGAGCGGTTAAAGATGGGGGTGGATCTGCTCTGGTGTGAGCGTCCATCTCCCGGGAGTCATTAGGTCTGATGATTGCTCTGCACGGTCGTATAAAGGCCGAGGTATATGAGGGCCTTTTATAGCATCAGGTGCACCTTGAAGTGCACACTGCTCCTGTCAGATGTTCTTTGACTCACCAATTTATTTGTTAACTATTAAATTCAAGGGTGGCTTTGCGGACACTTAGTGCCTTTTCTGGCTAGCTAAATCCAGATAAAACCATCAGTGCACGTTTATGTTCTTTACTTTACTGATAAACATGCAGGATGCACGTGTGCTTTCTGTATTCATCTTCCCTAAATACACTATATTGCCAAAAGTATTCACTCACCCATCCAAATCATTGAAATGAGGTGTTCCAATCACTTCCATGGCCACAGGTGTATAAAAGCTAGCACCAAGGCATGCAGGCTGTTTCTACATACATTTGTGAAAGAATGGGTCGCTCTAAGGAGCTCAGTGAATTCCAGCGTGGTACTGTGATAGGATGCCACCTGTGCAACAAGTCCAGTTGTGAAATTTCCTCGCTCCTAAATATTCCACAGTCAACTGTCAGTAGTATTATAACAAAGTGGAAGTGATTGGGAATGACAGCGACTTAGCCACGAAGTGGTCGGCCACGTAAAATGACGGAGCGGGGTAAGCGGATGCTGAGGCGCATAGAGCGCAGAGGTCGCCAACTTTCTGCAGAGTCAATCGCTACAGACCTCCAAACTTCATGTGGCCTTCAGATCAGCTCAAGAACAGTGCAGAGAGAGCTTCATGGAATGGGTTTCTATGGCCGAGCAGCTGCATCCAAGCCATAATTTAGCAAGTGCAATGCAAAGCGTCGGATGCAGTTGTGTGAAGCACGCCGCCACTGGAGTCTAGAGCAGTGGAGATGCGTTCTCTGGAGAGACGAATCGCGCTTCTCCATCTGGCAATCTGATGGATGAGTCTGGGTTTGGCAGTTGCCAGGAGAACGGTACTTGTCTGACTGCATTGTGCCAAGTGTAAAGTTTGGTGGAGGGGGTTTATGGTGTGGGGTTGTTCTTCAGGAGCTGGGCTTGGCCCCTTAGTTCCAGTGAAGCAATAGACAATTCCATGCTCCCAACTTTGTGGGAACAGTCTGGGGATGGCCCCTTCCTGTTCCAACATGACTGTGCACCAGTGCACAAAGCAAGGTCCATAAAGACATGGAGGAGAGAGTTTGGTGTGGATGAACTTGACTGGCCTGCACAGAGTCCTGACCTCAACCCGATAGAACACATTTGGGAAGAATTAGATCGCAGACTGAGAGCCAGGCCTTCCCGTTCAACATCAGTGTGTGACCTCACAAATGCGCTTCTGGAAGAATGGTCAAAAATTCCCATAAACACACTCCTAAACCTTGTGAAAAGCCTTCCCAGAAGAGTTGAAGCTGTTGTAGCTGCAAAGGGTGGACCGACCTCATATTAAACCCTATGGATTAAGAATGAGATGTCACTTAAGTTCATATGTGAGTCAAGGCAGCTGAACAAATACTTTTGGCAATATAGTGTATCTTCTCTAAATACTTCACGACATACATTAAATGTGACCTGTTGGAGTCAGAGAAAACAGTGGTATACATTTTGTATCTTGCTGCAGTGAAGATACATGATGCTTATATTGAGGGAAATATGTGATGTATCAATTTATTTATGGAGCTCAGCATGATATATGTGGTATCCTGGTATCTCAGTACAAGTTCAAATGAAGCTCTCAGGATCTGAACGATGCTAGGATGCATTTATAACGAAGGAGCTGCTGAAGAAGTTAACCCTCAGTGCCTCAGGTCATTCTTGAAATTTAGTTCTCCATTCAGTAGATCAAGCTGCTGTTTTTTGTGTCGACACAGACACGAGACCGTGTGCACCCTCAGGGTTTCACTGTGGATTCTTTGGTATTAAGCCATAGATTGAATGTATTGACGTGTTTGAGGGGTTTATCTAATGCACTTTATGATGGTTTTCCTGATAGCTGTGCAATATATCCCCGACATCTATTTCTAGATGATTTTATCTTATTGATGCGTTGGTTACCTGATTGCCTTGGTATTGATTTATGCTGGTGTCCTTTCTCATGCTGGAGATTTCTTTGACTTTTCTGTGTTTATCGATCTCACGAATTATATGTTCAAGTGTTGAACTGCATTTCCCAGAGGCACATGCAAGGAAAGATTAAAACATTCCGATGATAAAAATGAAAGGTTAAATGAAGACTCATTGTTGTTCTTTGGTAACAAATCCTGCTCCACACAATGATGATATTTAACAATATTTGAAAAATTAGACAAAGTGAAACCATGACTCAGCTTCTTACTTGGTCAGTTACTTCAGTCTACAGTTTCAATCACGAGCTTCAAGTCTCCATCAATACAACATGATGTTCATTTAATAAATTATGTTCCCATTCAGATCAAAATAGACCATAAAGCAGTTTATGCTCTAGGGCGTGGTCACCTTGTGATTGACACGTCACCACTTCATGTCCCTGGAGTCAGATCCAATCAGGATCCTTTCCAGCTTCATCCTCTCGTCCAAATAAGACCCTTTTAGACTGCTAAACTCTAAGACAGTGACGCTGTAATGCCAAACTTAAAGATACAGAAGCTTTGACACAGAGCCGACTGACCGTCAGCCAATATTATCGATCAACATTGGCCTGTGGCAGATATATCACTATCAGTGATCTGAAACATGCTGATTTTACAGAAGATGATGCAGTTAAGATGCTTGTGGTGGGTTATGATTAATAAATTCCAGGGAAGTTTACTTCTTAGTTCAGTGTCCGGTTTGGATATATTACCATATTGTAGAACTGTAAGATATTCTGATAAACTGACTTGGCACACAGAACCTGCTCTCAGGTGAGGGCGCATTATGATCAGAGAACACTTGAGGAGATTGAGCACTGAGGGTAATTTACTTCAATATGCATGCTTCTTCTGTAATGGATTAAATAATGGCTGCTCAGAAATCAAAGAAATATCCAAAACGAGCCTTGATAGTTTCTATAGCTTTAAAACTGAGTCTGCAATGTTAAGCATGAGAAATCATCTCTGCAGGTCAGATGAGACGACTTCTTTCCCTTATTCAGAGGAGAGACTAAACAGTTATTTATTCTTGAAATAATCACTATTACATAAGCAACAGTAGTGTGTTTCCACACGACTCAGTGTTTGCCAAGCTGGATCCTCATTTAGGATGTGCACATGTGTAATGCATGATTTATGGGGTGGCTTTTAGCACCTGGCATTAGGGAAATAAGCTGAAGCACATTAGCTGTGTGTGTGCTGGTGCCTCCTCTCTGACTTTGCCCTGGGACTGGATGACTGCTGTCACCATGTCTGACGAACCGGGCGCCACTGCTACAAATCAGTCTCCTTCCAATCCCAGTCGATATAATGAGAGCAGACCTGCAGGCAGCCAGAGGTGTGTGTGTGAGTGTGTCAGTGTGTATGTATGTGTGAGCTCCTGGTTGCACAGAGAGATGGGGAGGAGAGAATACTCAAGAGATTAGAGATTTATTGATTACCCTTTGCAGTGTCTCTCCCCCTCTGCCTCCATCCCTCCCTCCTTCCTCTCCGGGTCTTCCATTCTCTGCCAGTTTATTTATAGAGGGTTGTAGAGGGCAGTGCTTTTGGCTCTGCGGTATGTTACAGACTTCTAGTGACCTGCCTTCTCTTAAAACATTCTTCCAGAGGCTTAGCAAGTGCACCAAAATAATTTAAATGGAAGGAGAACATGAATCTGTTTTAATAAGCAGCCCCCCTCTTCCAGTCTTTATAGATGCGCTACGATGTCTCGCACAGCTGCTCTTTTTTAAAACACAATGTTAAAATGTAAATGCAGGATGCACCCTGCCTCAGCGGCTCTGATGGGCATGAAACACAGCAAAATGTAGACATGTCAATGATTGTGCTAGCTCTGTTTGATCGTTATGCTTTTAGAATATGGATGAATGGGAGTGCAGGGGGCGGCAGGGGTGGGCAAGGCTGCGGGGGCTGGTGTTGGTTGAGACTTGGCAGTTTGCGTTTGGATTCGCTGGAGGCTTCAGTCTTTTTACAACAGGATGTTTCCCATAAAGGCAGACCTGTTGTATTGAGAGGACTCTCACTAACGAATCATGTCCTCAGAAGCACGAGCAGGAAACAGAACATGAGACTGTTCTCCAGAGGAAACTACATCAGCAGTCGTTTCCACAAATGCACAAAAATGTTAAATGCTCACATTTAGGTGGACAAAGGTGGGATCTTATTTCAGACCAAAATATATCTACAGCAGTGAACAGTGGGAGAAAATGATCTTTTGATCCTGATTGAATCGTGCCACAGATTACACATATAACAGTTATTATAAGTCTGGAAAGTAAAACTATTGTGAAGCTGAGGAAGTATAAGGCGGTGAAAATATGAGGGCTGACCTGGGTGCCTCAGAGCTTCGACCGTTGCCATGGTAATCAACGGTATTATCAGCGTTGGAAATGCTGCGGGTGCTTTTTGTTGTTGTTGTTTTGTTATTTAAGAAGATGGAATGTTTGCTGGCTGCAACAAAAATAGGCTGAAACCTGACGAAGAGCAGGAAATGTGGCAATATCATCAGCCTCAGAACCAGCACATAGAAACCACATCAGAGGACCGTATCCTGCATTTCTGCTCCACGTCCACAGAAGCGGTCCGGCGAGCACGAGGCGGCTGACTCCCTAACAGCAGTAGCTCAGTATATACATTTACGAAAGTATGCTAGCTTGTGATGGTGCTCAGATCAACTCTCCAGATCTACATCCAGGTTATGTAATTAATCATCCACCTGCCAAATGATGGTAGCTTAACGTCTGACGATTCCAAACATCTTCTGTGTAATACATGGAACGTGGGATGAAAACTGGATTTGTCACTCTTGCCATTAACTACAGTACATATGCTTATCATTCAGAAAGGGCCTACAGTAACGAGCACATCGGAATGGAATGGACCAACAACGTAGCCAACGTAGCTTTCTCAAAACGATGACAGTGAACGACGGGAAATGTGTTGATATCAACCAGCCTTGTGTCACAACAGTCTTGGTAGAATACGCAACTGAACAATGGTGCTTCCCTCACTTTGACTGCACCCAGAGCCGCTCACTCTTTCTCCCTCCAATGACTCATGACATGGTGGACCGCCATGAAGCTGGTTGTACTGTGAACACAGCGGCTGACAAAACTCGTACTGTTGAGATTCTATTGCTCTCCTAAATGGTTTTCAAAACCACATTGAGTGTACTGTTTAGAATTGATACACTATCGTTTGTGATCAGCTGGCATCAGTTTCCTGTTTCAAAATGGACAACAAGCATCTGTCTCCCATCAGCGGGAGTGTTGGTCGGGTGCAGCGCAGTGCATTCTGGTTGCTAATTGGTCATTTTAATTCAAACCAGAATCTGTCCCTAAACATCTCCAAGTTGTTCTTGTGCCTGAACTAAACCTTAACAACAGTGTTGTGGTCTCATAAAACAGATTTGTTCAACAGTGGTGTTAAATTAGAGTGGAATAACTTTATTGTCCAGCCGTAGCAGGAAAATTGTCTTGAGTCTCACCCAGGAAAGGTTTAGCAAAGGTTTATACATGTTATTCTGGAGGTTCGCGACAAACGAAGCATTTTGTCATTTAATTTGGAGCACTTGATGGAAAATCTTTACCAGGTGCTACAGTTCCCTTTAAGAGTCCCCTCTTTCAACAGAGCAAAGAAGATAATGCAATAAGAAGGTGGAACATCTAATCCGGAGCACTGAAGGGAGCTCATGAGTTTGTCTGGTTTTGTACCTGTCAAGGGAGAAGCCAAGCCTCCATACAGCACCCTGCAGGTTTAGAAATTGCCTATTCTCCATCCTGGAAACAAATGCCAGATTTCGACAATGCCTCCAGCCCAAATGAGTATTTTTATGTGTTCCCGACTTTAAGAGTGGGTGTGGGAAGATGACGGCAGAATGCTACACGGCATTTTTTTCTCTGGGTGTTGATAATGTGAGAATATCCAAACACCGGAGGGCCTGTTTATTTACTTTACCCCACTGCACTCCTCCTAACAGACGGATGATATTAAGTATCTGAGCATGTCTGTTTGAGATTCTGTGCAGAGCATGGATAGATAATTTAGTGAAGATGCTGTCAGCCCCACCGGAGCGCCCAGGGTCAAAAATCTATGTCGTTAATTAAATAGAAAATGGCACCATGAATATACTTCATACTACACAGTCAGATGCAGATATATTCCATCTATGCAAGATAAATGTGTGGATTCTGGACGGGAACAAGACGTCTGCAGTGTTGTTATACGTACCAAGCCTCCACTTGTGTTCAGGTTCAGTAATGAGTATCTAATGTAATGTGAGAGTCCAGATTTCATTTGGATGACAAACAGACTGTAACACACATGCACACGTACACACACACACATGCACACACACACACACACACACACACACACACACACACACACACACACACACACACACACAGCACCCTGGGAGTAAGCTACCAGCAGCACAGTTTGACCCACCAGGTTAAATACCTTGTTTCATTTACATTCTAGGAGAAACTGAAGTGCAACAACCAACCGTTCTTATTTTTCTTTTGTATCCTGGAGGCTCATAAGTCAGAGCCCAGAGATAGTCCTGGCTGCTTGTAAATTCTGATGTGACTGAAGTTTTTACTGTCACACTCTCACTAGATGAGACTGTAACGGAAATGTAAAATGTGCTAAATGGAAAGAGAGAGGTTGGAGCTGAGGGATGAGAGTAACATGTGATTACTCTGATCTGAATCTGATCGTTCGCTTCACAAGTTATTAATTCTGCTCACTGTCACTCTGCACTTCTTCTTCTCAACATCCTGTACCTCACTCTGCTGACCACACCAGCCCAGACTGTCCCACTTTTAAGACTCCTTCGTCCTACGAGTTGGAGAACAAGGGATTTTCAGCAGCTGACGGGCTTTTATGGGAGAAATTAGGTCAGCGTGTGAGTGCCAGGTGTGCCCTTTCCTTCAGGTATGAGTGGCTGATACAAGCTGTGAGAGGTAACAGTGTGGGCACGCCAGGCTCAGGAGAGGTTGAAGACTCAGGCAGCAATGCCAGAGGCAGGCTTCAGCATTAACAAACAATCTAACACTACACACACTGTGTGTGTGTGTGTGTGTGTGTGTGTGTGTGTGCGTGTGTGTGTGTGTGTGTTCAGTGGTGGGGAGGCAGCAGGTACATTAACTCAGCACTAATAGAGGGCACTTAACTTGATTTTGCCATAATGTTACTTTATATTGCTACATGTCGGGGTAATATTGTTCATACTCAACTACATTTATCTCAGTTACTTTTCAGATCACATTGGTCACACAGACACGATAAACTGATTTAAAACAACAAATGAAAGATTAAATCTGTGGTTCTTGTACTAGTACAAAGACGTGTCGTTGGAGTTTGTGTTTATGTTCCAAATATCTTCAACAAGGAGGCTGTTTCCCTTCTCAGATGGGTCAGGGTTAGCCCGATGGAAAATGTTAAACTGTCCTCCCTGAGGCTTAAAATTAGAGTTAGGGTCATATTTTGGGGATCATGTCGATGTGTAATTTTACATAAATATATTTAAACACACTGTGACACACACACATATCCACCCACATCAGGCTGTTTTCTAGTAGGCTGACGCATGGGAGACGTTGTCCGTACATCCATCAGTCTGAGAAACATTATTTTTGCCTACTACTAGAAAGTGGAAATAACAACACAGCAGCAGTGAGAATCTTTTTAAATTCTGCCTAAAAACGGTGAAGGTTGTAATATAATTAAATAAAAACTGAATTAGAGCTACATTATGAAAAGAAAAATTCAATTTGAAGAAAGTTTTTCGTCGACAATTCATGTAGCTGAGACTTTGACTTCCTTGTTGAATGAAATTCAAGGGAAACATTCATTTTCCCTTTTTTAATCTTTGGACACAGGTGCTGATGTTTTGAGTGAAATCAGATAAGATGCAGCAGCAGCATCGATCAATAAGTATTTGAGGGAAAGGTGAGAGGGCTTGTGAAATGACACAGGGCTACAGTCCGCAGACGCTGGAACCACCACTTCATCTGGCACCTGAACAAGAACCACGCTCACGAAAGCTCACTGATCGAGCTCGTCCACGTCACACAAAGGAGAAATTGAGAAATCTCAAGTCCTTCTCGCTGGGAGGCCTCGATGTTAACCGCAGGGCCACTATGACATCTTGCGATTATGAATGATATCAGTCACTCTTCAGTCGAGCAGCTACACTCAGTCAGAAGAAACTCATTAGTCTCATTTGAATGTTGGAAAGAAAGGAAGCTCTCGAGGCTTACCGAGGACTTCCTGTGTCTGTCGTGGCTTTATTAACTTCCTAGGAAATTTCTAGGAAATAACAGACTGAGTGTGATTGAATTGCGTTTCTTCCATACACTAACTAAAAAACACAGTCGAGACAGTTTTGATCACTTTGAATCTAGTTATGTAATTTAGTCCGGTGGTTCCTAACGTCCGGGCCGGGCCCCTTCAAAGGATCTCAAGTCAATTATGAGTCAATTATACTGATGTCAACTGGAACTGATATCTGGTTTTGATAGCAAATTAAAGCTTTTAGGAAAATGAAATATTGAAATATTAACTTTACAAAAAGTTCCTTTTGTTTAATTGAACAGAAGAATCCACATTTCCCCAATGTTTGAAGAGCTGCTCTGATGTGCGCTGTCCGGTGTTCTGATCCACATTATGTATTTACTTATGTACTTCACATGTGCATTTCTTATGTGGGATTATAATTGACCTGTTAGAATATAAGTTCACATGTGAAAATGTAACATTCGCAGAAAAGAAAGTTTCACGTGGTTTCAAGCACCATGTTTTATTCTTGTGGATATTTCAATCAGCCAATCACATATCAATAGATGTAATTCACATGTGAACATTTCACGTGGACGTCTTTAGTCATATTTTTTAAAAAGTTTACAGTTTACAGAAGGAAATTCTTTTGTATTCACATTATAATTGTTTGCAAACATGTCTAATATTCTATTGTATTCAAAAGAAGTGACAATTATCAACTATTGTATCAAACAGTAAGTTCACTAATTCACTAATCTGACATTCGATGTTGGTGTTTGATACCAAACGTTACATTTTGATAAGTTTCAAAAAGTAATTAAGTCTCTGAAATATTATTATAGAAGTATTCTCTACAACAGTTAGACTCATTGCTATAAAACCAACTCACAGCACAATGTTTGGTCCAGTTTGCCAGACAACAAGAACAAATCCCAGAATAAATGGTGGCAGTGAACGTTTCTGCAAACCATGGATGTGTTCAAACTTTAATTCTCTTTATGTTACAACTTTAAGTTTATGTTGTGGCGATGCCGAGGTCGTGCTCAGGTTTAGGTCGGGTAAAGATGATGTTACAGTACCAACAGACACTCTTTCAGGTGAAATGACAAACAGTCACCTGCAGTCAGACTGTGTGAAGGTGACGTTAGCTTACTGTCCTTTCTGAAGATCAGGACATGAAACAGAGGAGCAGAGATCACACAAATGTTTGACAGTTGTGGAGGAGCTGTGGGCAAATATTCACCCAGATACTTGTTTAATAAATGATTCAAAAGCAGCATCACTTAAAGCCTTCTAGTTTCCATCATAGAATGAATAGGCTTTTGTTCTTGTGCTGCACTTTGTAAATGTGGCCTCAGCTCCATTATTATCCGTTCCATTACACGCACAATAGGGAAGCACCGTACTGATGAACATCAAAACAGCGGGGATACAAAAACATTATTTCGCTGACAGATTATTAAGCTGTATTTTATTTAATCATTTTATTGCTTTGAAGGATTTTTTTTCCTGAATGCTTGTAATTCATGTCTCATTGTCATTCAGTAAGTAATTCATAGTGACTTCAGTGAATCCTATTCATTTTCCTTCATCACATCATACTGTAGTCTCTGATTAGGAGTCTTTATTGTGTGAGTGATATTATTTTGAATCCTCACAGCTTTTGTCACATATTTATCTCTGAGTCTTTCCGTGCGCCCTGTGCAGGAGTTGTGTAAATAAAGGAAGAACCAATTTGTTTGCTGGATGAGGCAGTCAGGGGCCAGATTAGATTAATCCAACTTGCACACTGTTAGAGTAAATATTCAGAACACACCTACACCAGGTAAACCCACAGTGACACAGCACCAGAGCTTCTTTGGTTCTGTTGTAAAGGCTCATGCCCGTTACCACCCCAAAACATTTGCATGATATGAATTCAAAACGGGGGCATTTGGAAATAAGTAGCAATGTGACCTGCCAATAAACTCCTTCACATAATGTCACAGATCACTGTGACCGGCAACAACAAGTAGGACCCAAATGTAGAGAAACAGAGAAGCAGTTCTCTGAGAAGAGGTGACAATGCTGGAACACACGAGCAGACAGAACCTGGACCCTAGATGTCAGGAGGTCATCAGTGTAGTGTGGCAAAATCTGTGATCCAGCCATCGAGCAGGGTGATCCAACAAGCCGAGGGTCGGTATTGATGTATGGCTCTGTGTTCTGTTGCACACATACACACACCTGGCGGAGATGTAATGGTACACTGACCTCACCTCAGGCCACCTCCACTTTACTGCAGCCAGTTTGGAAGTCTGGACGGAGCGCCTAACACCTGATGGCTGCCTCTCATGTCCTGTGTACGTTCGGAGTGCCGGTCGTGCACGTCCTCAGAAATTAATGCTTTAAGCCTACAAGATGCAAGTCTGGGGATTGACAGCATCAGGGCTCAGTAAGTGCGTCAGCAGCAGGTACATCAAGGAGGAAAATATTTTGATGACAAGCATGTGCCATCGTGTAGTATTCTCCAATAACACACATATAGTCAAGTATGTGAACAACTCCATTCACGATACAGCCGGTTCTCTATGAAAACACATGCTTAAAAAGCAAATATCTCTCAAACGACAGGTTCAACTACAGTTCAGCTACAGTTTCTAAGTCAGTTTTCCACCAACATCCTGCATATAAATGTGTGGAAGTTTGATGGACTGATATTGGAAGTCAAAAACAACAAAAAATGTGGAAGTGAAACTTGAATACTTCAAATCTTTAGAGTATAATTACACTCTGTTAGAATCCACTGGGATGGCATATTCAAAACAAATAGAAGACACTCGGATGAATGTAGAAGTGAATTTAAAAAGCTTTCTCCCTCAAGTTGTGCTCGACATGTCGTGCCATAGTTATTGACCCAAAACTAAAAGACGATCAAATGTGAACTGAGTTCAGGTTCAGAGTGTATCGTCACTTGTCTCAACTGTATCTATAGCTTCCACGTGGTGCTAGCATGCAGCTTTACAGCAACATTACGTAGACTGTCAATTACGGAAGCAGATAATCTAACCAGGAGACTATCATGCCCAGCCCAGCAGGAGTGCTCTGACTGTGAGTCATGGAACATTATCCAGAAGAAAATTAATAGGACTTTAAGTCACAGAACCAGCGGCACCAGAAATAGCCTGTCCCACTTCCTCAATCTGGGACCCTCCAAACCGCCCAACAACAGCAATTACATAATTTTAAGGAAATGATATTCACAGGATGGTTGAGTTGCTATTTAAATTCTGATTATATAAAGTTTGATACACATGAAACTAGGAACAGATGTACAGATAAAAAGTGGTCACATGACCAGCAGAGGTGGGATAACTAAACTGGTCAACTAGTGACCGTGTGAAGAACTGAGATCACAGGATAGGAGGGAGACAAGAAACCTCCTGCAGGAGCTCTGTGGGCGATAATCTCATGAGTCAAAGGAGATCAGAAAAGAGATGTGAGGGAGGAGATGCTGTGTGTTTCTATACAGGCAGGACTGGAACATCTGTGACAGATACTCACTCTGGTCCAAGACAGACAGGGTTCGGTCTTCACATCGAGTCTGAGCTGATGAATCCCATCATACATTCTGTCGCCTCCCCATTAAACAAACAGTTATTTTCCAGGCTCTTGCATTTCAAAATATTTGCAGAGTGGTGAGATAACAGATGAACTGAAACAGGTTTATGTAAATCTTAATAAAGCCTCTTTAGACTCCGCAGAGTGTTTAAGTGCAGAATTTAGTTTGAGTATCAAAGGCTTACAAAGCAACTTCAACACTTTCCTTCATATTTACCAGCGGTTGATACTTTTTATGTAAATTAATCTTCAGGAACATTCAGGAGCTTAAACAGTCTTTTTTATGTATTTTTTTAATCTATGATGGGAGTATTATACCACCCTCTAGAAACCATATGAATGTGAGATGAATGCAGTCTTGATTCTGTGATTTGAGGTTCAGTCACGTGTGAGCGTGTCGTCGCAGCGTCGCAACAAACACGCTGTGACTTTCTTGCTGATCAGAGAAATGTGTTTCTGTTAAACTGCCTCTTTCTTACTTTTCTCTTCTGCTCTTCAGTTTGAACAGACGTGCTGAAAATGGGAGTAGCTGAACATTAATTACAATGAAAAATGAATGGGGGGGTTAGTTTTGAATTAATTAAAACAAATTAATTTGACTTTGCAAATGAGCTGCTGTTTTAAAACTTGATTGGTGTTAATTAACTCCTACTGATTTGGGAAGCAAGTCTGAAATTTTATTCAGCAAACATATGTTTTCACAAGCAGTCCCAATTAGAAGTATATTCTGCTGGTGACACCTTTCTAATGGCTGTTTGGTGCATATGTCTGAGTTTCCGTTTGAGCGTCTTTCTGTACTGTGGCTCTGAGAAAACCCTAAGCTGCTGGAGGGAAGTTTGGTGTTTGCCTGCTCATTTAGAACACAGGCAGGATGTTTACCGTCATTAAATTCCCAATCCGATGGTAACAAACAGCCCAAGGTTTCCTGTTTCCTGTTCACAAAGGCTTATCGACCAAAACAGAATTTTAGCATGATTTGGGATCCCAGTGTGTAGGATTTGGTGGGATTTAGAGGGGTCTGATGGCAGGATACAGGGTATGATAACCTGAAACATAGTCCAAGTCTTTTATACGTACAGAAGGAGTGGGTCGGTCAGAACCTGATCCAAATATCAGTGAAGGAAGCTGAACATCCAAATATGCTTCACGCAGGGTTTGTAGGCTGATTTGTTCACAGAAGATTTATTTTCATAACCGGTGTAGCAGAGACTTATAAGTTGTGTGTATACTCATGAAGTTAATGAAACAATAATAAGAGGATCCAAAGTCTGAACGTAAGATATGAAACTTCTGCTCACAGCTGCAGCGCATACAGACGTTCTGTTTTTATGCCTTTCACAGTAAAAGCCCTGGACAGGGGCGCGCAGGTGGTTGAGTGGTTAGAGCGCATGCCATAAACGCAGCCGACCCCGGTTTGATTCCGGCCGGAGGTCCTTTGCTGCATGTCACATCCCCCTCTCTCTCCCATATTTCCTATCTGTCTACTGCTTAATAAAGGTGTCTATGCCAGAAAAAATCTTTAAAAAAAAAAAAAAGCCCTGGACAGTGCAAAACTCAGGGGGAAATTAAGTTCACGCTGATGAAGAAGAGGAAAAAGTAGACGTACAACCCTACAGTAGCCCAGAACAGACAAGCCAAACACTGGCCTGGTGAAGGCCTTTTCAGATTACAGCATCCACCCAAGGAGAGGGTGAGACGAGGAGTATTCTTTTGGTTGCAAAAGCACTGGATCTCACTAAATCCCACACAGTGGACCTTTAACGTTTATTTCATTTTCTGTGTGGAATAAGAGGATTGGAAGTTTGATATCAGGCAGTGCTCCATGTCACATGAATTGAGGGACTACAGAGACACATAACAGTGTTAGAAATGCAGCAGTAAATGGAATGAAGAAGAACTATTAACACAGCAGTACAGAGCCACATTAGACTTTATAAGACTCAAGGGTATTACGTACAATACATAATAAAATGTTAAAGGTGCTACAAATACTTAAAGTGCTAAAGCTGTTACTTTTTAATGTGCATGAGAGGTATTATACCAGAACAGATTATATTAAAGAAACGGTTTCTCCTCTTTGCTGCTGCATTAAGGCGATCTGAAGCGTCTCCTCTACTCGGGCGGGACGACGACTGTCAAGGATGGCATTTACCTTGCTGAGCAAACGCCCTTCAAAGATTTCAGCCAGCTGAGCTCAGCTCCAGTGATCCTCAGCCTTCGGGGTCCAGAAGCAGGTCACCAGACAAAAACTTTTTAAAAAGTACAATTGCTCAAAATCTGTAATCAAGGCCTTGGTGTTTGAGAAATGAATTTCAGAGAAAAGTCAATTTAATTCAAGAAAAACACATGTCCATCATCTGCCTCCAGTAGAAGTTACGGAATGGCTGAATGATGAGAAAATTTAACAATTTTACTGCGACAGTCGTGATTGTATCTCACACGTCAGTTGAGCAGAGATGAAAAGAGCATCTCTGAGGAGGAAAAGTCAACCTGCTGTCCTGCCAGTTAACTTCATCTATCAGTTGAGATGAGTTTACAGCTTTTCGTCTTTAGATGTGGCCGGCCTGTGCTAAAGAATGGTAAAATAATCTCAGTAAGCAGAGCTGTGCATGGGTCTGTATACTATCTGGTCCATTCAAATATAATGTTGCCCTGACCCTCGGGGATATAAACTGTGAAAGATTCATCACATCCACAGTTTTTCCAAAGTCATTTCTTTAGGAAAATGCTTTCTGTGTGTAACATGTGAAGGATTTTAAAAAAATCTGCCTGGGGACTCAAATCGTTCCTGTTACTCACAATCAACAGACCTCATTATCGACTTTTCAATTGAAATATTTATTAAAAGGTTCACAATGAAAAAACAACCGTCCACAGCAACTCAAAACACTAGATGTAGTATATGTGTACGTTTCTGAATCAACAGATACACTATATTGCCAAAAGTACTCACTCACCCATCCAAATTATTGAAATGAGGTGTTCCAATCACTTCCATGGCCACAGGTGTATAAAAGCAAGCACCTAGGCATGCAGACTGTTTCTACAAATATTTGTGAAAGAATGGGTCGCTGTCAGGAGCTCAGTGAATTCCAGCGTGGTACTGTGATAGGATGCCACCTGTGCAACGAGTCCAGTTGTGAAATTTCCTCGTTCCTAAATATTCCACAGTCAACTGTCAGTGGTATTATAACAAAGTGGAAGTGATTGGGAACGGGTCAGGGTGATTGGGTCAGCGGATGCTGAGGCGCATAGAGCGCAGAGGTCGCCAACTTTCTGCAGAGTCAATCGCTACAGACCTCCAAACTTCACGTGGCCTTCAGATCAGCTCAAGAACAGTGCAGAGAGAGCTTCATGGAATGGGTTTCCATGCCGAGCAGCTGCATCCAAGCCATACATCAGCAAGTGCAATGCAAAGCGTTGGATGCAGTGGTGTAAAGCACGGCACCATTGGACTCTAGAACAGTGGAGATGCGTCTTCTGGAGTGACAAATCGCGCTTCTCCATCTGGCAATCTGATGGATGAGTCGGTACTTGTCTGACTGCACTGTGCCAAGTGTAAAGTTTGGTGGAGGGGGGATTAAGATGTGGGGTTGTTCTTCAGGAGCTGGGCTTGGCCCCTTAGTGGTTAGGGTTAGGTAGAGGGTTAGGGTTAGGGGGTTAGGGTAGGGTTAATATAGTGTATGTCTGAACATTTCTTTATGTTGCAACTTAACGTGTCTCCAGGTTCAGTGTTCAAGTTTATATTTTGTGACAATGCAGCTCTTATGATCTGGTGAGGTTGAGGCACAAAAATTCTGTCGTTAAGGTCAGAGAAGATCTTGGTTTGGCTTTAAATGTCGAAATGTTTCGGTGTCCACAAACACAACTGAAGATGTCCTGAGGTCTCCTCAGGCAGATCTAGGGGTGTCACGCTAACAAATGCAGAAACCCAGACTTGAACTGCAGTCACTGGCTTGCCAGCCATGTCTCCTTTAACTCCATCAACGTTGCCTCCACCTCCCGATGTGAAAGTCTGGTAATACGTGATATAACCGGTTTTGTACAAATGTCAATATGATGATTAGCCTGTGACACATATGTGTGGACTTATGTGTGCAGAAAAATGGCTGCCTGACCTCTGTTTCCTCAGTGGCCTCAAAGATACCAGATGGCAGATCAGAAAAAAGCTTTTATGAGTCTTATTATAAACATTCAAATGCTCACTCTTGTTAATTTGTGAATGAGAACTTGTTGTTTTTCACTGGTATTATATAAGTCTTTCCTTGTCACACTGTGATATCTACTGATGGTGGAACTTTGTGTGTTCAGTCTCAGTTGCGATCTGCACTCACATGGCAGACTGTTTTACTTTGGCAGCACTGTCATTTTGAAAAGTTGCTCAGTGACATCTGAGGAGCGTGTAGGCTGGTTGTGGGTATAAATAAAAAATGTCAGATGCAAATATTAGTCAGATAAAACATGTTGACCCTCAGAAATGATACAGATGCACCTTTGGACCAACACCGTCTGAGAAAAGTTATTAACTCTCCAAGTTTTATTAAATGTGTCAGTGGCTTTTATGGCCTTTCAATGTCTAAAATACTCAAGTTGAATTTTGTGCCTAATGAGGAAAACAGTTTAAGGTTCCATCGAGTTACATTTTTGATGTGAAATGAAATGATTCACGTTCATGTTGAACCCATTCAAAATCCAACCCAGCTCTGCACACATTTTAGCCAGCCTTGGTTCTGAGGCCCTGAGGCTGAAGCCAAAGTGTTCACTATCCGGTCCAGCACCAGCTTTGCCCAGCAGCAAAAGGCAAAGGACCAAATAAAAAAACAAACAAGGGGCTGCTGGAGAAAGTCAAACATGGAGCAGTTAGAGAGCTAGACAGTTTTTTCTTAAAGCTGGCGTAGACCAAGAGCTAGAGCTGAAACGAGACTGTCCTTCCAAGAAAAATGACAGCACAAGGTAGTTCAGAAAATGCCCCCCAAACATGTTTATGTTCAAGTGATGAAGCCTCCGGCTGCTTGAGGAATTCTGACTTTTGTCCACTGGAATAAAATCAGTAAACAGTCTGTGCTGTGAGTTGTCTGCCTGTGGCTCCAACATCAATACGTCTTCTCTCCACTGATCGCATCATGCATTCCACGAGTCGCATTCAACCATCATCCACATCAAAGCAGTAATCTAACATTATTACATAAACGGTTTTGAACCAGAGCCTTCAGGATTTAGATGAAGTTGCTGATGAAAAGAACAGTCGGCCATAGCTGTTGTTTTTAATGTCAGATTGGACTGGGTTGGCAGATACCCAGTATTAAAGTACTTGGATCAGGATCAAGGCAAAGTAATGTGAATAGAGCATCCCTATATGTAACAAATTACCCCAAAGGTTGTGACAATTCATTCCCCATACCCTCTCCTGGTTTCCTCCTGGAGACACGATTCTCCAGGCATTTCTCACAATTTATGACAAAGTTTCACAGCGTTTTCCCCTTTGAGCCCCCACAGCCTGGTTCTGGTTCTGGTTCTGCACAGCGTGTTGTCTGCTGCAGCACTGCATATCATCCTCCTCAGTCAGTGTAAGAGGGACCGAGAAATGGACAATAGGAAGAAATACTTATATATTATATTATTCCAGACATCCTGGAAAGATAAATCTAGTTTCTTATGGAAATCTTTAAAGGACAGAGGCATTCGGTCAAATCTGCTGTGCTGACATTTCTGGCAGTGATGGCAGTCGCACCAGCATCATCACTGGTGATCAGACATCACTTCTTTCTTTCCCTGTTCCAATACCAAATAAAATCCAGGCTGTTAACACTGATATAATTACATACAGATACTTAATGACAGCATGATCGCATGCTTAATAAAACAGCACGCTGTAGTTTGTGTGACTTCATCAGCACACAGACACACAAAACGAATGGCTGCCAGTAATCAGTGGGGCCCAGCAGCACCTCTCTTCTACTTGTCTATAAACCATTGCTGCATAACTTCATATTCTGTGTGGTGATTAAATCTCAGAGCTTTAACAAGGTTAGTGGTGTTGCCACTGTATCTCACAGACCTCACACCCACATCACATGCAGTGTGAGGACTGAACCTGACACTCTCTAGAGCTGAAGTTCACACATGACCCTGACAGAAGAACTTCCTGTCTGCAAGATGTTACATGGACCAGATTCTGGTCATAGCATTCTTACATCTACTGTGTCCTTGTTAATAGTAAAATACAGGGCTGAAAACAAAACTGTAGTTTGAGTACCTTTATGTTAATTCAAAGAAAAAAAACTAAACCAAACTAAACAGTTTTAAAGAGTGTGGAGGATGAATTATGAGGTCTTATCGTCTTATTGTTGTTGTTTGATAAACTGATCTAAGTGGAGAATCAGGCTGAGGAGAAAATGTCAGATGCTAGTTGTGATTTGGAAAATGGCTTTAAGTAAAGAACATTGCATACAGAACAGTGTCTGGATTTTGGTTGAGTTTTTTAGTGTTTAGGGTTAACCTGGTAGCCCATGGTAACAGTGGCTTCAAAGTTACAATCCTATAAAGTGTGGGTGAATCTGCAGGAATGCAGACTTGTGGAAAGCGGCCATGAAAGGCTGAAATAATTCACCAGAGAGCCCTCGTGCACTTGAGGATTTGGTAGTGGGACGGCCCTAAACCCTCACAGTCCTCCAGGTACGCACCACGAAGTCCACAAGAGCGGACATTTGGATTGGGCCCGAGCAATTTAGCTGTTTTAAAAAGACAAGTCAGTGCAGAAACACATCCTCCAGCCATATTCTCTATCACTTTCACAATTTGCATTGCAAAGATAAAACAGATCCAAAGACTGAACTCTATCAAAAACCTCATCAGCAGGCTCTAACCATTAGAGCGGGTCTAAGGACCAGAACTCACACTGTTTCAGGACAAACTGAATATATGATTCACGCATCAAAGCCTCACAAAAGAAATAATACATGAAGCGGCTGAATATAAACCAACAGTCCTGCCTGTGCTGCTCATGAGAACCTGGCCCATAGAGCTCCACATTTATACATGTATGTATAAGAACGCAGATAATTCAGGCTTCATCCTACTAATATAATTATATCAATATGTATTCCTGACCCACGCTCTGGAAGTAGTGCTCATAATTGCAATGAGATCAGAGCTCTGGCAGTCATGCAGAGTGAAAGTAGTCATTAAGACTTACACCTGTAGTATACTGTACATCACAGGTACATCTACTGCACATATATATTTCATTGTGGAAATGATTCAGAGAGACGTCTTTTCATCACAGTGTCATCAGAATGATATAAATGTAAATAGTTCTGTTCCAGTGTGCCAGCTTTTGTTATGTTTCAGCCTTGTTAATACACCATCATTGAAGAAAACTGTATGTTCTCTCCAGAGCTCTGCTCAAATAAACAAACCTGCTGTGAGAGGAGGCGGTCCAGATGGCGGCATCAATTAAAACCCTGAGAATCTGCGAGACTGTAAAGATTTGGGCTGCTGTTTTTGGGACGGGTGCTAATCAAGACCAGCTGTGATCACAGTGGAAGTGAAAGTGCCCGTAAAATAATTCTTGAGTAACTTCAAACCCAACTGCACAAACAAGACCGCTGATTTAATGTTTCAACCAGTCCGTCCTTCATTAAATATTCAAACATTTACTCAGTATTCTAGTGTTGAAATGATTTGTCAATTAATCATTCAGTTAATCCAGTCACTCCAGTGTGAGGACTTCTCTGTGAATGGGATGAATTCTCATTTTGTCCAGCTGGTCAGAAAAATATATGTAATTAGAAGATGTGACCTTTAGCTCTGGAATTAATGATGGGTATTTTTAGATAAAGCTTCCAACAAAATTCAAGTGTGAATTGAATGTGCCTTACGAAAGCTGCAGCAAAGGGAACAACACTGTTCAAATGTCCATGTAGAGCTGAACAATTAATAGTTGATCAATTCTGTAGTTGTGAGGAGGACTTGGTTCGACACAATGAAAACACCATTCAGTCTGTAGGGGAGTGAAGTTGTGAAGAGTCGTACCGACAGCTTCCTCCCCTGACTTTACAAGTGCTATTATAGTTTGCACAGCTGTTTTTTTCTGTCTCATGAAACACCGTCACAGGAACAAACACGAGTTCATTCCAACATGTTGTCTATAATATAATAGAAATGGATCACCCTGCTTCTCCCGGATGACCACAAGCCTGGTGGCACACAGAGTTGTGTAGCAATAGAGAACCAAAGTATACATTATAATAACATAATATAATCAATCAGAACAATAATCATTGTTTTGTACCACCACATTGTGCAGACAGCGTTTACTTCACGATGATTTGTGCAAGCAGAAAACATGTCTATTGCTAGCTTGAGTGTTTAAAGTGCAAGTAAAGGTAAATTATGTAAGGGATAATGCCCGATGAGGTGGCCATAATCAGGAATTAATGGACGACACGGAGTCAATTAATTCCTGATTATGGACACCTCAAAGGGCATTATCCCGCTTATACCATGGTCACTTGCCACAGAAAAGAAATTAAGACCACTAATTTATATTTTCATGCAATCAAAATATAAAGTTTTTTACAAGCCGTAACTAAGTTTCCCTGGTAACGCCTGAGGGTTTGACTAATACCTGAAACAATCATTACCCTCCCGTAAGGTTCTCATCGGAAATGTTGTTCACTCCTCCAGTAAATAGGACGGACCTTAGATACGACTTGGCAACTGGAGATATTCTAGTCCGCTCAGCCATGAGCCAGAAAGCTAACGCTTTGCTAGCAAGATCAATAAAATTACGTACGGTTAACAAACAGTAAATATAATTTGACAGTATGTTTAACAACAAGACTAGCTAGCTAACCAGTCATGTCACTGTCCCCAAATCAATATCAAGATTTTCACAAACACATGACCGGCCGTGTGTAACACTACTGTGGCCGCAGCCTGAAGTACAGAGTTAAACAGCGAACCGGATGTGAGATTATTCACGTATCAGTAAATTTAGAGGGGAAGTGTACTTTCTGCAGCTTGTGTGTTACAGTCGCCATGCTGTGGTGTTCAGAGGATACTGAAGGACTGACGGACTGCACTCAGTTTTGGAGATTAAATATTCAGATTTGATACGCCAGTCAGCGCATTAATTTAGAGCTGTGAACAGTCAATTTGACTGGAACTACTTAGTAGGTGTCCATATATCAGGGATCAAATCGAATCGAGTATTCCCCCAGACCATGGTATAATGGTATGTACAGTATATACTGTGTTACATAGGTCAACTGGTTATCTGCCTGGCCAGTTATTGATCTGATAATCTAAATCACTGTTTTATCTTGTTGATTTTCCAGCTGATACCTTTGGCTCTTCTGCATCACGCCATCTGTAGGTTACTAGCAACGTTTTCCAATGAATGCATTAATAAGTACAACAAATATGGAGGTGTAACGCAGCAGGAAATGTAAATACTCAAGGAAAATACAAGAACCTTCAAAAATGCATTCTGTACGGTACTCGAGTAACTTGCACTTAATTAAACTGGACCCAGCTGAGGTATTGTCCCCTCCAGTGGTGCCGCTTGGCCGGCGTCCATGGCTACAGCTCCTTTCTTTTGTTTTTTAAATGTCTTTAACAAAAATAAGAACAATTGTAACATTTGCATCTGAATTCATCTTTCAACTCCTTTCCTTTCTGTAAACAACAACAAGTCTTCAGGCTTCTCTATCTCTTCCTCTATTCAGCTCTTTATTTTAATTCTCTCTCTCTTTCTGGGCCAACCAGCAGGTGAAGACTTTGTTTTTCTGACCCAAATTGTTTTCCCTCCTGTTTATGACTTGAGAAGTAGTGAAAAATAAGCTTTTGCCAAAATAATCTTGCTAAGTTTGTTTAGTTTTCTTTCTTCAGCCGTGAAACCAGGTAAAAGAACAGGACAGATCGTAGAACGATTGTGCTGAAGCGAGACATGAGTCTCTGAAGAGAGATGTTATCAGACGGACAGAGCACAGAAAACATTGATTACCCTGCAGTGAGTAATAAACAGCAACAGACTGCTGATTGATGCACATCTGTTGACTGTCAGCCTGTCACTGGCATCAACAGTGTTAATGTGTTGTGTGACTGTCACTCCACATGGGGCAATGAGCATTAATCACTATTTTTAGCCCGTATGGGATGAGCAGTGCCACAATTCCAGACTGTGATTTGTCACTATAATATCACTGGGTATTTATAGTAATAATTAAGAGACCTTGTGACAATTTCCAGCCATGTTTGTGGCGACGGAACCTAGTATTTGAAGTCCAAACATGAAGCCTGACCAAGTGGTTTTTGGGTTGTCACAACATAACATAGGAAACTGGATGAAAGGAAATGTACATTTTCAACATAAGCTTGCTGCTGAAAATAAATGTAATGAGGCTGAATGAGAACTCAGCGGAGCACAAGGTCTCACAGGGTCTCACATCTTCTGTCATTTGACTCTGAAAAACTTGAGAATTGTGCAATTATAGAGTGAAAGATCTAAAGATATGTGAACTGCGTTAACCCTCCATGTTTCAGGATCCAAACAATGCTTCTGTTCCTCTCCAGTGAGCTCAAGAATCTGCTCTCAACCCGCTGACCACCATCAATTCCCAGCGTCCCCATTTCATTCTTCAACCTGCTCACTGTGGCCAATCTTCATTAAGAATGTACACTGGGGCCTAATAAGGGTCTGTTGTGAGTGACACTGACCCGAGGACCCTTAATTTGCCATCTTCCGGCCGTGTTAGATGGGAACCTGCCGCAGTGAACGGAGCCCCACATGAGTGCTCTTTATTACCGCCTTGCCCTACTTCCAGCTGAAGAGCTCATTAAATGAGATCTTGTGTTAAAGCTGGAAATAGAAAGAGAAGTTGGGCTGGTGAAACAATAATCGTGTATCTTGCCATGTAAATCTCATTGCCTTTGGAAACTTGTCAAGTGGCCATCAAGAGTGTGTGAGTGCGTGATGGAGGACACATATATTTATAAAGACACATTTGAATTCTTTATTGATGCTCATCATGAATTTGTGACTGTTTTTCTTCCTCACTGTCTTTTGGTGTCTGCGAAGGAAACATGCTGTGGTTCTCAAGTAAAACATTCAAAGAAGGAAAAACAGGCTTGACGGCGGAGGCAGACCACAAAGAGAGCAGACTTCCTCCAAACAGTGGCACCAACTGACTGACTGGTCTCATATGTTAAAGATAATTAGTTTAATCTCACATTATGGTGCGTAATGAGACATTCAGACTGTCTGTGTTCTAATTGTTCCAAGTATGACAGCCCATGTTACCAAAACAGTTAGTATCACTAAATTGACACAGATTCAGACTGTCGTGGGTCAACCTCAGAAATGCCATCCATCTCCATCCATCTTCTTCCGCGTTATCCGGGGCCAGGTCACCGGGGCAGCTGCCTGAGCAGGGACACCCAGACTTCCCTCTCCCTGGACACTTCCTCCAGCTTTTCCGGGAGGATCCCAAGGCGTTCCCAGGCCAGCCGAGTGACATAGTCACTCCAGCGTGTCCTGGGTCTTCCTCAGGGTCTCCTCCCGGCGGGACATGCCAGGAAAACCTCCCAAGGGAGGCGTCCCAGGGGCATCCGAAACAGATGCCCAAGCCACCTCAGCTGGCTCCTCTCGATGTGGAGGAGCAGCGGCTCTACTCAGAGCTCCTCCCGAGTGACAGAGCTTCTCACCCTATCTCTAAGGGAGCGCCCCGCCACCCTGTGGAGGAAACTCATTTCGGCCGCTTGTATCCGGGATCTTATTCTTTCGGTCACGACCAAAAATTCATGGCCAAATCGAGAGCTTTGCCTTTCGGCTCAGCTCTCTCTTCACCACGACAGACCGATACAACGACCGCATTACTGCAGCCGCTGCACCGATCCGCCTGTCAATCTCACGCTCCATCCTTTCCTCACTCGTAAACAAAACCCCAAGATACTTAAACTCCTCCACTTGAGGCAGGAGCTCTCCCCCAACCCGGAGGGAGCAGGCCACCTTCTTCCGGTCGAGAACCATGGCCTCGGACTTGGAGGTGCTGATTCTCATCCCAGCTGCTTCACACTCGGCTGCAAACCGCCCCAGGACATGCTGGAGGTCCTGGCTCGAAGGAGCCAACACGACAACATCATCTGCAAAAAGCAGAGATGAAATCCAGTGGCTCCCGAACTAGACCCCCTCCGGCTCCTGGCGGCGCCTAATTCAATTCATGCATATAACGTAAATATGCGCATGTTTACATCCATCACATTTCACTGTCCTGTTGGTTCAGTAATGAGAAACAGCCTGATCATGTTACAGGCCAATAATTATGTTGAAAATTGGGTTCTGATCTTCCTATTACTGGATTTTCTGCATCGAGGCATAATCTGTCAGAGAAAATAGATTTTCCCCTTTCGGCCGGTTGATACTGGACGTATCGTGAAATGTTCACTTGCACACTATTTTATTGTTCATACTATCCAGTGTGTTGAGCACTGCAGCGTTATTAAAGTTTCTCATGGTTTTATACACTGTCAGCACTTGGTCAAGTTTAGAGGCAGGTCATGGTTTTTGTTAAATACAGAAAACCTCAGCAGTGAATTCAATCATAAAACACATCATGTGATAGAAATTCAACCTAAACCTGAACAGAACCACAGCCTTGAGTGAGGATGCTCTCCCTGCTCTCCGGCTGTCTCTGCTCGTGAACACAATCTAGAGAGTGATTACTTTTTCAGCATAAAGTGACAGGAAAAACCAGTTATATCATAGTAATATATACATTCAGGAAGACAGGGTCCAGTGGGGAGGTGGTCTTAAATACAAAAACAACACCATAATCCCCCGTCACTGTCGACAGTCCTGATGGACGTGAAGATGTGATAACACTGCACCTGTTGCAAAAAGATCTACTCAACACTGTAAACACATCCCAGTTGGTGCCGTGCCAATTTTGGTATTGATTTAAATGAATGCCATCAGTGTGATCTTTTAGTGTGCTTTCACATCTAAATGATTTGGTTCAGTCCAAACAAGCTCTGGTGTGTCTGCCTCTTTGATTGAGTACCGTTTGGATAATGTGAAAGCTGTCGAGTGACATGGACAGAAATAGGAAACTTGCTGTGATAGGATTATCATTTGATTTAATTTAAGCTTTGAAGTTTTTATAAAATGTATGTGTGTGAACTGTAAAGAAACCAAAATGCCTACAGAGATCGATCTGAGCAGCCTATATGGTTCTACAACATCACGTGATAAACATGCTAAAGTGTCAGCACAAGGGTGCAGGGAGTTTTATCCTGATACGTCAGAAAGATAAAAGAGCAGTTCCCTCATTAAAAAGCGAGAGAGAAGCCACACAGTTACGATCCCTCCTGTAATATTACAGCACAAGACGCCCCTGTAGGTCTGCTGTTCCCACCACTGTCACTCTCAGGACTAACCACGCTCATACACACTTCTGTCTTTGTGAGCTCTTTGTTACCACAGAGAAGTCAAACAAACACATAGAAGTGCTGCAGGACCCACTTCAAGTCGCTGCTGTTTGATTTGGGTCCACCCAGAGCCGATGGTGCACGGCTGCATGATTTATCAATTATTGACTTCATTCAATATTTGTTTTTCTTTGTTTGAGGCCAAGTGAACTGAACTGCCGGTGCAAAATATATCTTCAGGGAACAGTTTGACATTTTGTAGGAACTATTTTCTGTCACGCAGGAGTCAGATGAAGCGTAACATCTGTACAGTAAATATGTAGCTTGAGGAGGCAGCCGGTGAGCCTATCACCTCCACACACTGACACCTGTGAAGCTCACTAATACACACGTGATATCTTGTTAATGTCAGAAATCATATTGCATATTACAGTTACTCACTGAGCCCAGTTGCCAGGCAACCAGTGAAGATTTCAGGAAGTTACTACTTGATGGCAAGAAACCGTCCCAACTTGTCACGTCTTCACTTTGGTTTTTGTACGTTTAGGTAAGAAAGGTGTGACACAGTAATCTGCAATCTGTACAGCTGCTAGTCGGTATGGTTTGTTACTATTGCTGTTAATGTTATGCTAAGCTAACCAGCTGCTGGCTGCAGCATTTTACGTTCAAACAGTTTTTTTTATTACTGTATCATTATTATTATTTGTTAAACTTTCCAGTGTAAAAGGTCACATTAAATGCATATTTTTCGATGAAGTTAACTGGAAAATCCTCTGGGGCTCCCCCAAACTTCACATCACAACTCTGATCCACATGAGACTAAGATGAAGTATTTTCCTTAAATTACAGATATAAACACAGCAGCAGATAAAAACAGGTCAGATGAATGAAGATTGTTATTTCAGTTTCATCCGTTCTGATTGCTCATCTTATCATAACTTCAACTTAATTACAAAATCTAACATCAAAAAAGGAAAAATATTTTTATTGACGTTACCTTCACAGCCCACACACTCATACAGTTTAAGGGAACTGTTTATAAGTGTTTATCAAATATGTTTATTCTATTGACTCCCAGAGTGAATCACACATTTATTTAAATTGTACACATTGTCTCAACATTATAGAATTTTTATATTATTATTTTATATATTATAACATTATGTAACTGTTTTACCTTGAAATGACAGGTTGATGGTTCAGTGTCACTCCAGTGGGAGTGTCGGATTACAGCCTCACATTGTTATGACATAATGAGTTATATTTGTAGTTAGCACCTACGTTATGTCTGACAAACTGATTTCACATGCTGTTGCTTTAAATGTGACTTTTTACACTGAACTAATAGAATTAGAAGGAAAACTTACATGTGATTGAAATACTGACAGTCAGCAAGTCTCAGTCCATGTATTTGCTCATTAGAGGGTGATAGTGAACAGCTTGTTTGCTGTAGATGTATTTGTATAGACAAAGCCGTTTCTTGCTATATGACATAGAGCTATATGTCACAGACCTCCTCTGCTGTTCAATACTTGCCACGTAACATTACTTTAGGATTGTTTAAGTGTGTCCTCAGTTTATAGGTCTCTAATGTGAAGTGTGCTAAACAACACACATATACATATTAGGCCTATTGTGGATTATTATGGACTATTGTTGCAGTGGATTATTGCTCTGAGTGGATTATTGCTAAAGGTACAATATGTAAGAAATCTAAAGTAACTGGTTGCAAAATCATCCTAATATGTCACAGAGACTTAGGAATAATGTTCATATAACATACTGAACTCACCACCAACAACAGTACAGTCAAAATATTCGCATTAAAAAAAATCTTTTGCAGACCCCAAATCATGTTGCTGTTTTGAAATCATGTTTTGGCCTGTGGCACCACCCACCGCCGTCTACGAATCATTGCAGTCAGTAGAGTCTCAGCTGCCGAGCAACCACAGGTTGCAGTTACGACTGAGCTACAATGGCGGAGGCATGAAATCTAAAAGACCTCGTTATGAATCACAAAAACGCCAAGATAAAATTCGAGGCAAAGCGAGGGTCTATATAGGAGATGCATTTGAACGGTGGAGACAGTTGAAAGCTGAGAGGAATTTGAAAACGGATGCAGAATTTGCTACTCTTCTCCGAGACAGGTAAGTTAAGCTTGGCTAACTAAGTTAGCATCATAGCTTGACGGGGATGGACATTTCGAATAATTTGAACTGATGAGTAATAACGTTATTCATTTCGATCATAGAAACAAACGTTAGCAGCACAGCTAATGCTAGCAGCATTAGCACTGTCCTGGTATGGGCATCCGGTCTCCAGCGTGCTGCTGTCCAGTCGATGTCCAGCCGCTGTCGGCACGTTTGCCAGCAGCAGCTGGACAATACGAAATCTTACATTTGATACTTGGCCAAATTCGAGTCCTCTTTAGGTCTTTGCATGTATATCGCCATAAACTTTATAACGTTATAAAAGGGGAGGCAAAAATGAAGGACAGTTCTGTCAAATATCATGCATAACGTTATTCTATCTGATATGTACGGAGCCCCCCTGGTGACATTGAATTAAAAAAAAAAATAATGCGTGGCCACGCATTACTATCTCATGGCCACGCGTTATTTTCTGGCCACGAGATAGTTAATGCATGGCCACGAGATAATAACTCGTGGCCACGAGATAGTAATGCGTGGCCACACATTATTTTTTTTTATTCAATGTCACCAGGGGGGCTCCATAGATATGTCCATCCCTAGTCAACAGCTAACGCTACCATAAATAATAATACATCTTGATCTTTACTGAGAGAACAGAATTGTGTGTCTTAGAGCCACTCATTTATGATAAAACGGTCTAGGATTCGTCGCTCGCCATAGTCGCTCCTTGCCCGTTGCTGACAGAGGATACACCAACCGCTCTGGTAACCTCGAGTCTGGAGGGGATGGGGTGGAGGGGGAGGCGGATACGACTCCCCGCAGTATTTTGAATTTCAGTGTAGTAACCGTTTTTGTCCACATTCTTACATATGGTGCCTTTAACTCTGCTGAGTTAGTTGCATCTTTCTTTACCACATTTATTACAATATTTATTGTGACAATATAATTTAAACAAATTTGCTTACATTTAGTTATGTTTTTGATGTATTACTTTGTTTTAATCAAAAGAATCATAATAACACAAATGAAAGTCAGTTTAGTGTATTCTATATATGACTGTTAGTTCTGCCCACAGAATATAGGTTAAGACCAGATCATCAGTTAGGCACAAGTAGTTCACTTTGTTAAGACCTGTGAACTATAAACTAAAATATTCCTTCAGTATCACAAAGTGCTCATCAGTAATTTAGCTTTGTTTTATAACTGTAACAAGTACAATGTGTCCAAAACTGCTTTGAAATTGGGTGCTTTAAAGAGACACTGCACTGTATACTGCAATGTTTGATATAAAAACAGATCATTCATTTTTGCATTAGTGTAACAAAAATCAATTTTATAGTATGAATATTGTTTAGGATCTATTTTGCCTGGTAACCTGAGGAGTTTTGTCTTTGCAGGAGCAATTCTGAAATAAATTGGTGCCACGGACCAGGAAGCAGCACGGCCGCCTTCAGCACCTTCGGATCAGGATGTTTAAGTTTTAAAATGTTTTTTTAAATATGTTTAAAATAAACATTTTTGAGGAACACTGCAACAGTTTCATTTATTTACCTACAGTCCCTAGAGGATCCCCATTGTTTACCTTGTAATACAGTGGGGATCTACTCCATACAATCAGTTCAACGTGCACGGGTGAGTCAACTTAAGATGTTTGATTTTATTTTGAGAGGTTTTCACGCCTCTAGCCTGTTTTCCTCCTAAAATGTAAAAGATTGTTGCATCTTTGTGGATCACTAAAAGGGTTAGGAATCTATCCATCATAGTTTGACAAAATAGGGTGTTGTGTTCCCTGGTGCTCAGTTTGAAGACTGAGTTGCTCTGACATGGAGCTCCGATCTGTGCTGTAACATCGTCCCGTCTGTTGGTCGGCCCAGGTGTCCTCCATCAACTGAGCACCGTGGTATTACCTCTTCTGCGGGGGAGGAGCCAGACCACTGATCCCTTTGAGTAGTGAGCAGGCATCGCAAAAACACACTACATGTCGAAGGTTATACCGCTGAATGACGTCATATTCGAGGCAGTTTGATGTTACTTGTTTATGTTTACTGTCCAGTACTTTGACTGTGTGTCTGTTAAACAGTGAGATCATTTACTACACGTCATGGAAGTGGTGTTAATCTCCTCACTAACTTGCTGCAATAAAGCAAATAAACACATTTCCCAGATGTAGACTACAAACAAGATGTGTTGGGATGCTCAAGGTTGCTCTGCTCCGCTTCCTCTGTAGCTTATCTTCAGCCTTTGTACGTTTCCGGCCGGTACAGAGTTTAACTGGGAGCCACAACAGGAATGCACATGTTCGTATGCCTCACCGTGTTCAGCTGTGTGTCTGTGATTGTGTTTTCAGTCCTCTGACAGCCTCGTACCTCTTTGTGTTTCCCCTGCAGTTGGGAGGATGTGGCATACTGGGGGTGGGAGTCTGGCTCTCAGTAACCCAGGGGAACTTCGCCACCCTGTCATCATCCCTGCCCTCACTGTCGGCAGCCAATCTGCTCATCGCAGTGGGGACCATCATCATGGTGATCGGCTGCCTGGGGTGTGTGGGAGCTGTCAAAGAGAGCCGCCCTCTGCTGCTGACAGTAAGTCATTTGCCAGGATGATTTCTGATGCTTTGGCTTACTTGTGATGTGATAACTCCACGTTTTTGTTTTACATTTTGTTGTTGCTGGCATGATAAAAACATCGCTCCAGTAATACATCCAGACATTGTCATACAGCTTGAATTTCTGCTGTGGTCCCGGTTGATCATCGATTCATATGACATGCTGAGATTCAAACTGTGTCGTATCAGTCCGTTTGAACAAAGCTTGTACAGAGAGTGGCTTGAACAGCTGCTGTTTGGGTGAGTTTCACAGAGGAAAGTATCTTGTAAACAACAAGTCTTTCCTTTTCCATTTCAGGTTTGTTTGTGACAAATAGAAGCAGAGCTGCACAGTTATTATGAGCCTCATAAATAGATTGTAAAGCGCTGGCAGAGTCTAAAAACCTCATCAACACAAAATCCACGACAGACAAAGCTAACCAGAGTGTGTTGGGGCAGTTTCAGTGTTTTTGGTTGTTGCTCTACTGTGTACGAAGCGGCAATGTTAAGATTTAATAAGTGAAATATGGCGACAACATTATTAAACTCTAGTGTGCACGTTTTCATAGATGCTGTTTCTTTGATTGCCTTCTTCTAAGTTTGAATTCTAACAGACAGCTGCTGACAACACCTCTGCTTTATAATGGCTATTGCTAACGTTAGCTTCACAGACACACACCCTGAAGCTTCAACTTAAAACAAGTATATGGTCTTTTGTTTTATTTCAGCTTTGACATTCAGGCTGTAGTATTCACTAGCTGTCAGTTTATAGTCGACAGCCACATAGCTAGCTGTCAACTGCCTGTCTGCCAAATGATGTGATTGGCTAATGCTAAGTTGTTTATCCAGAGGAAAACCCTCCGCTGGAAAAAAAGCTTCAACCTTCAAAATGAGGGAATAGTAATTACGCAGGCATGGAAACAGCATTAGCATTAAGAAGCTCCAGTTGCTTCTACTGGTATTTGGTTCCCTGTGAACCCGGCTATCACGACACTATTCGGCTGCCAGAGGACAAAAATGTAGGTTGAATTACAGCACAAAGGAAGCTTGTCTGCTATCGTGTAACTGAAGTAGGAAGTGGCATTTTTTTTCTATCTGCTCTCTATCCCCAGGTAACAGCTGAACAACTTAAATATCTGTGGAAGCTCTACACAGCAGATGGAGCGTTAGGGTTAGGGGTGACCAAGGTAAAGAGGGAGAGTGGCAGGTAAAACAAGGTGACCTGACGGGCCGTCACTCGAGCTGTTCCCCACATTGATACGTGTTTCGGTGTGGGCCATTCCTCCACCGCTTGAATCTTGACCGGGTCCGTCTGAAGCTGTCCCTGTGCGATGACAAAACCCAGGAAATTGACTTTCGGAACATGAAACTCACACTTCTCAGGTTTGACGTATAGCTTGTTGTTGAGCAGCCTCTCCAGTACCAGCCTCACATGCTCTACGTGCTTTTCCATGGTCTCAGAGAAAATAAGGATGTCATCTAAATAGACAAATACAAAATGATTGAGCATGTCACTCAAAATGTCATTGATCAACGCCTGAAAAACGGCAGGAGCGTTCGAGAGGCTGAAAGGCATTACAAGGTATTCATAATGACCCAGGGGAGTGTTAAATGCCGTCTTCCACTCATCTCCCTCCTTAATGCGGACTAGATGATAGGCGTTACGCAGGTCCAGCTTGGAGAAGACGCAGGCATGGCAAAGTGGCTCGAAGGAGGGCTCAATCAGAGGAAGTGGGTATTTATTCTTTATAGTGATCTTGTTCAAACCTCGGTAATCGATGCAGGGTCTCAGTGTGCCATCCTTCTTTCCCACGAAGAAGAATCCTGTCCCGAGGGGGGAAGAGGAGGAGCGAGTGAGACCCGAGGCCTTGGAGCTGTTAATATACTCCACCATCGCCTCCCTCTCGGGGCGCGACAGATTGTAGAGGCGGCTGGATGGGAGAGTAGCGTCGGGAAGTAGGTCAATTTCGCAGTCGTATGGGCGGTGAGGTGGCAGGGACAGTGCTCTTTCTTTACAAAACACGGGGGCCAAGTCGTGGTAAAGTGGGGGCACTAAAGATAAATCTGGAGGTTGAGGGATGGCCGGAGTCTTAACCCCCTCAGAGGGGACAGCGGAACGGAAACAGTGGGTGTGGCAAAAGGGGCTCCAGCTGGAAATAGTAGCTGCGTTCCAATCTATGTGAGGGTTGTGGAGTCGCAGCCAGGGGAGTCCCAGCACCACAGGTGAGTCCCAGCACCACAGGTGAGTCCCAGCACCACAGGTGAACAGGGGGAAGGGATAACGAAGAGCTGAACTATCTCCCGATGATTAACAGAGATAACAAGGGTGATAAGTAACGTGCGGTGAGTGATTTCGGCCAGCTTTCGCCCATCTAGGGCGTTCACAGTTGTGGAGGGCTTCCACAGGGAAAGGGGTTTGTTCGACCAGGGAAACAGTCGAGGTAATTATCATCGGTGCTGGAGTCCACGACCACCTGGATGGGTAAGGTCTCCTGAGGCCACTGGAGAGACGCAGGGAGATTTATACGGACGAAAGGGTTGGGGCAGGAGGATGTGTGGCTCCCCAAAGAGCCCTCTGTCAATGGCGAGCCGGACCTTTTGGCAGAGCCGGACAGAAGGCAAGGAAGTGTCCGGGCTGGCCACAGTAGATGCACGATTGCAGTGCTCTTCGGTGTTGTCGTTCCTCATGCGTCAGGCGGGGGAGCAGAGGAGAGATATGGGGACTGACTGGGGGAGGAGCCAGCCAACCTGCGGCTGATGGAATTTCTCTCTGTCTGCCTCTTTCTCATACGATTATCTAAGCGAATAGCTAACGAATTGAGTTGCTCTAAAGAGGCTGGCTCCTCCCTGGCCACTAACTCATCCTGTAAATTTTCAGATAACCCCCGTTTGAAGAAGCTTATGAGCGCAGGCTCATTCCAGCCCGTCTCTGCCGCCAGGATGCGGAACTCAATTGAATACTGCTGCAAACTGAGATCCCTGTCGCAAAGTGAAAATCCTGCCAGCTGCCACTGAGCCCTACACTGGATGGTCAAAAACCTTCCTCATCTCGCCTACGAAGGAGGCGTGAGGGTCAAGAATACTAGAACCCCCCACCCTGCTGCAGGTGCGTGTGAGTGAGCTCCCTCCCGAAGCCGTAAACTCCGCCCAGCCCGCCGGTGCACCTCTGCGAGTAAAACAAAGCACAAGCACAAAAACACAGACACTGCAACCAGAGATCGAGACAGAGCTCTGGGTTTCCAGGTCGAATTGGGATTGGTAGTGTTGTTTTTGTGCTTCGGACAGTAGCCAGGTTGCTACCATCAGTAATACCAAAAGGGGACGTTAAAATGTGACTATGTCTTCTTTGATTTTACCAAAAAAGCTGATGGTCATGACCAAAGTCTGCATCAGTGTTTGTTTGTCCATTCTGGGCTACAGTA
This sequence comes from Diplodus puntazzo, assembly GCA_963678695.2. Lineage (NCBI taxonomy): Eukaryota > Metazoa > Chordata > Actinopteri > Spariformes > Sparidae > Diplodus > Diplodus puntazzo. Next base: position 34,459,355 of record OZ023155.1, on the reverse strand, counting down.
GAAACATGGTGGACTGTTGCCTCTGTAGGTATAAAAGGCTCATTCTAACAAAAACACAACACACTTATGAAAACATGATTTTAAGTATTATATTCCATTTCTGTCTGTAAAAACCCTTAATCCTACACACTGGACCAGGAAATCATAGCCTGTCTACAGCTTGTTGAGCCATGAAGTCCACGATGTATTTCAAGGTCCATGCAGCATCGAGCTCTGCAGGTTCAGACCTCTGTGTTCATCTCTGACCTGCTCCATCCTTGTATCACGAGTAGGTCACTGAGGCCCTGTGGACACGGCTGACTGCTTGCCCTCACGCTGGATGAAAGGCACAATGTGAAGCGATTTCTCCAGTGCTGTTTAAAGCTCCTCCTACAGAATCTGTTGACGCCTTTCAAAAGCAGCTGAAGGCTCATTTAGTCGAACTGCCTCATTATGTTGTCTGGTGTTTGTAATTGTGTGAGTTGTTTGAAGCTGCTGTTGCCCATGTTTTATTGTTTTTTTCTCTTGTTCCTGTTTTACTGGTCTTATCCTTGACAGTTTTGACCTCTGTGAAGCACTCTGTTAACTCACTCTGTGAAAGCTGCAATATTAAATAAACTGTACCATGATCTTAATGTAATGATGTGTAAAGGCAACACTAACTCAGGCTACAAATAAACTAAATGACACACAACCTGTAAGTGCAAAAAATGAAGAGATTGTGGAAGTGTTTTCAAAGCCCGACTGGAACATAAACATGGACGTACTTTAATGCATTTAGAGGCAACAAACTTGTTTTTTCTCCTATTATTATATTAAAACTGCCAGTAATTGAGTCCTCGGGGTGCCTCAGAGTGACACACTGCTTTTTGTGCCCTCTGGTTTGGAGTCTGTCCGATCTCGATGTGACTGTCAGCCATCACCTGTGGACAGCAGTATCATCCTTCAGTGAGATTCTGGTGTTCCTTCTATCTTCATCTCATATCTCCCTCTAAGGCTAAAAATAGGATTCATGGCAAAGTAAAATTAAGTACCAGGCGGTGATTCTGACACTGACATTGGAAATATTATTAACGAACTGCTCTAATGCCGTTTCATACAGAAACAGGTGAATCACAGCAAACAAGGCATGATACATTTAGGCTATACAACCTCCATCACATAATATGTGATGGAGGTTGTTGCTGGTTTTCTCGTGGCTGGTCACATATAGTTCTACATGTTTGTACAAGATCAGCTGCATCTTCCAGAAAAGGTCAATTCAATGTGCATTAATGGCAATAAAATAAGAATATCTTGCTTTTGTCCACTGCCCCAGAACACTGTCACTCTCTGCCAGTGCTAACCAAGTTGTCTCACAAAATCCTGGCAGCTGGTTACCAGGCTACATTTATAACACTGCTACATGCTATGAGTTGAATGCTGACTGTAATTTACATGTTAGCATATGCAAACCTTTTAAAATGTCCCACGTGTTGCCACCCTGAGACACACTGCTTCACTAATTTGAAGAAACTCAATGAAAATGGGCCAAACGCAGCAATGACAACAGAATACAAATAACAAGCGCTATTATGTCAGAAAGACAAATATTTAATCTATCTATTAAAATGAAAATTACATTTCTTAACGGATAACTCTTGGCTCCTCTAGGCTTCCTGGAGAAAAACAGCTCCTTATTGGCCATATGGGGGTCTAGCCTTGTTGTCAGGCCCGGCAGAACCCCTGCTGACACTGCTGCTCTTCTTTTATTCAGTTTAATGTCTGGAGATATTTTTAGGAGCATCACTAATCTCAGCGGAGCAGCCCGGCTTATTTGTTTGGTGGATTACCAGCTGTTGTCATTCATGTTTAAGTTTAGACAGAAAGCACTGTAGTAATTAAGGAAAGAGCAGAGCAACAGCCATGACTGTGATGGCTGTTCAACCAACGAGGTGTCAAAACAAGGTATAGCTTTTCTAATGGAACCACTTCAATTATATAGCATTTATATATATAATCCTATTATTTACCTCAAGGCTTGAGTGGAATCATTGCTGCACTGTCCATTATTCCACTGATTTACAGTTGTGTTGTGTAATTACATCTGTTTCAGTCAAAACTGCATTTTATTTGAAAGCTAGATCAGCAGCAGAGCATTGTAACCTCCCACTATTTAGCATTCAAACTTTTCAAAAGCTACAAATGTAGACAGGTTGAAAAACCAAAAATATGAGCTATTAGTACTGAGGAATTAGAATGACGGACTGTACATTGTGCCCCTGACACGTTTCATTTCAGTGAACTGCCATTCAAAAGCAACTCATTAAAGTACTTTTATGTTCGCAAAACTAAAAAACCCTGCAAATGCAGCTTGTATTGTCCAGAGGATGCACATCTCCCTGTAAATGTATGAACTCCAGTGACATTGAAAAGCATTCTACCAGCTATAATCTGTAACTCTGCTGGGTGATAAGAACAGGAAAGACAGATCCAATATCAGCTAATCGTTTATGTTTGATTATGAAACTAATTAAATTTGAGTCACATATAGCCCAACAACATTTCTCTTTGTTTTTTTGCAATTCAACTGCAATGAAAAGGTGGAACTATCCGAAGTAGGTGAAGGAAACAGAGGGTACGTTACCTGATGGTGGCAGCTGTGCAGACTTCAGGCTGCTAACAACAAGACAGCGAACCTCAGGAGCTGCCTCAATAAAATACTGGCTTGTGAAGGCTACTGTGCTTTACGTTTAAACAGCTGACTAATCATCCGGAGACTGTTCTCTCTGCTCCAGATATCTTGTTAGCTGAGTTACACCTGCGCACATCGGTTCTACAGGTGGCTGCATGCTGCTGCCTGCCAACAACAGTGAGTGAAACAGACACAGTAAGAATACATCGGGGACGATCTTTGTGTTAGTGGAAGGAATGGACTAACATGTTACCTTAATTGTTGCTAAAAGAAAAGTAGTCTGAGTACTCTGTATTTTAAGTACTCTTCACTTGATAATGTATTATCCCCAACACGGATTACCACAGAAGACACATAAATAGTAAAATGAATAATTAGAACTTTTTAAAATAAAACCAACAAGATGTGAAGAAAAAGATTTTTAAGCATTGTGTGTCACTGAGTGTGTGACACTGTCTAACTGACTTACATTGTCTGTGGGGAAAGTGATGTCACTGATACCAGGCACAGGAAGTGTTGGACTTCAAGTACTGAACATTTATTTTCTCTAATTGCTGAGCTCTAATTTGAAATCCCTGATAAAGTATGACCCCCAGAGTCTCATCAGATTGATAAGTGTTCTGATAAACAAACAAGTTCACGTAATCAAGCATCGGCACTGTGCAGCATTTATCAGGAAGAATTATTCTTAGTGAGGAAAAAATAGCATTAATCATAAGAAAGCACCAGGAGAAAGCAATTATGAACTCTGTGGGAATAAGTCTGAGTGTCGATCATTAGCATGATCCATGACATTCTCCCCACAGTGACCAGACACATGCCAGCGCTGTGTCAATATAATGAGACTGGGAGAATTAAAAGTCTGCCTTAATGAGTGACAGAGCTGGCCGTTCCTCATGGAGATTAGAAAAGACTTTTCTCCCTTCAAATTTCAGGGCTAATTAGCATGTTGATCACTGATAAGGGACACAGAGAGTATTGCAGCATGGCTGTGAGATATTTCAGGAGCTTCTGGAACGCTCTGTGCAGGATAAAATATAACTGTGTTTGTGTGTCTTGTAATTTGCAACAACAAACATCAGAGTTTTCAGAATTTGATTTTTCAGTTCTCTGACCTGGAAGACTTCAAAGATATGTTTATATATTTTCTGTTGACGTCATGCTTTGAGCGAAGTAAACAATAACAGAATAACAGAATTGTGAATGAATGTCAGCAGGTGTTTCAGGTGTTCATGGCTCTGGAGGTAAAGTCCTGTTGTAATATTAAGTGACTGTTGGAGCAAAGATACGATTCTCTCCTGCTTGAATCAACTGTGCACCTGATGAACAGCTGCATTGCAGATATATCTGGTTGTTTTATTCAAACTTAAATCTACAACCCTGCAAGCTTAAAGAGAATAGTCTAGCAAGGTCAAACACCTATCCAGTGAGCACACAGTCTGGCTGAACTTGTTCTGCAGATGACAGCGTGCAAATCTCAGATTGTATGTGTCTCGATATGGCGGAAACGTGCTGCTGGTAAAATGGGACATTATTCAGAGTTTGGCCAATCATTGAACAATGAAATGGCACCAAAACCAGAACTTTTAGTTCAAATAAAACAGGTGATGACCAAACACATCCATTACTGAGCTCCAGAGGTGCTAGCAGTTGGAGTTTGTTACCTTTGGACAAAGTCAAGCTTTCTGTTTCTGCCTCTTTCCAGTTTAATGCTAAGCTAAGCTAACTGGCTGCTGGCTCCAGCTTCATACATATAATGGACAGATACTCATTTCTGAGAAAATGAATAAGGATATTTCCTTTAAAATATTAAAGGATATATTAAACCCCACAACTCTATTTTCTCCTTTTGCACTGGTTCAAATGAGTAGGAGCTCTGCTTGAAAATATAGGATGTTCAACTGTTATTAATGATTATAATTAAAGGAGACATATAATGCTTAGTTTCAGGAGCATAATTCTAATTTGCATTACTACTAGAATAGGTTTACATGCTTTAACACATCCGTTTCTTCATAATTTCCAGGGCTGCCGCTCTGTATTCCCTCTCTGTCTAAAACACTCTGTTTTACCTCCTGTCTCTTTAAGTCCCCAACAAATACCAGTCTCCTCTGATTGGTCAGCTAAAACATGTCTGAGCCAGCATCACTAACAACAGCACTGTAGCTGTGCAGCCCATTTCTTACATGGAAAAGAATGAAAGGCGGGACTACTGACTGAGGTTTTCCAGGTTTAGTGTTTCCTGTGGGAGGATTTTCTGTTCTGGACTGTGACCTTTTCATCTGTCGGGATCTTTTCCATCCATAGACATGAATGAAAAAGCACAGTCAGTCTCCTTAGGGACTTTTGTCAGCCGGTATGTTGTAGTCACAGATACATGTGATAGAAAAGCACTTGAGTTAGAATCAAGTCTTTGAGGTTCGCGACAGTCTGTCTCATCATTTGAGTGCAGTGCACCAATCAGCACATTTAAGCAGATACTGTAAGAAAATGCGATATTTGTGTCCTTTTAAATTGAAATTAGAGCCACTTGGGACACTGAATTTCCCCTGAAATTACATTTTCATTAATGTGATAGGTAGTTAAATTTCCACTAGTTACTTTGGGCTGTCAGCACTAGTGCAAGTCAAAGGGCAGGAAGGAGACATGACCTCATCTGCCACAAAACTGTGTAAATGGGAGGAGATTGTTTATGCCGTGCAGCTTCGCTCAGTCCTGAGACATAGAGCCTGTAAAAATGATTAGACCCACCACATAAAGCGAACACAGCTATCACCTCAGAGGCTTCCCTCCACACAGGCTCATGGCAGCAGGATCCCAAAGGGTATTGATTTTGGAGCTGTTGAATGACTGGGTGCCTGTAATGGCCGAGCCTCTGTAGCTTTACCACCGCGTAGAAATCACAGCATGGATGAACACGAAGGAATCAATCGCTGCACTGAGACTTTGATTATAGTTCTCATCCTGAAACACCTGCGAAGGTATCAATCTTTGCTAAAAGGGGAAATCAGCACTGCTGGTCGAACACAACTCGAGTTTGTGTATCTGGAGTGTGTTATATACATTTTCATGATTGCAATCTGCATGTAGAGTTTAGTGGCCAGTAAATGCTAGTGTTGTTCTTATATATCAAGGTCTGCCTAAATGTAGAGTAAACATTACAATATAAATCCACACGCTGGATGATTCATAGACACTTTGAGCTGCTCTAATGCAATAAAACACGCTGACAGCATGAAAATAGCTGAAGAGAAGCTCAGCCCTGAGGAGCTCCACTCTGATGACTTGAGAAGTCGGTGTCCTGCAGGTTTTTGTTCTGCCCTGAAGACGTCTGTTGGATACAGACCGGCTGTAGCTCATTAACTCTCACTGTACAAAAACTGTAATGGAACAAAAACCTGCAGGACACCGGCTCACCACAAGACGAATTAAGAAGTCTTAAAGGACCTTTTCACCGAGTTATCTCCCCCGTGATAGACTGACGTGATAATATACACCATTACACGTGTCAGTGCTATCAATATCTCATAGGCCTGCACAGGGAGAGCAGCGGCAAGAAGAAATACTGAGCAGCTCTCCTGGTTTCCAATTCTTCGTGTTATCTGGGGCTGAGAAATGAGAGGTCTGGAGGGTAAAATGGAATCTTTCTGCCTATTGCTCTTCCTGTGACGACGTGATCAGGAAAAAGATTTCCGGGATGAAATCAGTCTACAGCATACAGAGAACTGCAGGAGTGATGGTTTGTGATTACATGTCATGTTATAGAGTGCACACTGGTGGAAATGAGTGAACTCATGTGCACTCTGAAGGTAGTATTTTAAAGGAATATCTTTCTTCTTCTGCTCTGCCACATCTCAGATGGCATTACTACACTCTATTAATTGACTTCTATAGTTACTTGTTATTTTTCCGGTTAAGATAAATGTGATCATTTATGATACAGTGTTTTGCTAACATTTAGCTTCTGTCTTCAGTGTGATAACGGCATTAATTCCAGGGTCAAATGACGCTACAGTAGTCATGGCTGTGTTTCCGCTCCAGATGGGGATGGTAGTGATGGAAACTGGTAGCGCTATAGTGCCCGTTGGGCTTCAGGACGTTGGCGTGTCAATAGTTTTCTCTCCGTCTCTGTAAAAAGGAACTGGCGATCCAGTTCTATAATAGACTAAACAATGGAGTTGTTGTCCCGTTGTCATGTTGTCCTGTCTTGTCGTTTGCGATCCAGCTGCACAAACTTGGAGAAGCTCGGGGGGAAAGTTGTCTGGTACCACTGGAGTATAGAGCTACATCAGCTGTAGCTCAAACCAACTGTGTTTTGTTTATAATACTTGTTCTGTTACCTAACTAGAGTTTCAACGGAAGGATTTTTATTGTAATTTATGTTTTCACATAGTGCTGTTGGTACTGAAGGTTCTGAGCACTCCTTCCATCACTGGCGGTACACAGAGAAGTTTGTAAATCTTGTTTGACATCAGTTTAGGAAGCTCTAAATCTTTTTGCTCCATAGAAAACCTGCTTTTAGCTCTACTTTGTTTCCTTTTGTTCTGATCTCCTATCAATCTCTCCTGTAGTTATGCTGCTGGAAGCCACTGCAGCAAACAGAATAACGCATTTCAGTTTGAATAATGACAATCCAAGGAGAACATATCGAGCCTGTTTTGGGCCCTTTGTTACAGATCTGACTCTTTGTTTATAATAATTTATCACAGCGAGACACTGAGCGCACACCAGCACAAACCCTCCCCACATTCAGTTTGAGATTCCAGCAGAGATATACTGCTTCCACGTCCTTCCACGCAACCTCACTTTAAACACAAAGTACCATTGAAACATATGAGCACATGCAGATGTATTTCCACTCATCTGTCATGTAGACCATAGTGTATTTACTTAATTTTCCGTCTCATTTAAACCTTTTTGTTCCTCTGAGAAAAAAGACCTGTTATCAACCAACCGTTCACATGTTCTCATTTGTACTGATGGCCTGTGAAGTTGCATCTGTCCTTTTTAAATATGTTTCATCGAGACAGCAACAGCTTCAGAGCAATTCCTCTTGACTTAATTGGCACACAGTTATTGCTTTTATTATCATTAGCCTTTCTCCACAGAGCACAAATGGATATTCATCGTTCACAGTTAATTCCTGCAACCCATTTGATAATAGCAAGAACGTGTATTTGGAATTTCTCAAGCTAATTCAACAGCTGTCTTGTTCTATATTATGAAAGCAAAATGCAGTCTTTTCCCATCAAATGATCCCATTGAGTCTGACTGTTGCCTTTGGTCCAAAGAGGAGGAGTCAAATTCCTTATTAAAGGCAGATTAATGGGGAAATATTCAGAGAGCCACAGGGAACGGGTCTGTGTGTTTTGCAAGTAATGGTGAGTCTCAGTTTCTTACTCTTAACGATGTCCCTCTGCTCTCTGCTGTGATTTCATGGTCTCAAAGAAACTCCAAAGAAAGCATTCAAGCAAAGAGCCATTTAGAGCCGGGAGTGAGATGATAAAAGCAAAGAGTACAGATGTTTTTCTCTACCTTCAAAGATCACCTCTTTGTTTTCTTTTTTGTCAAAAAAATTAATGTGTTGAGCTTTAGCTTTAAAGGCTTAGGACACTCAGCAAAGCACGCTCACTGTAAAGACAGAAATGGAATCATTTTATAGAAGTTGGAAACAAGTTGGAACATCCTAACGTCCTGCTGAAGTCTGGCTCCAGACTGCTGAATTGTTGTAGACATCTGGATTTTTCAGGGATTGAGTCAGTTCTGCTGTCCTGCACCTTTACACTTTGTTCAAAGACAACCGAGCCAAACCAGACGTTTTAAGAACAGGAAGCCAGGAACAATGTGATGCCACAGTGGCAGCAAAAAATGGCTTGAGTGTGGCAGAGGTCGACACAACTGTGTGAGCTGCTGTTCTTCTGTAAATGAACTGTAAATAATCCCACTATACACATTATGTGTCTCAGACTGAAAAAATAGGATTGATCATCAAGCTTCTCTGCTCAATATGTTAATAACTCACATTTGTTTGTCACCACATCTTCTGCCATTTGGTATCAGTCATCTGCCATCTAGTTGCCACAGATGTATTAATACGACTGCATGTAGGGGAAAAACTGACCCAGTCGGAAGGTTAAAGTGCCTGTACAGCCTGAATCTGCTGCAGAACTCTTGACCAGACACGGACTCTACATTTTAGCAGTGAGGCTGCACAGTTGAACTTTCACTCTTTTAAAACTGCAGAGGAGAAAGATTTTTCTCCAAGGATCACCGGTAGGTCAAGAAATATCACAAAAGGACAAAATGGCAGAGATTTCAACGAAGCTTCTGCCATATTTTGTCAGACCGCCTCTGTGCTGGCCTCCCTCGTCACACATTGGTGAGATTATTTTTTTGGTGCAGAACTCTGGTACATAATAATAAGTTATAATGACTGTCTTGGGAAGAAACTATCTTCAAAATGTCAAATTTATATGAGTGTTCACTTGACTGAATTGTATTTTGACATTATGTTATGGCTTGTTTCAGGATTTCATCAGCCTGAAGAGGCTGAATTTTCTCAACCCACAGTGGAGCATATTTTTTAAGCCCAAAATAAACTCTTAAAAATCCCCTCAAATTGGAGTTAACTGGAATCTCACACAGCGCAGCGCATTAAATTCAGACAATGAAGCCTGACAGAACAATAGACATTGATTTCAGATGGTTGTTTGAGAGCACCTCTTAAAACAAGCAGCAGTGAGTCAAAGACACCGTGGGCATTATGCTGTTACCCAGTCAGTCTCTCACCTTTCACTCTGCCATGCTTAGAGATTCATTCATGCAGGTGCTGCCAGAAAGACCTCAGTGGCACCGGCAGCCCTGCTTGATGTACTCTAGTGAACTAACAGCACTCACATCCAGCATCATGCAAACGTCTGCAATACACAGAGGACGTGTAGCCACCATGTCTTTGAAGAACAAAATGTCTGCTATGAACTCTGTTGTGACCCCCTGAGATGATCTAGTGCTCTCTGTGCTTCACACTTGAAAAAAAAAAACAAGAAAGCCACACAGCAGCTCTGTGAGGCGCAGTGGTGCTCTGCATGAGCTGAACACTGATGTCAGTGTGCCAACATGCTCACAACAACAGTGCTCAGCACATATAGCGTAACCATGGTAGGTCTGTGTGCTGGCATGTGTTCCTGTTATAGTCTGGTAACCAGGTGAATCTGCTGGCTCATACTTCTCTCTCTCGCTGGCAGATGCATCCGGCTCTCCTATTGTTCAGACAGATTCTCAGCTGACCTGGTTTGCAGGCAAATAACAACTGTTTGTCTAATATGGGATATGGTTTGATTTTTTGAGTTTGTGTGCAGTCAGAGGTGTGATACAGTGGAGCGTTCGTAGTATGAAGGAGACTGGCGGTAAGAAAACTTTCACTCAATTCACCTCAGCAGTCGTCCACAAACTATTTCTGAACAAATTTGAGTTGAGAAATAAGAAATCTATTTGCTGAATCCAACAGTTGTAAGGCAAAGGCACATCCTCACTGCCTGCGTTCAGCTGAACGAGTGACCGTGTTAGTGTCTCCTGTTGGCCACTGTAGGCCTAGTTCACACTGGTCTGTCTGGTAACATTGGTTGTAGTTCATCTAAACTACAATTCAGAGTAGTTCATACTTCATCTGCTCTGCTGCTAGCTTAATTAGCTCAGCACCGCCTCACACATTTGATTGCTTTAACTGGTTGTAGATCTTTCCAGCTGTCTCTGGAGGCGTTCTTATGTGTTGTGCACATTCATACCGCCCGCTGAGAATTAAGAATGAGTGAATGAATAAATAAGAGGTTCAAGAGTGATTGACTTTCTGCTATTGACCTGCCACTGCCAGGCTGGTCTTATCCAGGCACTGCAGATGTGAATTAGCTTCAAGCCAACTCTAGTACAATGCATCAAATGTCAACATTTATGTTTAATGTTGTACACGAGCCCTCTACAAACAAAGATGAATTCAATTAATTAAATCCAAGTACATGAAAATTCCTAAAAGAAAATTAACCTCACCATCAGTTTGCTGCAAGTCTTTTTACCTCCAATTTCCACTGGAAATTACTCGAATACTCGAACCACAACCGGTGGGGATTGGCGGACGGCGGACTGCGGAGCAAAAGTTACATTACTTCCTACATCAAACACTGCCGTCCGCTCACCGGCCGCACTCACACAACTCATTGTTTTTTATTGCTAATAGGCCTATGTCACTATCTTCATTTATTATGTAGTATATTTTCGCTTGCAGCAAACACATTTACACGTTTGTCTAATCTTTTTGCGCGCGCTATCCGTGGTGCTGAAATCCCCACTTCCAGCCACACTCGCACAACTCTGAAATAAACTGTGGCCCATGGGTGCGATCTGCCGGAGAATGACCCCTCTGCTCGTTCGTTTTAACATAACTTGTCTTTGTGGAAGGTTAACAAGGTATGAGTGGATTGAGCAGTACTGCTCAGTTTGTCTTTGGAAAAAAAAGCAGAAGAGAAGACAATAGGCTACCCATGTATTTTTGATTCAATACAAACTACATGAAATTGTGTATCCATCTCTTATAGTGATAGACGGATTATTATGACCACGGGCCTACACACGCAAACTGTGCGCACGCAAAGGCGCTGTAAGGCAAAGGCGCAAAGGCTGTTACATTATTACATTGAATGTAATAATATCCGCAAACGTAATAAACCTCAAACACCTATAATACTACTGACCGTGCGTGCAAAATCCAGCTGCTGACCCTCCGCTCCGCTGTCACACAACGGATCCCCCGTCCGCGCTCCCTCTCTCTCTTATAATTGTTTGCCCGAAAAATAATTTCCATGACGAAAACATCGCCTGATATTTAAATTTAAATTCCCATTGACATTACAAATCTCAAGAAATCTGGATGTATTGCTCATTTGTAAACACAACACTTATCAGTCTATAGGCAAGAATCTAAAGGTGTATTAATTCAATCCATTTCAAATTCGCTTTATTGGCATGAATGCCACAACAACAACAATATTGCTCCAAGCACCAAGAACCACGAAAAGAATACCTAGCACAGTACCATTATACTTGCTGTGTGTGTGTTTATGCGAAATAATGATGATGATAATAATAATAATAATAATAATAATAATAATAATAATAATAATAATAATAATAATAATAGCTTTGAACATTATCACAATTAAGTTATCAATCTCTGATGTAAACAAAATGCAAACATTACAGACTTCTTACCATTTTTCTAAAAGTGTCTATATTTTAATTGAGAATAGTTTTTATATAAATTACACAAAAGAAAATGATTTCAGCCATAAGCGGTCATATTGACCGCACATCATTTCGATCTTTGTGAATTTACTTCCCCCAGGGGGGGGGGGGTTTCCCCAATAGCCTTTTCGGAATAGCGGGGTCTTTGAAAAAAGGGAAACCCCGCCATTACGATGAATTGAAGTCTATGTTCGGAACAGCGACAACAGATATTCTTGTATGTGGACTGAAGCAGTCCAGAAGAGCCTTAAACCTGCACATCTTCTAATGCAAGACAAATTCTGATGGTGGCAAGCTTACAAGAAAACGACCTTCTCACTTGATCTATTACCTCAGAATAAAGTTTCCTAATGAGCTTATGGTCTCGATTGCTAGTTTCAAGTCTTTTCCAATGGAGCCTGATGTTCATTATAGAAAATATGGTCCCATTTATAGTAAAATGGATGATAAAGCAGGGTGTGCTTTACAGCGTGGCTACCTTACAATTGACAAGTCGCTACCATGGCATGTCCTCAGGTTCTCAGTAAAACCTGATCAGGCTAGAGGCCGAGCAGTATGCAAAGCTGGTCTCAACAGCAAACCTGAGGCTTCAAACCAACGGCTGACACCCCTGCAAGTTAACACAAGTGGTGGACAGACAAAAAAAGTTCAACACTACGGCTTTAAAATGTGCAGCACAAAGCTGATAGTAGACTTCTAACCCTTTCACACACTAACACCTGCTAACATCTGGCTCTTGTCTTCAATGTCGTGATTTGCAGTTATTCATCGACTCCAGCTCCCAGTGTTTCAACTTTTCAGGCATGATGCTTTGAAGTGTGTTGAAGTTAAGACCGCTGGCTCGTTAATACTTTGAAATCCGTCTCTGTTCAAGCAGCTCTCCAACATTGTTCCGTCAGCACTGAGTATGAAAGAGACTGAAGTAAAATATATTTAAAAAGTAACCGTTAGTAGCTCCTGTTCCTGTCAGTTGCCTGATACGTACTGCACATGTGTAACTCTCAACAGAGATGAGAAGAAGCAAGATTTCTCACTCCTGAGCAAGTTCCATGATCAGCTCTGGAAAAACAATGCATCTCCCTCAGAATGTTACTGATTAAACCTTTTTTTTTTAAGTTTTAACCTCTTCTGGATGCAGTCTGAAGAGGTTTATGACATGCTGCTTTCTATTTGCTGGTTTTCTGCAAAAACACAAAAAAGGCTAATTGTCTCCTGGTAATGTGAAATGAATCAAATGCCTATTTTTTAGCAGTATTAGCCTCGTACCCTCATATACACGTTAACTTTAATATTGAAGTGGTATTACTCAGATATTCAGAATTGATGATCTAGTGCTATTTTACTGATGCTCTGGAACCATTGTCTCTCAAAGTATGTCACCTCCCTGGTCACTTCCCCGTGTGAGAGTCAGAGCCGTGTCCTCGCAGAGGCCTTGATTGATGAGCTCGTAACTGTTTAAAGCGCTCACATGGGCCCACAGTAAGAAGATGTATCACCTATCAAGCAGCTCATCCCGGCAGCCACAGAGAGGAGGGGTGGAGAGGAATGAAATGTGGCTCTTTTAACAAATTCAAAAGTGGATAGAGGGAAACTGTATATCACCTCTCCCAGTTCATCCTCGCTGCTATTATTGTCCAACCTCCTCATCTCTCTCTGCTCCTCCGGCCTGTCGGCTGGACAATCTACAGCTCAACGATCGGCCTGACTTCACCAACTCTTTCTCCTTGACAGTCTGGTCATTTCTTTCTTGCTTTTTCCTTTCACTCTCTTACACATTGTGGAGTCTGCTGCCTTTTCCTCAATTTACACCTCATAGAGTCCTCACAGACAGATGCCTATTATCGCCCGTGGCCTTTTCCTCCTCTCTGATAAATGGTGTATGAAATAACTCAGCTGTCCTCCCTCTTCCCTTTGTGTCTCCACAGTTCTTCATCCTCCTCCTGCTCATCTTCTTCCTGGAAATTCTGTCCATAATGCTTTTCTTCATCTATCAAGACGAGGTAAGACACCTTGATATCATGTTGTAGATATTTTTTCCCAGCTGAACAAAATAATAAGTGGATGTGGAGAAGCCCTTAATATGCCGTGCAGATTGCTGATGTTTCAGATAGAAGCTGGCATGTGAGAGGATGTGTTTCGGCGGCGAGGCTGTTTTTGAAGTTGGTACAAGCTTTGTTGTTTGTTGGTTAAGGGGAAAAGCATGTGAGCTGACAGTCTGCATACACAATGCTCTAATGACACGGAAATTATTTCAGCTTGGTTGGTGCTCACACATCTTCTGGTCTCTGGGCTACGACCAGCAAAATAAAACACTGTCTACAATTTCCTTTCCTTGTTAATAAATCCCAATTTATCTCTGTTCATGCATTTTGGATGATTTCCACTGTAAATAAACAAGTCAGGCAGGAGAGAGAGGAGGCTGAGCTTTGCCTATCCTAATATACATTTGTAATCCCTTCACATATTCTGCTTAGGTTTTAATTATGTATTGAAAGGGCATGTTAAATTCCATCCATCCTTATCTTTATTAAGGGTTTGAGGGCTCGATTCTGGATTTGTTGTGATTTGTTTCTCTACAATAAGTACATAGTATTATTATTACATGGCATGTATGTAGGCATTAACAGTGTGTCTTCTATTATGTCTGTAAACATCCATCAAACACAGAATAACAATCATTATCTTCACAATGGGTATTAGTGTGAGATTAGTGAGATTAGCTTGACCACTGGAGGGAATTGAGTCTGGGTTGATGCCATGAGTGACTCATAAGTTTGAGAATATCGTCCTAGTGCCTTTTAAACCTGCCTCTGAGCCTGTGAGAGTTCTGCACATATTATCTTGAAATGAAAGACATGCTGGTTCCACAGACTGACTGTGACATACTCCCTTAAAAGTGCAATTACATTCTTAAAGAGCTCATATTATGCTAATTGTCAGGTTCTAACTTTTATTTTGGGGTGTTTGTAGAAAAGGTCTACATACTTAAATTTTCAAAAACACATTATTTTTCTCACACATTGCTGCTGCAGCCTTTTCACACACTGTGTCTTGAACGCTCTGGTTCAGCTACAGAGTGAGACATCTCGCCTCTGTTCAACCTTTGGTGAGAGTTGCACATTATTGAGAAGGATCAAGCCAATCAGAGGCAGAGTAGGATGAGTCATGCCGAGCAAGGTAGTGTGATCAAAAATAACGCTGCTACAGCAGTAGCAACTGTCTGTCTGCTGACTGACTGGAGTGAATACATTTTATAATGAATATATAAAAGTGTGTTAGCTTTTACATAGTGATGCACATAAGTTACAGACGTAAAGACTCGACTCCACACCAGCATTTCAGGCATTGCAGGAGCAGCAAACTCAAAAAAGCACAATATGACCTCTTTAACAAACCAAAGAGCCTGAATGTTGTACAATAATAGAATCAATCATCCAAAGCGTGTACGCTTAATCAAATTACTAGTTAAATTAAATTGCAAGCAACAAGCAATAACAACAAGAACAGCAGCAAAGAACAAATGACTGCTTCAGATCATTTCATGGTTGATCCTCTATTAATTAGCAACTGCCACTTCAAATTCCATTTAGGGCTGCAACTATTGTTTGTTTTATTGCAGATTAGGATGTTGATTATTTTTTGGATTAACTCATTAATTGTTCAGACAATAAAAAGTCCCAGATATTTGGGAAACATCATATCATCATATAACATACATTATATACAATTAAATCACACTTGAGAGGCTGGAGCCTGAGAATGCTCAAAGCTGCTTGAGAAATGATTGTTATCATTGATTGATTTTCCAAAATGTTGGGAATTAGGCTTCATTTTTTTATAATGGACTAATTGATGAATCAACCAATCCAATGTTTCTACTGAGAACTGAGAAGTTGACAGTTTGTCTGACTTGATTTAAAATGGAATTGCATTTTTATAGTGAGTCCATTTAAACATTTAGACATTTTCCATCTCAATGACAGACTCGTGTCAGCCCAGTCATCAGGATATCATATCAGCAGTAAACATTTCTGCAAACCACAGATGTGTCCAAGGTTGACATTTGTAGGAAACATGGGATATAACGTTCACATTAGAGGCTTATTAATTAACTTTCACATCAGGAGGTGAAGGGGACGGTGCAGGTGACGGTGGCGTCATTATTACAGCCAATAAAGCTTCTAAACAGCTGACGGCATATCCAGTCACACCAGTGGATGCTTTCAAGGACACCTGGGGAACTTTCCAGCCATTTTGGTAGCATCAAAAGCATGTGTGTGTGATTATAAGTTGAACTTGGGATATTACCTTGCGTTTTTGTGGCAACCTAAATTTTCTATTTTTCCGTGGGAAGTCGGACCATCTCCATCCGTGACTGTTGCAATGAACACAGGTATTTTAAGCCAAACAAACCAACCTAAGGAGACCACAAGCACAGCATTATGACAAGGGAGAAATAAAAAATAATTCACCCCAAACAGACGTAAAGGTGCCGTTTTTACTTGTCTATGGTTTTACAGTAAATTAAGCTAACAGTTATTTGGGGTATTGGGTTGCTTGAGTATGCTATTATCAAATTGAATTAGAAAATCACAAAAAAAATTCTGCTGTTGCTGCAATTGAATTTAGTGAGCAGTATATCGGACACCCCCTCGGGGCCCTCAATACAAACACTGCCAGGTGGAGTGGACTTTGGTTTAGAGCCACATCATAAATCATTGGAAATTTCTCAGCTTCTTGCGTTACATTATTCATGTGATGGGATGGAGAACATTATCCCTGAAGACTCAGGCCAAGGCCAAATCTGACTCTGATCCCTTTGTACATTTGGGTAAATAACAACCTACTTTGATATTTCCCCCGTATCTCTCTCTGAATTAGACTTGCGACCATAGACCTTGGACCTGCATGCATTTTGAACAGGATTTTACCTCTTTGTTATTGTAATTTTGGCATCATTACATAAATGCCTAATGTGTTGTATTTCCATCTGAGTTTGTCTTTGGCAGTGTAACCCAATGAGAATTCCTGGAGTGGCACGTTCTTCTGGGCTTTTAGCCAATCGGCACTGCTCTGTTTAGCTTTTAATGAATGTTGGTTTTTTTTTTGTCACACCTCACCTTCTCTTAGGGACTATGTTCCCTTATGTTCAGTGCACCCCATTATTCAGCCTCTGAATAATTCAGTTTTGTCTGCCCAGGAGGCAATTAGCAACAGAACAGAGTATAAAGTTAGTGATAGTCCAGAAGTTCTGCAGTGCTGGTGCACTGAGGGAAATCACTCACAGTAAAGAATGGGCAGCCATCGCCAGACTGCCATTGATATTTTTTCAACAGCATGCAACTTGTTTACTCTGAAAATGTGATGAAGGCTGGAAAACTGAAAGAAAACCTGTACAGTATAATATCACAAAGCAGCCTACATAATGGTGTCTCTTTATAATGGTGCAGGGAATAAACTGACATAATAAAGTAGACAATCTGGAAATATATACAATATACAGTGAAATAGTTAGTGTTGTAGATGAAATGAGAATGAGGAATTATTGTTTGTTTGTTTTGTTTTTATAAATGGCCATTTGAGTCCGATAGTCAGAGGGAGGAGTTGAACAGTTTGATGGCCACAGGTAAGAATGACTTCCTGTGGCACTCAGTGGTGCATTTAGGAGCAATTAGTCTCTGGCTGAAGGTGTTCCTCTGTTTGACCAGAGCGTTGTGGAGAGGGTGAGAGCCATGCTGCAGTATCGCCTGCACCTTCGACAGCATCCTCCTGTCTGACACAGCAGTCAATGTGTCCAGCTCCACCCCCACAAGATCACTGGCCTTCCTGATCTGCTTGTTGAGTCTGTTGGCATTTGCTACTCTCCCAAAGCGTCAGTATTTGATGAGCTTTTCTTACAAATAGGACCTTTAGAGGATAAATTCTCATACACACTAGAAACAGTCATTATCTACTCATCATCATGTGATGGGCGAAAAATTTCTAGAGCGTCACAGCAACACACTGTTGCAGAACTCTTCTCGCTAACTGATGCAGATGCAGATGTGTTTAAAATGTTATAAACCTAACAGACCTCCTCGTACCTGCCGGCCCTCCTGATTTCCTGGGTACATCCCGTTTTTCACTGCCCTCTCCCAGTTTCCACTCAGGGTTAGAATTTTCACATATTTCTCCCGATTTAGGAAATGTTTAAAACGTTCCCCCTTCTTATTATCATTACCTGATTCTGGCACTGATTCAATCCCCACGAGAGGCTGACAAACAGGGCAGTGGCATGCACAAAGTCTCTAAAGGACATGGGCAAAAAGATTCAATGAAAGTGATGAATATGACTTTATACCACGGATTTATGCTAGTTTGCCCTTGAAGGCAAGTCGAGGGAAGGACCCCCAGACCATGGCTGTGGTTTGGAAATCCTCATTATTCTTGAGGTTGGCAAATATGCTATGGCAAAGACACTATTCACACCCTCGATATGCAGTGAAGCTTGGGCACCCATTTCATGCATCTTTCAGTGACAGCTACAGCAAAGCTTTTAGCTTTTTAAAGGGTTTAAGTAACATCTTTCCAAGTCGCTTCCGGCTTAGTGAGGACATAATGACTGAATTGTCTTTTTTGGGTGAACTTACCCTTGAAGGGTAGAGTTATGTTTAGCTAATGTAAACCACTTGGCTATGGTATAGAAAAAATCACTATGATGGAGATAAGATGTGATATCCTATTTATGTTTTATGTACTCAACCTTTATATTGTTTGGATGCTATAAGAATGTATAAGAATGATATATCTTGGTGTCTTGTATATATCGTAGTGTCTTGTATATATCTTAGTGTCCTGTATATATCGTAGTGTCTTGTTAGATTGCGGAATGCTCACACTACTGATACTAAGTTTTATTTTGAGTGCCCTCATACTAGCATTAAAAGAATAAATACACAAATTAACTAATAAAAGGATCTGTCTCTCTTCTTTATGTTATTTCAACAATCAGTTTCACAAAATTACAAAAGCTCCCTCTTGGTGAATGAACTCTGCTGCTGCTGTGTTTAGCATTCGTCTCGTCGTTTGGGGAGAGAGAAAAACATACGAAAGTGGAATAACTGCTGATCATAAGAGGCGAATCATCAGGAGTGATTTCTCCTGGATGCGATGAAGACATTAAGTGAAAAGAAATGTTCAACTAATCTTTTTGATGGTAATGAAAATGTTTTCTGTGTGTCCTTTTAAGGATGCACCTCATAAATCATGCTTCCTCGCGCTCCTCTATGTGATAGAACATTAGCAGTTTTTATTAATACAAAGTTTTAGTATCATTATCAGTGATGCTTGCCCTGGTATTACTTGTTCTCGGACCAAAACCTCATTTTGTGGCAGTCCCCCGAAATCAAAACGTTAACAAACCCTTTAAACACGAGTTCGTAGGGGAGTGTGTTCTGGCTCTGGTACTGAAGCAGGTGAAAGGGGCTGTTGAGGAAGAGCTTGGTGCATTGTTTGAGAGTTTCCCACAAATGAATACCTGGGGTTATGTTTACTGCTGGAGGATTCACTTTGAATGTGGCATTAATAAACTTAAACTTAAAGGTGAAAAAACATTCAGCCCAAAGATAATTGACCATTACTTCCTTCCAGGCACACAAAGATGTTTGGACCCACAATTAATGAGAATCTTACTCTGATTTTACCCCCTAGAGTGTCCTGTAGTTGTTAAAGCTCGAGTTAACCTCTGATTATCACAACCTGCGGCTTCTTTCCTCCTTCATCGCATTGGTAACTCCAAGCAAGCATTCCTCCAGATGCCACGACTTAGTGTGTACAGCAGTAGGTGCATGATGATGAACTCCATTCCAGGCTTCAGGGATGGTCACGCTCAGTGGTCCAGTTTATTACACCTGCTTTAGACCTGATAAAAAGCCATGTGACGCAGCTGGGAGCAACTTCAAACAGCTCTCAGATCTGCCATGCGGCTGAAACGGTCACCGTTTGTTTCACTTTGTTGGTTCCTAAAGATGATGAAAAGGTCCTGCGAGGTTAACTTCAGTGGAGCCACTGTGACTCAAAGTGTCAGAGAGAATAAAAGAGAGACTGACTCAGCAGTGTGATATTGAAAATTGATGCATGAGTGTTTTATGCCATCTCCACGCAGGTTTACAGGCTTGTCTGCTTGGCTTTATTATCACCTCAAGGGAACATTACCCCACCCGACAAACATAAATAGAGCAATAACAGCAGACCACCAGTGATATTTTGTTAAGGACTGGGGAACCATCAGCTATCATCATCTTTTGGCAATTATCATTTGTATTATGCTTCTCCAATTAGTGGCATCAGTAGCAGGAGTGTAGTAGGGGAAATATGAGTGGAAATAGGAGGAGGAAGAAGAGGAGGAGGATGAAGAAGAAGAGGAGTGGTAGAGAAATTCTGATCTCTTGACAACAGTCCAAAGGTATTTTCATTGAGAACCTATTAATTTTTGAGTTAATGAGCCTCATCAACCTCTTAAGTATAGTTAAGTGATTAATCTAATGCTGTTAGCACAATATATAAATTACGTTGGTTGTTTGGTATGTTTGGTTATTGGCATATGATTTTATAATTCCACCATCAGTCTGCAGTGTGTGCCAGAAAAAGTCATGTAACCATCATTAAAAGTCAATATAGAACATTACCAGAATAGTGTTCTGGTAGTTAGTTATGAGCTGTTTGGGAGGGCTCCCAAAATAATGGCAATTACTTCTAATTACTTCCAATACAGATGCCTCATGTGAGCAAGAATTAGCAGTCAGCCAACACAAAGACAAGCCCACAAAAAGCCAGCAGCCTCACAGCCTCACCTTCAGCAAATGCTACCAAGCTCAAAAATACCATTTCGACAGAGCCTTAAGATCGATTCATACATAAATGTCAGAAGGAGTAGCAATGATCTCCAGATGACAGAGTCCTACCTGCTGCCAACAGAATGTACAGGAAAACACTTTGAGCCCGAAGCTGCCTAAAACTATTTTAGCTTAAATTCAGACTGAAATTCAACCTTGATGAGAGAACTGAAGTCTATAAATAGGGTCTCTGCATGTTTGATCAAGTCAAATTTAAGACTTTTTAAGACCACTTTAAACAAAATTTAAGACCTACACGAAGTACGAAAAAGTAAGGAATAATAAAGTCCCAGAATTACTTTCAAAAATAACCAAATTTATTGCCATTCACAGAGCAACTCAAACGATTAAGAATGGAGTGAATGAGTGTTTCAGGGTTATTATAGTTTTTACATTTCATTAGTTTTTATTTTAATTTGTTTTTTCAGTTTCCTTTTTATTTCAGTTTAATTTTAATTAGTTTAACAAGTGATTAGGTAGCGTTTTTATCTGGGAATTAAATTTAGTTAACTATAATAACCGTGGTGTATGTGTGTGTCATATATATATATATATATATATATATATATATATATATATATATATATATATATATATATAGACAACATGCATTTTTTTTGATAAATGTACACACACACACACACACACACACACACACACACACACACACACGGTGATCAAAATACAAAGCACCTTCGCTTTCAACGTCGGAGCTGAAATGAAGAAGGTTTGAATGTCGCTTGACTGTGAGACGGCAGAGGCGGCACAGATTTTGGGTCGAACCGATCTGGACAACTTGGACCGGGACTGGTGACAAAGGCGTACAGAAGTGTGTGGTAGCATGACTTTTAAAAGCTAACTGGTGTTTTTTTCCGATTTTGTGTGTGACACCAGCGCTTTCACACCAAGTGTGCCCAAGTTGAGAGTCCTCTTGCAGAGTGTTCACTGCGTTTCAGATTCATTATTTTACGGCTTTTAACAAACTGAATTTTGGTTGTTCAAGCCGACACGTTGTTGAATTTACACTTTCCCATAGCAGGTTCCGCAGTTGAAGTCTTTCCGGAACTGGTGAAGTGTTCGGCGATAAATTCCGACCGGGCTGTTGACAAAATGCCACTTACATTCCAGGATACTTCAGACAGAAGTAAAAGCTAATTGTGAATCTCACCAACACATTTCCCCAAAACAAAAACAAAAAAAAACCCAAAAAGGCGACGATGGAAGCGGTAAATGAACGTACATATAAACAACGTACATATTTAAGACCTGACTAAATGTAATTTAAGACCTATGTGCAAAATATAGATGTACTTAAGACTTTTTGAGGCCTTAATTTTAGATACATAAATTTAAGACTTTTTAAGGATACGCGGACACCCTGATAAAGGTCATGTTTGCTTTGTCACACCATCCATATTTATGTAGCCTAGATTTTTACATGCTAGCTAACATGCTAGAGTTTTATCAGTTAGCTCTTCAACCGCAGTAGCTCAACAAACTAGCACCAGCACCAACATTGTGCATTTCCTGAGCCTTTGACATGTTGTTTTATGCTAATGACCATTGACTGTTTGCTTGCCATATATATAAAGAAACTGCTGTAGCCTTCACTGCTAAAGCTGCAAGCTATCAGCTTAGGAGGCAATCATGTTTTGCAATGTCCCATAAACTGTGCATAGAGATTTTCCAATAATAAAACTAATATTTCCCATGGTTTTATATTTATAATATGCAGTCTATAGTGTGACCTGTAAGAATACTTACCCAAAAACCACCAATACTAACAGGCTAACCTAAAGAAATAAAGTGCTACATGAGTAGCAGTGGCAGCAGCAGCACTGTCCAACAGGCGGTTGGGGATTTACAGGCCCTGCTTGCTCACACAGCTATTTCCACTTTCTATCAAACCTCTGCTCAGGTTGGGTTTGGGCCAAGCCATGTACAGACTAATGAGAAGTCTCTGAACTCTATGCCTAATAAGAATTATAAAGGTGTAACTTGTCTTTTTTCTGTTTGAAGGTGTGTAACGCCCACCAATGTAATAATGTCCACAAACGTAATAAACCACAAATGTAATAAAAATCTGCAGCATTTAATGTAATAAACCCACAAATGTAAGACATTTTCCACAAAGGTAATAGCCGCTGCCTACTACAAATGTAACAGGTGATTTCCCACAAACGTAATAACTATTACACTTGCAGGGGTTTATTACATTTGTGGGGATGTGAAAATCTTTATTGTAATAACTTCCCACAAGTGTAGGCTAATAATACAATGATTAATGGTCGTTGTGGTTGTTGTTTGTTTGTTTGCCTATACACCTACTAATACCACTGACCGTGAGTGCAAATCTAGCTCCTGGATTACATTAAATGCTGCAGATTTTTATTACGTTTGTGGTTTATTACGTTTGTGGGCGTTATTACATTGGCGGGCGTTACAAGGTCTAAACAAAATATTTACATAATATAAACAAAAGACAGAACAACATGTCAATGATGTAATTAATCAGCCACAACAGATCTTTATCAACAATGGCTCCATTGAAGATCTGAAAACCACTAAGTGAAGCAATGATAAAGTATTTGTGGGAAGAGCAAATGTCATCTTAAGTACTGGTGCCAATCGTGGCAGTGACAGTACTTATGGTAGTAGAGTAGAAAATTAATTTTCCCTTCAACCAGCCAACGGGATGTTAATAGTTTTTAACAGAAGCACCAGTAACGGAGCGAACACTGTAATGAAACCAACCAATCAAACATGCTGACGCTCAGTGGGTACAAATCACACTGTAAAAGAAATGATTGGCTATTCTTGCTCCAGCTCCTTGATAAGTAACCCCTGAGGTGCACATAAAGCTGTTATGCAACTTTATTGATCGGACTGGGAGTCTCCTACATAAATGATCCAGAAGCAGATCAATAACTGAAGCGCTGTGTGTTTGTGGACGCTGATTTAGACGGCTTATTACATCAGAATCCTTTACGTTTCAGCAGATGTATAAACAGCGTCCACTTTGTGCTGTATAACTGTAGTTCTATCCCTCCACTGTTAAATTAAACCAAATATCAATATTTGCTTGTGAGTGCTAAGCCACACTCGGTTCACAGAGTGCTGTGTGAGCAGCTGAGGAGGCATCAGTCAGAGAGATGCATGTGAACTCTGAACACTCTTTGATTTAATATTCAAATCCAATCCTCGTTCGACACCAGCAGTGATACACCGCAGACTTCTGCCTCCACTTGGATCTCTGACTTCAAACACTGCTCGCAACAAAGGCCCATAGCAAAAAGGTTTCATTTTGACATTGATGGCTGAGAATTAAAGAAAAAAGTCTACTCTTAAGCTGCTCTATGTCATCAGTCTGTGATTTTCACTGCAGTTGTCATTCACCTTTCAGTTAAACTGACTTCACCCCAAATTGCTTCATCTATACTTCTGCTAAACTTAGTGATTTCCTGCACTCAGAGGAAGCACTTCTGACACCGTCAGGCCCCAGGTGTGATTTAACATTGAGATCGAGCAGTGAGGAGACAAACTGCCATATGAGTGAGCTTTTATAAATAAGAGCTATTGTTTATTGAACTATTAAGCTCTGAAACTCAACTTTTTGTCGTAAACGCAAATAAATCCTTTTCCCAGGTTCCACTGGAAATATAAAACAATGATATAAAACTATGTTTAGATAATTATACAGATCTAATATCCGCTGATGATGACGCTGCAAAAACAACAGAAAGAAACAAAACAACACAAATGTGTTTCTTTCAGATTTTCTCTCTTTATTTTCCGGGGCATCCTGTCCGCCTGATGTCAGCGTGTTGCTGTTGTTTTTAGAACATCATAATTAATGTTGTTGCAGGAACGTTATCTCTGCTAACGAGAAGTGACAGAGGGCACAGTGGGTTGAGTTCAGGAGTCTCACCAGCAGACAGGGTTTGTGTCCAGATCAACAGATATATGATCCATTATTATATTATTATTTATTTATTTTGCCTTAAATTCATTCATTCATTATTTTCCAATCCTTCTCATTGTGGTTAGATTTATGCAACACAATGTTCTGCTCGGTTCAGGAAAACATGGTTTGTGTTGAAATAATTAGTTCTTCTGTCTTTTTCCATTTTCAGCCTCAGATTGTGCTGAGGGACGTCAACAGGATTCAGCTAATATTATTTAGCAGCACAGTTGTACAAAATCATACATAAATACATTTAGCTAATTCAAGTCTAGATTTTATTTACACTCAGCGGGGCTCAATTGAACGTTTTAGTTAACGTCAGCTAGTGTTGCTCTGTTAACAGAGCGTCAGGAGGCACCGAGACGAGTCCTTCACAAAGAAATCCATGGTCTCATCTTTCACATCACACACTGGGACAGTAAAAAGTGATTCATACGTGTAAAATGTATACTATTTGTTACATAGAGCCCCTTTAATGTATTCCTGTTTGTAAGACTTTTGAGTCTCTTACCCGTGGCGCTGAATTTGATGCTGAAAGGCTCAGTCATTCACAAGCAGGGAAGAGACGAGGTGCAACACTTTATTTCTACATGTGCTCAGGAAAACGTCAATGATATAATGAGTTTTATTTACACTTCACACAGCGTTCCAACTATGTTGGAATCAGGGTTGTATACTCTTTTTTACTTCATGGCTCATATAAGGTTAGGGTTAATAAACTGTTACACTCAACAGTTGCTGTTAAACCAAATTAAAGTGTCTGTTTCTCTGTTAAAAATCTACTCTATCATCATCTAAATCTGAGAAAATGATATTGCTGAAGATCTACTTAATAAATACCAATAGCCTGTTTTGCAAGTGAAATCATTTCCTTTAGATGTTGTTGAAACCGTTCGCTCAGTTACGGTATGAAGCTCCAACATGTCCTCAGTCGTGTTTGTGTGTGATGTGTGAAGCCGGCTATCAAACATCCAGACTGTCTGAACTGTGACCTGAATGTGTCGACAGCACTGACGAGCACTCACTGAACACTGGTCACATTTTAATCCCATTCACTTAGTTTTGATAAGATTCTTGCTGATTTAAATCAGAATTTCGCAAATTATGGAAAGGATGCGTCTCTTGTTTCTATTTAAGAAAAACAAGTTTGTGTTCTTCAAGGTATCGTGTCAGCACTGATGGATGCAGCTGGTTATGACTTGTTCACCTGTCAAACATGAGAGAGTTCATACTTCATGTGTTTTCTAAGTCTGCTGAAGCATGGCTCATCTGTCACCTTCAACTGTCTCATAAAACAGAAACATAACCAAACGCAACAAATGACCACAAAAAGTGGGACATTTGGACTTTGCCCTGCAGCAGCTTCATCATAACAGGATGTCCTCATTTCAGAGTGCACCTGCAGTGTGGCTCGTCCTGCCAGGATCGTTTGTGTTCTCACCTCTACATGATGTTGGTTATTAGGTCAGAGCAGCATGCGGCGGCTCAGTGGTTGGCAGTTGTATGAGCTTCCTGTCATGGGGCAGCTGTGGAGGTGATTTCCTATCTGCTTGTGTGCTTTGGGGAAAGTCAAGGTGAGGTAATGCTGCCGTAAAAATGAAGTCATGAAGAGCTATGGTCCAGCCGGATCCCAGAAAGACCTCATCCACTACCTAAAGGGCGCCAGAGCTGTTAGAATGAGTCATGGCTGCTCCTACATCAGATGCAATCACCATTTATTTCGCCCTGATAGTGCCGTTTGTAAAGCTTTGAAAATGCCTATTAAAAGCTACACTTTATTTTACCTTCCTCTGCTAAACCTTTGCGCAGAGCATTTACACCTTTAATTAAATGTCTAGAAACACTTCACAGTTTTAAGCAGATATAAGGACATTTTTAAGTGTTAATTAAAGTGTAAGTCATCAGCTATAACTCCTTCTGTGAAGCACCTGCCGCTGGCAGACATTTGTATTTATTTATTTTATATAAAATATGAAGTATTTATTAAGTATATGTATTTACAATAATACATTTTTTTTTTAAATAAACATTTCTTCACTCTTCCTGACAACTGGGCAAAATCCCTCCCGAAGTCACAGAGATATGAACCTGTGGCTGAAAGCTGTGAGCGAGGAGTAAGAATTATAGTTTAAATGTATTGAGACGCAGCCTCTCCCTGTCACAGACCAGCTGTAGACACAGTTTAACACCGCAGATACACAATCATGGACGATCCACTCACCCACAACCTAGCCCTTCACTGTAGTACAAGAACGCTGAAATAAATAAATACTGGAAAATTCTTGGACCCAGAAATGGTGTTTCAAATAAACTTTTATGATTGAAATGTAATCTATAGGATAATCTAGCGGATGAAATTCAATTTGGTTGCTAAGAGTTGCATGTTGGGCAATTTGCGTAATTAGCATAATTAGCTAATTAAGGGGAGACACCACAGGTGCAGAATAGGGACATTTTTTAACAAATATATATCACCATGAAACTTCCCCAGTTGATTACTTACATTAAGATAATTATTTAGATTTCTTATATAGATTTCTTATACAACATACATCTTTAAAGGCTGTTTTCTCAAAATGAGTTTTTTCTCATACTCTGAGCCAACTATCTCCACTTCAGTAGGACTTATATACACCAAACCTTTCAGTTTTATTCCTATTTATATTCTGAAGGTTTTAACAGATGGGTTTGTTCATATATCATTCATAGCCTGATTTATATAACATTTCATTCCTAAAAAGAGGGCAAAAATTGTTTTTTTATGGCTGTTGACAGTATTTTCTGATTTATGGAGTGATAAAAAGAGATATCCAAAATTCCCTCTGTAAAAACCTTTGGCTATAATATGTCAAAAAAAAATAATGAAACAATAACTTTGAACATGGCTTTATCCAATGTTTAGATTTATGTTCTGGAAATGTATGCCAATTGGCACATATTTAATTAGATAATGCCTCATTTTCATATTTAAACATACAATTGAAGAAAACTCATAATACAAAACATAATTGTCTTAATGTAATTGTCCTAATTAAGCAAATTGCCCAACATGCAACTTTTAGCAATCAAGCGTAATCTCATCTGCTAAACCTATAGATAGCATTTTAATAATAAAAGTTCATAGGAAACCACATTTCTGGGTTTAGCATGGGTCATATAGGGGTTTCCAGTAGACTAAATACAGTCACCCAGGTGAAAAAAAATCTATTACATCAACATAAAGCAATCAAAGCAGTGTGATTGAAAGTACACACAAATTAAAGCATAAGCTGGCTGTTACAAGAAATGAAAGTAAAAATGTCCTGAAGCAGCATGAAGAGGAAACAGAGGAGGATGTTTCTGCTCAGATGTTAGTAGACTCGCCTGCGAGTCATTTTACTACCTTTCAAACTGGCAATAGAAAACTTTTTGACATTAACTCTTTGATGTCAGGACCCCAAAGCTCTGCAGCACCCCGAGAGCCTCAGCAGCAACGTCAGTTAAATGTTTGATTACATTTCTAGAAGACGTTTTTTCGCAGTCTTTATCTCGTTATCTGTGATGGCTGTAGTCTCACTGAACTCCTGTCAGATCAGTTCTGTCAGTTTCACTGTGTATGTTGAGTTTTAACTACCAAATGCTGACTGCAGTGTAACAGCGGTAGAAATGAAACCATCCGCATACAGATTGGTTCCCTATAAGTCTCGCTTTCAGTCTGGAGACAGAGAAGCTGAAGAGGGACAGTGAGGTAACACAAGAGTAAACTGATGGCATTCACTCGATGGAAAGCTCCGTCAGGAACTTTAAACTGTGCAAAACATTCAAATCATTCTTTCTACTAGATAAACAAATCTGCCTTCTTATTAATACAAACCAGAGTTTTATTCTGCCTCTTCAACATCAACGTGTCTTCACTTGTCTATTGGACGGCAGTGTTGGTTCTGTTGGTCGACCACACATCTCCAGACTGAAATATCTCCACAACTAATGGATGGAGTATCACAAGACATTCATGGGCTGCAAATGATTCATTCTTACCAATATTGTTGAGTTTTCCTCTTGCATTTCAAGTCAAGTCTGTTGTTTATAGCCCAAAATCAAAGCAAATTTGACATTGGACATTGATTTTTTTCAGTAAAATGCCTCAGCAACAAGCAGATGGTGTTGTGACCCAAATGCAGGATGCAAGAAGTACAAGGACTGAAGGACAGTGAAGGACTGAACTGGCGAGGGGAATGCAGAACTGAAGGAACAAACACAGAATGAATAAACAAAGACTAATTAACTGATGAAACACAACTTAACAGGAAAAAGACAAAGACAGGAAGTGTAAATCAACACAAGACATAGGACAAATCCTGCAAAATGAAACGGAAACTCTTAACCCTAACCCTAAAACCATGACCTCAGTCATGCATCTTCACTAGTGTTAAATAAGAATCGTGTTTTTGTTCCCTTATGATAAACCTATTCAAACACTGGCTCGAGGGCTGTTCAGTTGGTTGCAATCTGCAACCTCAATGCTAGATGCCACTAAATCCTGCAAACGGGACCATAAACATTTAGTCATTTTAATTTGTTCAATATTGGTTTATGAGCAAACGCCAGCAGAGCTGATGACATTTCCACCATCCTCAGCTGGTTTATTAGAAATGTGTGCATGCTAACATGTTCAGCTAAGATAGTAAACATGTACCTCACGGAGCTGCTAGCATCGCTGTAGACTCTGACGCTGGTTCTGTTATTCTCTTTTACTACGTTGTAATTTACTCATGAACTGTTAACACACCAGTTACTGATGGTTCAGAGAGGTTTTACTATTCAAAACACACAAAATGTCCCAATATCTGCCTATGACTATAATTAAATGTGGCATAAACAAACTGTGATGTGTTTATATGTATCTCTTATGAAAGTAAAGCCTTACTGAATAGTTCTGTCAGGCTTTTTGAACAGGGACCTGCCCCCTTCAGAGGAAAGTCTCTGTTTCTGGTGTGTGAATTGCCTGGTTTCATCCCGTTGGATGTGCTTGAAACTAAAACCCAGTTTTTCCAGTGAGAACATGTCTCATGGTAAATTCAGCTGACATACATTATTTCTCCTGAGAATCAGGTGTGTTTCTGCTGCCAGTCTCACTCTCACATCGCGGTATTCTCCGCTTTACCGTGTTCCGCTGTTGTTAGACGAGACATTGAAAATTGTGAAATTATCTGATAAGAAGAGGGAAATGGAAAAGTATCCACTTGTGAACAGACTATAACTGTCAGCACTCATGCGGTAAAGCAAACTACAAGTATCATATATCTAAAACTGCAGACGAACGACACGTGAGGCCGGCTGCAATCCATTTAAAGCTTGATATCTCCACTCTTTCCGCATCATTACTTTTTCAGCATCAGCCGTCAAAACATTGTAGCTTGTCAAGGTATGAAAATGCAGCGCACCGTCAGAATAAATTTTAAGCCTGAGAAATTTTCATTTCATGTAGACTGAAGAAATGCAATTAGATAAACACCCCTGGCTAATCACATTGCTAAAATACACCCACATCAGGGCAAAGTTAATATGAGAGACAAATTGAGATGATCAGCAAACAGATAAGGTGTTTGTTTGTGGAGTTCTGGAATATGTGACAGGGAAATGTGCAGTTTGAGTGCTGTAGATAATGTTGGGGAATTGCAGAGAGGGTAATTATAAATAATTTAAATTTTAATTGGGCACAAGATATTACGAATGGGCACAGGAGAGTGAGGCTTCTGCAGGAGGAAGCAAACTGGAATAACCTACCAATCCTGCATATACATATAAATAAAGCTGAACACATGATGTCAGACGGACACAGGGAGAAACTGATGGTTACAGCAAACACATGAGTGCTCAGTGATTCACTATGTTAGTATATGTTTAAGTGGGTTTATGTTCAAATAGTAAGTCACGTGTCACGTTCTGATGAACATCTGATCATTCAGATAGATACTGTAAGCACATCGAAGGATTCTCTGTGTTACTGCTTTATCTTTGATGGTATTCACTCGGACGTGTTTTTAAAGAAATAATACCTTAACTATAATAATTTACTCCGACTCTTCTTAGTAGAACTTTTCTGTACTTTTCTGCTGTGTCATAGGAGAATAACCTGAAACTGCTGTCTGTCTGTCTCAACACACAGGTGAAAATGAGACAGACAACTCTGTGTCTCCTTCTGTGACAGAGGCTCAGAGGGATTTTACCTTCAGGTGGAAATTTAAATCTTAAAGGATATAGATGTTAATAATCCATCAAACCAGATGGTCACATCTCTGCCCTTCTTTCAAACCATGAATTATTAACAACAGAACAAGAATTGCTGAATATTAGAATCTGAGTTAAGACGTTTTAACCGACTGGGTGATTTAAGTTTAATTTCAGCACCACTGTGTTTATATCACAGTGAAGCGGCGTAATATTACATTCATGTAATGTTAATGTTTACTTGATTATGTGTACATACTGCTGATGTTAGAGAACAACCAGCCACTTAAATCTCGGCTACTATAATAACCAACAAGTTATCTGAAGTAAATGATGGAGCTGCTGTTGGTTGGTGTCCTCTGGGATCATTGTCTCACACGCTGGTCAGCCTCAGAATCAAACCTCCACCGACCGCTCTAGTGCCAGTGTGCACGTGACAGGCTTCAAAACAAGTTAGCCGTAATGCGTTACGTCTGGACTTGTTAAGCTGACGAACATGACACATATTTTGTGGCTACTGATGTGTCAAGCAGCAGCGGTTTGGTTTGGTTTGGTTTAAAGGTGCACTCTGTAGAATTTGTAGTCAGAAGAGAAAAATCTTCATTAACTGATTTTTAATGCCTAAATAAACTAAATAATCAAACTGTTTTCATGTTCATAACTGAATAAACAAAATATACAAACTGACCTTAAAGGACAACACAGTTCATACTGTATTTATATGTGGCGGACCCTGCCACCTCTCTAGCGTCAAACAGTGTCCTGGGATTGTGTTTTCCTCTGAGATCAGCTGGATGCTGGATTACACGGTAGTAAAATACAATTATACAACGAAATAATTGCCACCCGATTTGCCTTCCTTATGTCCAGTCTACTCCGTAACTTACTAAGGTAACATACTTTAAGGCCACCGTCATTTGCAGTTTCCAGCAGCTGTCCCCTCGCCGTCCCCACAGCTGCAGTTCAGCCAGTGTATCAGCCAACTCGAAGACAGTTGTCAATCTCCCGACATGTAGCTTCCTTTTTTTCGGCAGTCGTCGGCTCTTCTTGCCTCATCATTGGGCCTTCTTCTTTTTCCTTCGCAAAGTAGCTCTCCGAAGGCGTTTGCTTTCCACTCATTTTAGCTGGCTTGAGGGCTTATTTTGGGGGTATAACGTGACTTAAACAGGTACGTGTCAAGCGCGCCAAGAGGAACAGACGGATGTTATTAAAAGAGATTCCGTTTTTCAAAATAAAAGAACTTACAGAGTGTGATTGTCAATATTATAGAAATAAAATAACTTATTTATTCTTTCTCTGCGGCCCTGCACTGAACAGCCCCCACGGGCCGGTACCGGTCCGCGGCCCAGTGGTTGGGGACCACTGGCCTAAATGATGCCCTAGTCAGCAGGACTGCAGCCTGCCAATGCTCTGGTTTAGGCACAAAACCAGTTGGTTTTGGTTGAGCTGACAGGTTGCTTAGGTCGGGGGACGGAATGGTTGCTGTTATGGTTCAGAAAAATCCTGCTCATGCTTAAAGAAACACACCTTTAACACTATGAGATGTTTGATGTTGTGTTGACCTCAGTTCTTTGTTGCTTTGATTGTAAAGTCCGGCCATGAACATAACCTCCTCGGCATCATCATGATCACAAGAGGAAATGTGAACAGCTGACATTTTCGGATTCTTGCTGAGATGCGTATTTTTACCAGCTGGTTCTTTAAAGTGATCACAAACAACCACGCTCAGAGCGTTTGGCCTCTTTCCAGTCATCAGTTAGATCTAAACTCGATGTGCTTGATGTGTAAAGTGGCTTTTTGTGGTTACTGATTGAAAATTGCGGTAAATGAGCTGAGGAGAATTTGGCACCATTGTCTTGGCTTGTCTGATGCATGAATGATAAAACAGCACAACTACTAGAAATCCAAAGACAGCTCTCTCTCTCCAACATGAGCCACAGGTGAACTTTCGCATTAGGGGTGGGAATTGATCAGTTTTTATCAATATCAATGCCATTATCGATTCTGCCTATCAATCCAATTCCTTATCAATTCTCACATCGATTCCTGAGTAGTTCATTGAGTGGCAAAAAAGGAGTTCTACACAGTCTTCTGCAACAAAAGCAACCATTTTATTTTTTCCCAAAATTATGTTTGCACAAGATTGTGAACATGAACATAGTCAACTCAAACATACAACAAAAAACTGTGCATATGAACAAACTTGCGTCTGGAGGCCCCATCCAACATCACCGCGAGCCGGAGGAGACCACAGCAGCAGAGGAGAGTGACAAAGGAGCCAGGCGGTGAATAACTCTGAGGTTGTGGTGGAGGGAGGACCACCGGAGCAATGATGGACAGCCCACAGAGTGTTGAGTACGTCTGTTTGAAAGTTAGCGTTGCTAGGCTAACAGCTGATCAGCGGAGAGAGGTGAGTCCATGGAGCCAATTGTTCAGGTGTGCAGCCTTCAGAGTTAGTAGCACAGCCCCATAGCTTGTACGGACAACTTGGCTTTCTTTCTTCAACAGAAAAAAAGCAGTTTTACTACAAATTGAGAAGCGGCGATATTTACATCAGCGTCCTCTCGCATCCGGGTTGATTGCACTGATAGCACGGGTAGCATTGCACTTATTACACATCTTGTTTGGTTAAATGCAGCCAGGCTTTAGATCGCTTCCTCCTCTCCATGATGCTGCCTCGCAGTTGAAGGTCTGAGTCGTCGCAGAAAGTGTGACTCAAATGTACCGCAACGCAAAATTTCCCCGTGCAGGCAGGGAAATGAGAGAATCGTTAAGAAGAATCAATAAAGGCGGAGGGGGCATATAATTCCGATGGAATTGGTCAATTGGAACCGGTTCTCAATTCCCACCCCTAGTTCCCATGTTGCATGAGCTCACACTGACAGTCTGCGGCTTCGACTAATGCTGAAACAATCCCAATGGATTTAGAGATTACATTTACTGGCTGCGTTGGATAAAACGACTTCATCACTTGGTCTAAAAATAAATGAAGATTGTTGAATCTGGCTCCTTACATGTGCTGGGGTTAAAAACACTCTGAATACATTTTGCCAGATGTAAATTAGTGAAGGCAAATTTGTGCAGCTTAGTCCACCCAATCATTTCCAAAACAATTTTCTTTCAAGACTTAATTATGGTGGAAGAGAAAATCCATCACTGTGAATATAAAAGTGACAGTCATGTACAAACTACAAAGGAGCTGCGTTCACAGCCTCCATTTGCTCATGACGTTTGTGGTTCAGCTTTAAAACCAGATAAGATATAATATTTCAGGGGTCATTAACGTTCATATTCTCCATCACATCCACATGCTGATATTTTAAAGGCAGATGACATTTCTTAGAGTCAAAATTAATATTTGCTGTTTTTGGACCATGAAATACATTTAATTGATTTGATTTGAGGATTGCATGTCTGCATCCTGTTAATTTTCACGAAGGCTTTGACGCAGAGTGTGGACATCAGATCAATCCAGAAAATCTATGTGAAAGTTTGATTAATATGCAAAACATTAAATGTCACATTTTATTGACCTTTTCATGGCTCTTCAGATATTTCTGGTAGGGGAGCCTAATTAATGGAGCAGCTTCGGATGGGAATCCGCCATAGCACCCGGGCACAACGGACCCCTAAGGACCCTACGGAGAGGAGGAAGAAGAGGAGGAAACAGGGAGAGAGGCGAGGTGTGGGAGGAAGGGTTTTAGAACACAAGAATGAAAGAGAAGGAGAGGGTTAGGAGGGTATTTATAGATATAAAAGCCAGAAGAGGTGCGGTTGCGGTGTGGACCTGCTCCCTAAACTCTGCCGAGCAGAGAACACCACGCTGAGGTCAACAGAATCAGTCATCACACTGAGTTGTGTAATTCTTGGCAACTCTCAAATTGAAATGAATTTCCCTTACATTACACATAGAGAGACCGAGAGTAGTTAAAAACATCTGACATGATAAAAAGTCAGTTGAAGCATGTTAGTGTCTCCAGGAAAGTAACCCTAACCCAAAACTCCAAACAGCTGTCAACATGCTGTTTAACACATTGAGCCATAAATATAACTTATCTCCTTTATAGCATCCATGTAGTCCCACATCTCAGCATTGATGGTGTCAGTGAGACAATAATATGGCAATACTACAACACAGCTGTTGTTCAGATCATGTGGCCCCTCATGTGGCTGCCAGTTTGTTCTAATGTAAGCTAACATCAGCCAGCAGACAACTGGCAACTTCCAAGACTTTTCGTAAGAAACACGTATACCAAGTGATACCAGCAGAGGTATAATATCAATAATTCCTTTTGGCTGATGAACCTCAGAAGTCACAAACTAGTCAAGACAGCCGAAGAGCCCGAGAGAGACCAACTGTATGTTGTGAAATATAACAGAAATGTAAGTTTGGTTTTAGACAATTACATCTAAAAGTGTGGATATTTTGTTGATGTGTCAATGTTTACTTTGAGAAACAATCTAATTGAAGCCTCAACTGAGTTTGTGTAGTCAAACTCCCGTCAGTCACACGCCTCTCACTGCAGCAGATATCTGATGCACCGCTCACTGCACTCAGCTCACCTCAAAGCTGGGCTGCTGCTGCTGTTTACACTGAATGTACCTTCCCCCCAAGGTTTCCACCTCTACGTTCTGCAGGGATGTCATTATCTTTATATCCCAAATCCCCACTCCCTGCTTGATGCTTCCTCGTGAGGCGTGATGAGGTCGAATACTAGTCAGCGAATATCAACGCTGTGCTAATCTCTATTTACATCATAATCCATTCCACTTGAGTTGGCTGACTAAACTGCAGCGAAGGAACCTGAGAGGAAGGACGAAAACACAGAATCCGCCATGATGTCAAAACAGAAGAGAAAAGACTGAAGGGATCAGAAGAGAAACGCACCTGTTGTCGTCACTAGCTGCAGGCGAAAGCTTTTAAGAGTATTTCAGTTAAAGAAAATCAGAAACGTTTCTCACTTTCACATCAGAACTTTTTGGTGCAGAAGAGACCACAGAAACACGATGATGTCTGCGTTCACATTCAGGTTTAATAAATAAGTAAAACCCTGAATCAGAACTGAAGTGCCCACTGAATCTGTGAGACGATGAGCCGTGACCTTGTCTTATTGTCCAACATCTCGTTGAAAATCCCTCAATTTACTTCTACCTTGATTAAAGCTGTTCAAGTGTCGTCCTCCATCATTCTGCTGGTCCACTGCTCTCCCCTGTTAATGGCAATGATTTTCTAGTCACATGGTCTGCCAAGTGTTAATCAGGAGCTGATTAGAAACAGAGGATGGAAATTGTAATTGATTTGCCCCTGCTAAGGGCTGAGGTTAGCAACTTAAAGGACCACACAATTTCAATGACCAAGGTATGTTACCGCTGTGCCCCAAGACAGAACGACACGTCAGAGACAGAAGCCTTGAATTATACACTCAGTTCCTCCATTCATCTCCAAGGAATACTGCCAGATTCCACAGCACACTTTACAAATTTAAGGTTTAGTTCTTGAGTTTATAGCTTTAGTGGAAGTTTGTCGGAGCTCACAAGTATTGACCGATCTGTCCTGAGGCACAGGAATAACATATGTGAATTCTTCAGAAGGGCAGAATTCACCTACAACTCCTATTTTGAAATGCAGTGCAACACTTCCAATGATTCAAGCTCGAATCCTAAGCCAGGAGAAATAAAGTGCAGCAAGTCAGGATAGAGAATAGAATGAGTGAAGTCAAAATGGATGTCCTTGAAAAACCTTGACTCTGGTCCAAATAGGGTCAGGGTCCAGGGAATGTAACCTGGGCTCCCTCAGAGGAAGGATGGCATTTAAGTATTTGCAGGAAATGAGCCCCTGCCAAAAAGCATGAGCACCCAACAGGTGAGGAAGGCAGTGAGACATTCAGGGACACCCTGACACAACTGGGTGACCAAATTACACACAGCTGAAATGTAACATCCAATATTTAATACAACCTTGATTTCGGATGATCGTACAGCACACAGCCGCCAGCGTCACAGTGCTGAATCCCAAACTTCAAGGCAGTCATTTAAACTATGAATCAGTAATGTTGAAATCCTTTTTGTTCAGATCAGTAACTTTGATGACAGGATAATGGATGTCCACTGTCTGGAGAAAGCAAGTAAATTGAGCCATTTTTCTTTTCACTATTCTTTTCCCCCTGAAACCCTTTCTTGTGTTTCTTCCAAACACAGTGTCCCTTCTCTGGGCCGTGGCAGATCCAGTGCTCCTGGTCTTTACCAGCTATACTGTCAGAGCTCTCCACAGTCCAGGACTCATATATAACCTCTTCATCCGACCCACAGTTTGTTTGCTTTTACATATTCTGTCCTTCATCTCCTTCCAGCTCATCTTTTCCCTCTTTTTGAGTTGACATTTTCCTGCAGCCACTCTCTTCCCCACCTTCATCTCACATCTCCTTTAAATCCAAATCTCCTCTCTCTTCCTCTCTTCTCAGCCCAGTCTCTGGAATTAAATGTTCGCATATAGCTTTTCTGCAAACCACAGAAACATTCAGATGTGTACATGTCACTGGCTATGTACCACATTTACACTACCAGTCAAACGTTTGGACACACCTTCTCATTTAATGTTTTTTCTTTATTTTCATGACTATTTACATTGTAGATTCTCACTGAAGGCATCAAAACTATGAATGAAAACATATGGAATTATGTAGTAAACAAAAAAGTGTGAAATAACTCAAAACATGTTATATGTTTTATTTTAGATGCTTCAAATAACCACCGTTTGCTTTGATTACTGCTTTGCACACTCTTGGCATTCTCTCGATGAGCTTCATGAGGTCGTCACCTGAAATGGTTTTCCAACAGTTTGAAGGAGTTCCAAGAGATGCAGAGCACTTGTTGGCCCTTTTGCCTTCACTCTGCGGTCCATCCAAGGGCGCAAGTTTGCATAGGGACAATAGGGACAAGTCACAACAAAAGTTTGGGAAAGACAGAGTTGTCCTTACCAATATTTTGATGTATTTTAATACAACTAAAAGTTTTTTTACATAACGCATTGAATATAATATTTTTCACAAACTCATTCGTAGTATTAAGCGTATACAGAGAACTATTTTTCCAACGTGCCCTCTAATCGCAATCTTCAGTGTAACCTGCAAGGCAACAAGTTTAGATATGCTGCCATTTTAATTGGCTGAAGGTTTATCACATTCTCAGCATATGAAGATATCAAAACCTCTCCCTTCACCTCTCGTGAAGAAGACGCGCTGTGTGGCAGAGTTGCTGCAAGATAGCTGGACTGACGGTAAGATATCAGGCTGGCTGTTGCAGACTATGCTGACGTGAATACACCAGGAAAACAGGAAAGTAAATCCTCGCATCAGTATTTCATTTGGTCTCAACATTTTAGCCCATGTTTCTGCTCTGTAGATAAAAAATGCCACAGAAAAAGAAAAGAGACATCCGAAGCTATTTCACCACCCAGAGAGTAATTAATAGCCCAGCTGCTAGGCTGTTCTTAGTTAGCTAACTACCCACACAGTGCAAGCCTCCTAGGCTAACATTAACACTCAATCTACTATGGAAAAGTGTTATTAAGGTGTTAGGTGTAATGTAGGCTAGTATTAAAGCTAACTGACTGTGGGTTCTGTAATGTTTGCTGGTCGATTTGAAGACAAGTGGATGTGGTCCCAGACAAATGCAAACATGCTAGCCTAGCGTAATACCACCAGTCTTCTACTGTGTAAAACATAACTGGTGCTAAGTATAAGTTTCGAGGGTAGTAATAAAGCTAACTGTGTCCCCTCTATTCTTTCAACCAATGTTAGCAATTACAAGGGTTAAACTAGTGAGTAACTGGCTAGTAACTATGAAGCACTGCACACAGGAAGAACCATCCATTCACCTTTTCTGTGTCGTTCAAAGACACAGCGGATGGAACCAAAGATCTCAAATTTGGACTCATCAGACCAAAGCACAGATTTCCACTGGTCTAATGTCCATTCCTTTTGTTTCTTGGCCCAAACAAATCTCTTCTGCTTGTTGCTTTTCCTTAGTAGTGGTTTTTTAGCAGCTATTTGACCATAAAGGCCTGATTCGCGCAGTCTCCTCTGAACGGTTGATGTAGTCAAGATGTGTCTGCTACTAGAACTCTGTGTGCAGTGCAGCTGCTAGCCATTTTGGTGCACTAAGTATAATTCCTTTATTGGTACTGCATATAAACCTGCTGGTTGGCTGGCTTCAACAATAGTGTTTGCTTTATATCATTCATTATATTTATATCTTACCAGTCTGGGATCAATAAAGTTATTCTATTCTTTTATTCTATACAGGAATAAGAGCAAAATGATACACCTTACACAAGACTACATTTTTTAATCTTAAACATTATTTTACCATTTAGTTGAATACAACTTAAATATGGTTACTAGAGCATTTTGTCTACTACAAAACGTTTTTCTATTTCACTGGCAGATGTCGTCCATGCCTTTGCATCCTGACATAAATGCAATCAAAACATCAGTTCATTTTGTCATGTAGCTTCTGTCACATTCAGCTGTAACTAAGCTAGCTGTAGAAGTAACACTAAAAGTCTGAGTTCTTCAGACTTCACATTATCAAGAGCCATTTTCTGTCCCACTGCACGTCCAACACCGACCTCACCTAATTTGTGTGAGAGACTGTAGCCTACATTCTGCTGAATTCTACTGAATGACAATCCTAAAGATGGTCGTGTGTTTATTTGCTAAATGCCTGGATAAATACTATTAATCGCATGCTACACGGAAAAAAATGGTCTGAAACAAGAGGAATTCTTAGCCTACCTTGTGCACTGACTGCTAACTGTTACAGAGACAGTATTGACCACCGTCACGTCAAAATAAACCATAAACTACTGATCAATATCTAAAGTAACGTAATAGCTAGCTGGTGTCAGTTACTTGTAAAATGTATAGATAATGTTTAACTGTAAAATCTTAATTTAGCTTGCACCTAAGTTATCACATATTTGAGTTGCTAGTTCAAGGTGTATGCTGGGCTAACCATCACATTAGCAGCACCTTTCCCGTATTTAAGAATTATTAAACATGGATTTACCTGCAAGTGATGCACGGGCATCATCTCGCAGCTTCTTCTTCCTTCTTTTCTCTGTCCCTGACTCCTGCTGTCTTTTCGGGGCCATTTCCAAAAAAAGTCAAACTTCGTCAGGTGCAATCCAACAGACTCCTGAGATAGGGAGGGGCACCGACGGGGAGCTTGGAAAGCTGAATGTGTGTGTGTCGTCATCATCGTTACTTTGTTGAGAAATTAAATATATCTCTTGTTCTGCCTGTTTTGTGATACACATGCCTAAAGAGTGCCTAATATTTCTATTCTGAAATAATATCGCATTATAATTATTATGACTATGATGATTTTTCATTAGGCTATTTTTGGCGCCCCCTCAGCACTTGCCCTACGCACAGAGCGTAATGCGCGTGGTGGGAGCGGCTGCACTATCTGTGTGGCATTCATCTGGGTTCTAATCTGAGGTGCTGCTAACTTGCGATTTCTGAGGATGGTGACTCAGATGAACTCATCCGGGCAGTCCTCATGTGAGCCAGTTTCATCGTAGCGCTTAATGGTCTTGGGGACACATTCAAAGTTTTTGCAATTTTCCGGACTGACCGACCTTCAGTTCTTAAAGTAATGATGGACTGTCGTTTCTCTTTACTTAGCTGATTGGTTCTTGCCACAATGTGAATTCTAACAGTTGTCAAATAGGGCTGTCAGCTGTGTACCAACCTGACTTCTGCACAACACAACTGATGGTCCCAACCCCATTAAGAAGGCAAGAAATTCCACAAATGAACCTTGACAAGGCACACCTGTGAGGTGAAAACCATTTCAAGTGACTACATCATGAAGCTCATTGAGAGACAGCCGAGGGTTTGCAGCGCTGTCAACAAAGCAAAGGGTGGCTACTTTGAGGAATCTAAATATGAAACATATTTAGAGTTATTTCACACTTTTTTGTTTACTACATAATTCCATATGTGTTCATTCATAGTGTTGATGCCTTCAGTGAGAATCTACAATGTAAATAGTCATGAATATAAAGAGAAACCATTAGATGAGAAGGTGTGTCCAAACTTTTGACTGGTAGTGTACATGTCTACTAAACATGTCATAGCATGTTCACATAGTCCCTGACTTTCGTGTCTGGAGGTGGAGGAGTTACAAGAGACAGGAGGCCAGAGGCCACAGTAGTCTGTGTTTCAGCACAGAAGGGTGAAACCACTGGATATCTTTAAGGAGATCTTGGGACAAATTCCAGCCAACGTAGGTGGAGGCAAATCACAATGGAAAATTTAACATAATGTAACAATGTTTTTGCTTAGAAATCATTTATTCATTGTCAGCATTAATTTATTCCTCTCATCTCATCTCCTCTCCTCTTTTTATCTCCTCTCCTCTCCTCTCTCCTCTCTCCTCTCTCCTCTCTCTATGTCTCTTATCTCTCCTTGTATCCCTGCCATATAAATAATTGATGGCCCATCTTTGACTCAGCTGGTGTAGTTAAAGGGATACCAAAGTCTCGAGGACAACATCAATACTGAGCTGAAAGTACAGCTGTGGCTTACGCACAGTCTGCTGGCTGCACTTTCACAGGAGACACTCTTTTCCTAATGACCTACTTAGAATTGAATAAAAAAGTATTTTCTTTCTCTTTTTGTTTGCACTACTTCAGAAGACTTACAGCTTTATTCAGTCCACTCAAATGGGACATGAGGGCTCCCTGC
The DNA here is from genome assembly GCA_963678695.2 of Diplodus puntazzo. NCBI lineage: Eukaryota > Metazoa > Chordata > Actinopteri > Spariformes > Sparidae > Diplodus > Diplodus puntazzo. The sequence continues at coordinate 34,417,607 of OZ023155.1, read as the reverse complement.
ACTAGATTCTTACATCAGTTTCAAGATATCTTGCATGCTGCCTTGTGCAGCAGTAGTGATGTCATGCCGTAGGATAGTATGAGACTATTTAGAACTCAGATCAACTTGTATTGTTGCAAGAAATTACATTCTGTGTCATTTGTCTTGTCATTCAGGATTCTCTTTCATCTCTCTCTCTTTGAGGCATCCAGATTATGATGTAATTATGTTTACAGGTCCTAATGCAACATCTAATCTAAGATGAAGAGCTGTGATCAGCAGAGAGGGATCCCACATAAATCAACATTCCTACACTACATGTCATATCACGTTCAGATTACATGTATGTGAGCTCCCATTCATGTCAGGAGGCATGGATGTTGTGACAGTTATGTGAGACAGCTGCCAGGCAGGAGATTAGAGAGGACGTTTTAACATTTTTAGGATTTCAGGAGACGTTGGGACATTCAGCAGCCATCTTTGTGTCACCAAAACTGGAAATTAAAAGACTAAACATGATCTTTCCCTAACACAAACCCACAGTTGTTCTGCCTAAAGCTGACTACACATCTACCACAGCATTGGAACAACATAACATTTAATAAAATGTGATGAAGAAGTGTAAAGTTTTGACAGAAATGGAACATTGAAATGTAGATATGATATGTATTCAAATTCAACATATGAAACAGAAAATGTAACATGTCTGTAGAGTAACATACAATGTCAACATTTATTCTGCTTACTGAGCAGCTGGTTTCAGCAAATAAGCTCTTAAACATGGAAAGTTAAACATCCAGCAGATGAAATATTGAGCTGATCCCTCAGAAGTAAATTACAATGAGATGCATTGCTACAAACACATTGCCAAAGTCAAAGTCAAAGTCAGCTTTATTGTCAATTCTTCACATGTACCAGACATCCAAAGGAATCGAAATTACGTTTCTAACTATCCCACAGTGAAGACAAGACAAGATATACCTAACACTCAATTAAACAGTAAAGTGCACAACAAATAAAGACAGTGCACAACAGATAGAGACGGACAGTAGTAAAGTTAATAAAGTGAAGTGTACAGTAGATGAAGACATTTTACTCATACTAAAATAAACAGTAAAAAGAATTTAAAAAGCCAGCAGTATGTCATACCTGGGGTGTGTTCCCGTCCAATCACATTCTTCTACAAGTTGATAGAAGTTGAAATTATTTCAGTGAGGGCACAGAGTTGCACTGCTCATTCATTATTATTCAGTTCTATTCAAAATACTTTATTTGTCCCTGGGGGACAATTAAAGGTGCGTGGAGTAGTTGTATACCAACAAACAAGTCAGCATGTTAAGTACAAGTTAAATAAGTCAAATGCATGTTTCAGGTGTTTAGGTTTGTGAGGTTGTTGTTAAGTTCTTCTGCCCTCTACCAGCCTTAAAATCAGTAAGTACTTGGGATGCGCCATGCTATCAGCGTGTCAGCGTGTCTGTATCAGCCGACAATAGCTCAAATGAAATATTGGCATCGGAGTTATATTCATAAACATGTATACAACCAATATATAATGAATAAAAGATGTTCTGGGCAGTGATCGTCTCATGAAACGTGTTTCAGTGATAAAATGAGAAGCGACCAGCTGCTGTATCTGCGGCACTGCAGTTGCCATTAATTAATATGTTAATTCCACTTCAGGAAAGACTTTCTGTTGTCTGCAATGAGATGAAAAAAGTCGGTTCATATATTGGTATCGGCATCAGCAGTCCAAAAATCTAATATCGTTCATCCGGAATTAATACAGCTTAAGGGTTGTTGAGCTTTAATGATAATTGGAATATGAGAGTAGCTGACACAGTTATAAGGAACAACCCCACTCTGGTGGTATGTTGTTGAAATCAGAGGTGAAACAACTGAACAGCTTCACTGTTGCTCCCTCAATCAGATATTTATTCCCATAAGAGGCAAACAGTAAAGTTTAACTGTCTGATGAGGACGTTAACCTAATCAATGAATCTCACTGATTGACAACTGATTATGTTTGTATTTTTTTCATAGTAAGTTTGTTTCTTTGTATATTTTGTTGTTTCCCGTGTCAACAGCTACAGGCCAAGCCTTGTCAAGATTCAGGAGTTCATAAGCCTGCTGTTCTGAAAAGGCCCCATAAAGAAATTAAAAGGCAGGTTGACACAGGTATGAACACCTGCCTGTCAACTGCACTGTCCATCTTAAGATGCTTCTCCGTTCTTTACTTGCTTTTATCTTTTAAAAATATCTCCCCATTGACATCAAGTGTCATGTTGTCGCTCTGGGGTTTGATATGCAGTCAGCACTCCCCCACAACTTTGTGCCTGGCAGTTTTATTGAGCAAATTTTCGCAGCGTCGTTGTTTTGAGTAAAAATATGAAAGTGTCACCATGATCTGTTAAACATGTTCTGTTATTAAATCGCATTCATAAGTATAAAAACAAAAGCATGAAGCAAGGCTGTCTCCAGATGATACGAGGGGGATAGATGTGTTACATCCTGAGGTGTTTCTGTAACAACCCTCAATATCTCTGCACAGAAACTTGTTGTGTTTCATCTGCTTTATTTGTAGTCTAAAATATGAGGCCATTTATTTTTAATATTTGAGTAAATGCAATGAAATTTTAAATGTACTTTTTGATTTACTCTTCATTATACAGCACAGGGTTCTATAACAAAATGAAAGTTAGTAAACACCTTCATGCTACATAAATTATAGAACATAAACAGTTATCAATATACAAATATGAATAAACCCGTAGGGAATGTAAACTGCAGCAACAAGATGGTGATGATGACGTGGTCAGAATCTCCATATCAGAAGTTCAACATCTAGGAAACTTTGCCTGTGTGTCAGCACAGAGCATCGACGTTATAAACACTGAGTCCACCTCTCCTCGTCCAGCTTCAGTCCTGTCGAGTGCAACAGCTCGATCCGAGATGTTGTGCTGGAGACAGGTCTCTGTTCACAACAGTCTCTGATTTCACGTTGATTTGCGAGTCTGTGTCCCATTTTGTCCATTTTCTTTTACTGCTACTGGACATTAGCCAGGACCAGCCTTAAACCAGGCTGGACTAGCATGGCTCTTTATTACGACTCTCTACCTCCCTGGGGCTGTCCAGGTCAGGCTGAAGGACCGATCAAGACGGCATATTCTCTTAGAGCCCACCCAGGGATGTTGTCTAGTCCAGCTTCTTTGCAGGGGTTGATGTTCCTCAGGACTGAAAAGATTCAAATGTAGCATTATTTACAGGAGCTACAGCCGCTGCATCTTCATACGCTGCTGATGCCATAGCAGTATTGTGTTCCCTGCTGAGTTTTCTTGTAAACATGTAAGAATAAAATATTAGGACATTCTGACCAAAAGGTGTGCTGTGTGTCCCTGAGACCCATCAACATGCTGAATGAAACAAAAGAAGCCAGTTCTTACAACTGTTCAACCGATATTTTGAACAAATAACTTAATGTTGTGCTCAAACTTAAAGCTGTTGCTAAAGTGGAACAACCACTGTATAATATAATGTCATCCTCCAAGGTTGACCGGCACACTGAGAGGAGAGTTTGAGATCCAGCGAGTAGCTGGCAGTGCCCGCCCTGCTGCATACATTATGTTTTCTGTTATTTCTCATTCATCCCTCGTTATTTTTTATATACTCTCGTGTTGTAGACACTTCACCTCCTGCCTTTCAGAGTTTCCCTCCTGGGAGAGTTGCTAACTCCTCCATGATTAGTTAACCCTGTTCCTCATTATCCTGTCCTCCCCGGTGTATTCAGTGTGTGTTCCCTTCTCTCAATGCCAGTTCGTCTTTGTATCTAGTGTCAAGCATCCAACCTCATTTCACTTTTTAGTTTTCCTGCTTCATTTTTGATCTCTGCTAGTTTACCTTGTCCTCGCCTTTGTCTTCTCCCTGTTTTGCCTTCTCCTTTGTCTGACTGACTGCTGGTGAACTTTCTACTTTTCTGTTTGCAAGTAAAGACTTTTTCTCATCATTATTCTGTCTCTGAGTCATCCACCTGTGTCTTTTTGCCCAAAGTGTCATCCAGAAGTTGCACATGGCCTATTTCTCGACTAAACTTTTTTCAGAAACTAATTTTGGTGGATTGTTCAGGAGATATCTCAGAATATCTGTTGTGTTTCCAAACTCGAAATTGAAAGCAAAGACCAGTAACAGCCCAATGGTGTGTTGATCCGATCAGGTGTGGAGAGATGGTAAACAACTCGATTAGCCATCTATTGTGGCGACCTCTTCTATCCCTTTAACCCCTTCCATTTTTAACATAGTGTCAAGGATCACTGCAAAATAAATGCAGCAACCCGTACTGAACATTTCATTGTTGTTTGGCAAAAAGAAGGAAGGCCGTATTCATTGTTTGAGTGTTTGAACAAGGTATTTGGTGTCTGCTGCACCTCACAGGCTAAAAGGCTGCAGTGTAGGAGAGAGCAAGGTCAGCAGAGATCGATGTGACTGATGTCTGATGGGATTGACCGACCGAGAGTGTAAACAAGGCTGACTTAGTGAGTGTGTGTGTGTGTGTTGTGTGTATGTGTGGACTCTGTGTGTGCTGTTTGTGTATGTGGCCCCGGCTCTCAGATTGTATTGTTGGTTTTTAAATGAATGTATTTTAGATGAAACAACACAACGCCTCGGTGTGTTTAAGCCTGTTTGTCTGTGACTGTGTTCACACGTACAGTTTGTTCTCTTGATTCAAAGCTCACTGGAAAGCTGATTTTGTTAAATGTTTTTATCTTGTTTGTTTAGGTTCATTTTGCTGAACCGGAGCTTATAGACTGAACCCACATGGATCTCCATGTCACTTGTTTACTTTATTGAACAGCGGCTCGGTAACCTGCTATGTCCTGCAGTGTGTTGGCTCAGTCGATGCAAATCCAATTCAGCCCCTTTAAGTTCTACAAAGTGGACTTGTTTCCATTGTTGCCTGCAGTTTATTAGTCCCCAACATTATGTGAGGACACTTGAGGAAATATAAGTACGAGCATGAGTACTGCAGTGTCTGTCAGGCTATTTAGCTGAGCTATGGTCAGGTATCAGCCTCCACTTTGTTCTGCCTGGAAAACCCAGTTCTGCAGGGACTCTTTTGCTTAAACAGGAACTTACCAATACCAATTTTATTGCTTTGTAGCGCTACAACTTTGGTTGTATGCAAATTAACAATGGTAAACGTCTCTCCATTTTGCCTGCACCCAGAGCTCCCCACCCTTTTGCATCAAAATTCAGTTTTCGGGCTGCTGCATCAACTACAGATTGTACATCTGCATTTTTGTCTGCGTGTATCCATGGACATAAAGAGTATTTGTTGAGTCAAGAGAGAGAGCAGCAATCTGTCTCCTGGATCAAGTGAGGGGGTGTCCCACCAAACTCTGATTAAAGTGTATAAACTACGCTGTGCTTTTTTTATTGATTATTCCTTTTACTAGGACAACTTGTCCTTTCAGTATATTCAGCGTGAGATGACAAAACACAAACTTTGCATTCCAGAGGTTTAAAGAATAACAGTCTTACGGCTTACGACATCACTTATCACCCACCAACAATGCTGTCCTGAGTTCCCTCCCCAGACAGGTGAACACCCATTCACACCTGGACCCACATGGCACCAACAACCCACATGAACACTGACGACTCTGAAACTCCGAGCTCACACATGTCCCTAACAAGTCTGTAAGGACACTCCCACAGAAAAAGTTTAAAAGCCTGCAGCTCCTCCAGTTAGTTAGGGCTGAAGAGGCCTCTTGGATAAGACATGAAATGTCTTTAACAAACTGAAATTGCCAGTTGCCTACGATACAGAACTTCCTTTTACCATGACCTGATAACTGAGAACCTTCATCAACAACAGTTTGGATGTTGCCCATTTTTAAGACAAAGACAAACTGTACAAAATTAATATGAAAAATGAAATGATTACATGACGATGGAGTAATGAAATGGAAAATGCTATGAGAGGCCTACATTTGTCAATGCACATTTAAAAATGACAAAATAGATCAAATGTGAACATAAATGAACCTACAGTCTTACAAAAAGGTCAATGTTTAGTGATGGTTGTTTTAAGCCAATCTGCAGTTTGGTTTGTGTACGAATAAGTTATGGAAGCACACACAGTTCTAACATACGGCAGAAATGGTTGCCATCTCTTTTAAAAGTGACCCCTCAGCCCGCTGGACGCGTGTGTCCTCTGGGACTACTCCAAAATCTGAACTCCAATGGGAAAGGGTCATTTTGACTCCAAAGAGGTGACCAACAATTGGTCCAAAAGTATGAATGAGGGATCCTTGTGCGGCAGATGTAAGACAGTAATAACATCTGTTGCATAAGTGACCTGCTCCTGGATACATCTTACAGTTATAGTCTGATTGATGAAAGTGGTGTGAGACCATGTTGACTGGTGGTCTTATATGAGAACATCATTTATCATTTAACAACATTGCCCACCACACATTAGTAGATGTTGAGTATATTTGTTCAGTACAGGAGAAAATTGTCAACTCACAGTTGACCTGGAGTCATTTATGTGATGTTTAACACTGCGGTGCACCACACAATGATTCCGCCTTTCTGTGCTGTCTGCTATCAGATAAAAGGAAGAAATGATGTGAAACTTATAACAACTCGCACTGCCATTTTCTTGAAGATAACTGAGAATTCATGTTCTTTGTTGCCACTTGAGTTCAAATGACATTTTAAACGGAAATGAGCTGCTACCAGCAACGAAACACAACGTAGCTCATTCAAACTCCCACAGGTAAAAATGACACTTATTAAATTATCAAATTTTCCCCTCTGATAGAACCATTTTTCCTGTTCTGCGTTTCAGATTGATCACTACGCCCAGAGGGATCTGAAGAAGGGCCTCCAGCTCTTTGGCACAGAGGGCAACGTGGGTCTGACCAACGCCTGGATGATCGTACAAACTGATGTAAGTGGTGAGATGTCTGTTTTTCACGGAGTCACAGTCTCTTGAGGTTGATGCTTAAAACATTCTGTTGTCAGCCCATTCAATATTAACTTCAGTGCCATTTCCCGAGTCACGTCATGCAAAATACCTTGTCACAAGCTGAGATACATGAAGTTATCTGCATTATTCAGTGTGACCGTGCTTACTTTTGCTATTGGCAAGGTTTCAAAATGTGTACCACTCTGATAGCACTGAATGAACGGGGAGTAGTAAAGTGTTGAAGGGACGTTTGATTTAACATTGTTCCATTTTTGCCTAAAAATTTGAATAAAACAGGACAATCCTTGTTGTAGTTAATGGGATCTGGACATTTACAAGCAGGCTGGTAAAGACACGGCCCATTTACCAAGTGGCATCAGAAAAAATGTGTGAAAAGTCTCTACCGATTAGCACAAACACTGGAAGCTTTCTAAATGCTTAGGTGTCCACGCAATGAATGCAGACAACATAGACTCTCTGAGGTCATCTTTGTCTCCAGCTTTCTCACTTTGAATAGCCTTTTCCGTTATGTTATTTATATACATTTTCTTAAATTTCACTGCAAAGAAAACACAATGTGAAAAAGGGAGATTTGGAATCAAGGATTGCAGAGGACGGATGCTGCTGCTGGTGAATACCTTTGGGAGACATAGAATGATAAATCGGAGACTTCAGGGCTCTCTGGACCTTCTTTGCATCATGGAGCCGGTGTTACGGCTTGTAGTTTTGTTCCATTAGCAAATGTGCGGTAAATGCTGAATGTTCTGCATCTGTGTGCAGGCATGTGTCTCCTATCTGGAAGGCAAACTGTTTTAGTATGAGTGCGCATGGTGACTGCAAAAGGCATAAATGATGACAGAGAAATGCACTGATATGCAAATAATTTATGCAAATGTGTGCGTGTCTCTGCATGTGTGGGTGTTAATGTGCATTGGTTTTTTCTTTTGCCCCTGCATACGGGATGATAGCATGAGCTGCCTGGATGAGCCGTTTGAAGTGTGCGAGCATGAATGTGCACTTCTTTCCCTGTAAGATCCGCTCTGCAGTGTGGATGCATGGGGCTCCGTGGAGTCTGACTGAGAGGAGGACCATTAAAAGACAGCTCTCATTCTGTCATTGCTCTCCCTCCAGAGCCTCCATTGTACATGCTGAGTCACTGAATAGATTATAAAGCAGATGTCCCTAGAGCAAAGTTCACCCTGAATATTATTAGCGTCCACTTATGGAACAGAGAAGCATCTTCATACATGAGAAGAAGTAGTAAAAACAAACTGCCAAATGCCAGTATGTTAAATCAGAGCAGGTCACCTGGTTCTAAACGTTGAAGGTGACAGCATTTTAATATATGGACTCTGTGCAGTTTGTATCCTTTGATTTGTTCTTGAATGTTTAAACTATGCCACAGATTCTTTCTGGCTATTCGAATTCTGCAGCAGCTCACAATAAATTGAAAACCTGATCCATTGTTTACGCAAGAGAGGGAGTTCTAAATTAACACACAATCCCCGATTCAGTGCACGGAGTAGTGTTGGGGGCAGCAGTAATATTCCTGTGTGGAATTAAAGTCCACCGAATGAACAAAACATCAGGGGGTGCTTTATCTTTTACCATGAAGTGTGCTGATGAATTGAATTATAGTGAAAGCCACGATCTTTTATCGAAAATCTATACCAGCCAGAAAAGGAGGAAGATGTAGATAAAAAGAAGCAGGCATTGTTTTAGGACTTTGAGACAAATGAGATGGGGATTGTACAAAACGTGGCTGCAGCTCGATATCAGGGAGATGAAGTGTATTCTACATCCAGCATATGTGATTTGTTATGTCCAGTAAATCTTACTCCTGCCAGCTAAATACATCTAGCAGAGGATGTTTAATGTTGATACCATGCATACAATTTCAATATGATGACAATAAAAAGCCACGTCTCCTCATTCACTGCCTTTCTCTGATGCAGTTTCGCTGCTGCGGAGTCAACAACCACACAGACTGGTTCGAGGTTTATAATGCGAGCCGTGTGCCAGACTCCTGCTGCCTGGAGTACAGCGACAACTGTGGCCTGGACAACCCGGGAACGTGGTGGACAGCGGTAGGTTCTCAGAAAGCTGCCCCTACTATTCTTCTTAGTGTTTTTTTCCCTTTCTTCCTTTGACAGCTGTGTATTTATGGAGGATTATAAATCACTGTTTGATACACCAGTTTTTCATGAAGAGAGTGAAATTGTTAGCAGCAGCAGCTGAGTACCTCCGAACTGTACTTGATAACTCTGAGGTAATTGGTTGACCAAATAAAGAAGAAGAAGAAATCTGTTTTCACTTTTACCTGCAGTGTGCAAAAGGTACAGGTAATGGGCTTTATTTAGAATACAAAAAGCTAAAAAAAAAAAAAAAGAGCATTTTGCATTTCTAATAAGTATTCCACCAAATTTTTAGTCAAACACAGAAGGAGCAGAAAAACACAGTCAAACATTTGACGTATAATATTTCACACACACACACACACACACAGACACACATATATACATATATACATATATATATATATATATATATATATATATATATATATATATGTGTATATATATATATATATATTATATATATATATATATATATATATATATATATATATATATATATATATATATATATATATATGTATATTGATTATCAGGGGAACTTAGTCCCAGCATCATCTCAATAACAGATTTAAACAGAGAAGAGAAGTCACGGTGTTGATCAGACTTCATTCAGAAGCAAACATGTGCTGTCAAATGTTAGAGTAATTCTTTATGTTAGTCCAAATCATAATCAGGATTAGTGGGACTTTTTTTTCTTTCCATATTCAGAAGAGGAACAACTTTGGTCACAAATTGACCAATTTAGCAAAGCCTAAAAACTAAGCCTGCTGTTCTCTTGACTGTTTTTGGACATTAGTATTATGGCAAAGAAACAGCAGGAGACCACGATATCTATCTTCATTAATAGTTCATTAAAGTGAATTAATACATCTGCTGAGAAGGACTTAACAGCTGCTGCTGCTGCTGCTGCTGCTTATGTGTATGTGATGTATAATATGTGTCATATATCCTTTGTGTTTTTCAGCAGCTACACTGTACAGGGACTTGTTGTTTTCTGTTTGGATTGTGAAATAATCTTAAGAAAGCAACCATGCAAACCACCAAGGCTGTCTCATCACATCTCTGAGACCACTAATGGCCCACACAGGCCGACAGTCTGCCTCTGTGAACCAGCTGTAAAAAGGCTTGGCACATGGAAAAACAGAGCAGTTGCATCCTGCTTGAATGTGAGTGGAGTGTAGAGGACACATTGGTTAACAGATAAAAATACAGGCTACATCATTTGGAGGTTTATCTTGATGAATATGTAACACTGGGCGCTGATACCACTACGACAGAATGCAAATAGATCTGTACACGATTTAGCAAGTGTGGAAGTTGTTGCTGCAGAGCTAATTGACTGTGCTGAGATAATACGTAGGGACAGCTGGTATTAATTACACATTCATTCAGAAATAAAAATGAGTCCACCTACTCGTGACCTCTTCATCACCCTCGGTAAAGTCTTCTGCGCTGAATTATTGTTCTACAGTATCATTAACATTTCTGCACTGAAGTAAATAGTGTCTCACAGGCAGCCGACCGCCTCCTCTCTCCACACTCGTGCTATTAACGTGTCATTAGTGAAATTGGTCCCAGCATTCTTTCAGTCATTAAATGAAGCTAGAACTGGAAAACTCTGAAGGAAGTGCAAAAGTTCTGTCCTTAATTTAAAAATGCAGTCCTGAAAAACCACAAACTCATCTTCCTTTTCTCATATTTGTCCTGGAGAAAACAGATTTCACTGAGCTGCTGTCTTCTCTGCTTCAGAGGTTTCTGCATTGGACAGAATCAGCCGTCTTGACTAATGATCTCCTCTTGGCAGCTGATGCATCAAATTGTGCCTTCCTCGAGCTTTTATATCAGACTTTGACACACTAGACCACAAATTTCTAATGTTGAAACACTTGAGTAGGTGTCTCTCTGTCAGCTTTTGACTGGTTTAATCAGTTTTATCCTGAAGTTTTCAGTCTGAATTGGAAATGTGTTTCCAGTCAGCTGTTTCCTGTGTGACCCCTCAGGGCTCAGCTCCAGGTCCTGCTGACTTCATAGTTTATGCTCCACGTGGACTCAAGTCCAGTGTGGCTTTGCTCATTCATTTGGGATCTTTAGTCTGTTTCATAGATTATTTGTAAAAACCATCATTAATAAATGGTATATTTGTAGTTAATTGGTTATTTCACTGTTAACAATGGAATGTTTGATAGACCAAGTATTAAGCTTTTGTGAAGGTTTATCAGTTTATCAACTTTATAACTGGCAATCCAAATAATATCTATAGATGAATTATTACGATCAGTTGCAATAAAAATGCTTTGTGAATGTTTTAAAAGCATTTGATTGTTTGTTAACAGTGAAATTACTATCAACTAAAGTTGTATTATTGACAAATGTACCATTTAGTAATGATATTATATAGTAGTATGCAGTAGCGTAACATCATGATGATAGGCCCCGGTGCAAATATTTTTTTTGTGCCCCCACCTGCGCCCTAAACACAAGCACACGCTCGTGCGCATTGCACGCACACACACGCGCTTGGACACACACGCACAGCCACTCGAGACAGCTGCTATTGTATGGAGAGAATTGTGTTCCTTTATTATGCAATCAAACAGAATAGGTTTGAAACCAAAAACGAGATTTAAGAGCAAAAAAGACTAAGTAACAATCAAAATTTTTATTTTTGAGAGAAAATATTTCTTCAACTTCAATCAAAACTGATGTTTGTAAGTAAGAACATACGACAATTTTGCTTATAAATCAGTCCTCTTTGCTTTCAAGTTAAAAACCTTTGCTTGCAAATCAGTCCTCTTTGCTTGCGAGTTACAAAGTTTTGGTTGCAAATCAGTCCTCTTTGCTTGCAAATTCAAAAGTTTTGCTTGCAAATCCAACTGCACTTGATGGGCGGGGCCTACGCTGGTGGATGAGAGAAGAGTTTCTATTGGTTGGTTTGACCTGGCTCCAGCGTCAGCTACGTCTTCCGCATTTTTCTGTGCTGTGCTGCTTGGAGGCAAGCCTGTCGCTCTTGAAAAGATTCCCATAAGTAATGAATTGCGCTATATAGCGTTGGCTACAGCCTGCCGCACATTCACAACAACAACAACACAAGTAATGGATTATAATGCCCTGCTGCTGCAAGCACACTGATTAGCAGCAACATGGTTGTCTCTGCTAGTCACGGACTGAGCGGAATAGCTCAATGAGTGAGTGGATTACAGGGAGGCGTTAACAACGTGAGGCTGTGATTTAAGCATTTAGTGTTGCATGGAACTCGCGGTGCCAAAACGTCACAGTTCCTACACAACAGTGCTGTCAGCCGGGGGACGGACGGACGAAGAAGACCGCGGCAGCCCACAAACACCCGCTATAAAGCAGCTAACACTGAAAATGAGTATAGCGGCGCTGAGCTAGCAGTATAGCGGCGCAGCACCGTTTCCAGTAGCGCCGAGATCGAAAAGTGGCTGAAGGTATGTCGATTGCTGCTCAACGGCATATACCGATCCCTACAATGGCATACCGCCTCACCGTTGTTCAGCCGTCTGGGAGAACCCTGACCGTGGATTACTAAACTACCGCTGAATGTCTCCACTGTGTAGCGGGCTGCTGCTACTCCTCCCGGCTCCCGTTGTCACTACAGCTGTGCTAATGTCAACAAACACACATGGCGAATAAGTTAACAAATGCACGCACATTACCAAACTCAGATTTATGTGTCTGTTATATTATGGAATGGATCGACAGATTCATTGGGAACACTACATTGATCTTCATTCGCTGTTGTTTTTTATTGACCATGACTTGTATTGTTGTGCAATGTTACATAAATACTGTCAAAACAATACATCCGTTTTTCTTTTAATGCCAGAATGAAAAAAACAACAGCAGTCACAAGCAAAGTCATTGCTTAATTTGTTTCTGTACAGCCTTTGCACCCATGTAAACTGACCACCTAATGTGTCATGTAAATGCACATTTTCACGTTGCATGTATTTTATCAAGATCAGTCTCTTCTTTTCATGTGGAGAGAACACGACCAAGTGAGACTTTTAACACTGTACATTTTTACTACTTTTTCTACATTGTTTCTACTGAAGACATTATGCTGTACCTGCAATTTCACCATCAACGGTATGGGATTATTCAGGTAAAATAAATTACATTACTCTGGCTTTGCCATGATGGTAGCGCAATGATTATTTATTTTCTCTGTTACTTGGATGTGGTGCATGTGGCTTGACAGTCGGCTTACTTTAAGTTGGAACTAATAACATTATTTTTCTAGCAAGTACATTGCCTAATTGCCTGTGTCATCAAGGGTTCTGTGCAATGCCTCTCATATACTGAAATTTCTCCCTCAAAAAATATTTCATTTTATTGTAGTTATCCAGTTTACTGGTGAAGACATTGCACAGGATGACACAGCTCCTAACTTGGTCATGTTCTCTCCACATGAAGAGAAGAGACTGATCTTGATAAAATACATGCAACGTGAAAATGTGCATTTACATGACACATTAGGTCGTCAGTTTACATGGGTGCAAAACATCAGTACATTACAGTACAATGCATTACTGTCACTTAGGCTGTACAGAAACAAATTAAGAATGTGCGGCAGGCTGTAGCCAACGCTATATAGCGCAATTCATTACTTATGGGAATCTTTTCAAGAGCGACAGGCTTGCCTCCAAGCAGCACAGCACAGAAAAATGCGGAAGACGTAGCTGACGCTGGAGCCAGGTCAAACCAACCAATAGAAACTCTTCTCTCATCCACCAGCGTAGGCCCCGCCCATCAAGTGCAGTTGGATTTGCAAGCAAAACTTTTGAATTTGCAAGCAAAGAGGACTGATTTGCAACCAAAACTTTGTAACTCGCAAGCAAAGAGGACTGATTTGCAAGCAAAGGTTTTTAACTTGAAAGCAAAGAGGACTGATTTATAAGCAAAATTGTCGTATGTTTTTACTTACAAACATCAGTTTTGATTGAAGTTGAAGAAATATTTTCTCTCAAAAATAAAAATTTTGATTGTTACTTAGTCTTTTTTGCTCTCAAATCTCGTTTTTGGTTTCAAATCTATTCTGTTTGATTGCATAATAAAGGAACAAAATTCTCTCCATACTATTGCAGGGGTGGACTGGCCATCGAGAGTACTGGGATTTTTCCCGGTGGGCAGATCAATAATGGGCCTATGGACGGCCGTTTTTTATTTTATTTTATTTATTTATTTATTTTTCTGCTCCGCCTTACCTTGGTAACTACCATAAATTACCAAATAATAGCCGGGTTTCAATTAACCGCAGGGTCCCCTTTAAACGCCGGGTGCAGGTGTATATTTTGATAAATAACCGCTGGTTCCAAATAAATGCTGAGTCTAATTTATTTTAAAAGAAGATCGAGGAAGAAGAGGTGACCGCTGACACTACACGTTTTTCTTCTTCACCTTTTTCACATGTTGTGCTGCTTTCTGTCAGTCACTGTCACACTGATGATCACCATGGCTCCAGTGCAGCAAAAAAATAAAAAGTACGATTTGAAATTCAAACTTTCTGTCATAAAATATGCAGAGGAAAACTCAGGAGAAGCAGCTGCTTGACGTTTCTCTGTCAATTGAGAGAAAAAAATAGAAAATATAAAAAATAAAACTGAGCTTCAGCGTCTGTCCGAGGAGGACAGCAGCAGGGCCCGGCTGCCTGGTGGAGGGAGGAAGAAGGCTAGCCAGGAGCTTCGGATAAACATGCGGGAATGAGTTATCAGCAAACGGGCACGCCACGAGAGAGTGTCCCGCAAAATGATCAGGGTGATGGAGAAAAAAAATGTACGCCAACATGAGTGACAGCAGAGATGAGGAGTTTGCCGCGAGTGCTGGTTGGCTGAATCGCTTTCTCCGCTGCAACAACTTCACTTGCAGAAGACAACTATTGCCCAGAAGGATGCCAAAGAATTCACAGAGAAGCTGGCGAAGTTTGTGACATTTTCATCCCGGATTTTTGTGAGGAATGAATTAAACGCCTGTCCCAAATTGCCGCATGGTCCCAAATAAACGCCTAAATGGTCGGTTCAGTGATTGAAACAAATAAACGCCCCGGCTATTATTTGGTATTTTACGGTATGATAACTCTCCCGGCCCGGGGAGAGAGACACGCATCGGCTCGGCTCACAGTGCTCAGCTGCAGACACAGCAGAGAGGTGACGATTGGCCCAGTGGCTTGTCTGTCTAAATAATACCTGGCCTGGTGATTGGACAAATGATCATTTCCTCCTCCTATACCAGCCACTCAGCGTTACCTTACCGACCCGCCCCCAGCTATTTCATTCACAAAAACAGGGGCCTGTGGCAATCCTGGACAGCTGTTTTTTGGTAGTATGTTATACAGTGAGGAGTGAGAGAACTGCACCTCTGTTGAGTTCTGCTCCTACATTATCCCTAATGTTTTCAACAATGTTACATTCAGAGAAATCAGTAACTGTATTCAGTATATTTCATTGAGTGGCTAAAACTTCTGGGAGACAGTCGGAGCGTGAGGAAGAAAGTCAGAGCGTGAGGAAGGAAGTCAGAACATGACTAAACACAATGTAAATCGAAATTTGATACATTCCTTCATCCCTGAACTGTCTGAGGCACATTGGTTCATTAGTTACTTAACAATGAAAACAACAACTCCCATGACCCCACACTACTATGATGTCATCAAATTTCACCTTGTGTTTACATCCCTAAAAGCAGATATTGCATACTGTGCATGTAAAGTTGTTCATCGGGCCACCTGCAGAGTTTCAATCTCATATTGAACCTCTTTATTAGCTCAAGGTTTCACTTTATCCACCAGTCTGTCAGCTGTTTGGTGCTGGACAGGAAGTGAACTGTGGGTGGATCAGGTACTTCTGCCTTCTGCAGGTGGAAACAAGGTTGATGAGAGTGATGAGTGAAGCCAGACAGTAAACCTGCAGGCTGTCCAACTGCAACAATGAGCTTTGTCTCATGTGAGGGAAACCTAGAGCTGAGGGGAGTCAGGTAATGATTGTTTTGTGGGTTCAACAATACAACATCATTCATTAGTAGTCATTTGTTCAATTCGCATTATAAAAATTGTGTTTTATTCCCACATGGACCCACATCAGGCTGAACAGTGTGTTGTGTTTGCACAGGTGTGTTTCCTCGTGCTCCGAGGCGCTGTGCTGCAGAACATACTGTACCACAAACGACAGTACATTTCAGAAACTGACTAAGTAATAAAAAACAGAAAGTAAATAAAACAAAATTTTACCCAGGTCCCATATTATGAAAAACACATTTTCTCTGGTCTCTATATAAGCTGGTCCTCCCTGAGCCTGCCAACTCCCAGAATGAGGAAAACAAACAATTCCTGCATGGTCTCTGCAGCCCACCCACCGGTAAAACGGCGCTCCTACAGGCTGTTCAGATTCAGCTCCTTTCGTTACGTAATGAAGGGAGTCATTATCATAGGCCAGCCTCCTCTGCGTGATGATAGGAGATATCTGAGAGGGGGGCGTTCATCCCCGAGGTGAAGTTCGGTGTGTCCAGCGTTAAGATAGCAGTGTTTCACAATGTCGCTGCTCAGAGATAGACACGCAAAATGCTCTGTTGTTGTTTGTTAAAATCAACATCAGTGCCTATATTCTGTCCCAGCTAAGAACAACAGAATAGACAGTGGTTGCGTTTCATATTTTAACGACAACATGCCGGCTGTGGTTCGTGTTAGCTTGTGTGTGTGTGCTAACATCTTCACATCGGACTGCTTCAGTAATGAGGGTCAGTACAAAGCTGGCTTTGCCTCGACACTGACCGTAATAAAAAGATCAGTCCCACCCATACGGGACCCAGCAACTGCACCCAAGCCACCGATAAGTGTCGCTAACTAATTGGCTAACTAGTTAGCTCCATTTCGGTCCGCTATGCAATGGCGTTTAAAGCGAGTTTAATGTTAGGGTTAGGTAATGGGGATGTAGGTGCATAGAGGCTCAATGAGGACCGATACGGCGCTGGCTCAGGTTTCTTTTACTACTCTCTTATTAGGAACCTGAAATCACAAAAGGTCACATCAATGGGAGGAAAAAAAGAAAAAAAGAAATTGAATTTTAAATGTTGTTTTAATGTTAGGGTTAGGTTAGGGTTAGGGTTAAGGAGCCTCTCCTTCTGGGTCCGATTCTGGGTCAAACTGATATGGTTGAACGAAAAAATCTCTGTGAGCCATAGCGATACAGATATATACATCCACCGTCAACATTAGAACATGCCACCACTAGCACAAGAAGCATCCTCTCCCTGAGAGTGACAGCAGGCAGGGCTCTCCAAGTAGGCGTTGACAGACAGAGCTCATTCGCATTTAAAGGTGCAGGCACAGAAACAGCCTGCTGTCAGGAGAGCTCAGTAGAGTGACTTTTAGACAGCTGAAATTCAGGACCACGGATGGGTTTGAGGCAATGCATATTGAATATAGAGTTGTTGGACCTCTGAGAGCTGTGTGAAATTGATGAAAAACTGTATAATATGGGACCTTTAAAGTCTGACAGGTATAAAAGCAACGAACACAGTTTTATTCAGTTCATAAAAAACAGGAAGTATAAAAAACACAGCAGGAGACTTTCACTGCTGCTGCTCAGCTCAGACAGCAGCTCATCACTGCAATACTATTTGGAGGCAGTTACATGAGAGTTGGAAACAAAATGTCGCAAATAGGATAGAATAAAATCAAGTTCTGAAGTCAACATGTTGTCATCATTAGGGAGAAAACATGTTAGGGCTACTTGACTTACTGATTGGTACACTGCTGTCATCCAGCAGCCACTGTGCATCCCAATGATTGAAGATGATGAACAGGAATGATTTCAGTTCAGTTTTTTAGAGATGTCATACTGAGCTAGATGTCTTCAATTTGTGTTTAAAACCAGACAGTAGAACATTTTAACGTCAAACAAACTGTGATCAAGAGTTCATTCTCCTGTTCTGGGTCTTTAAACTGTTGTCCTGGAATTACTTAAAGTAGTTTGAGAACAACTCAAATTCTATCTGCAGATGAAGATAATGTGAAATGATTGAAACAAGGGGCAGCCCTCGGGGTTAGGGTGAGGTACACAGAAGTGCCAAACACTACATATGAGTCAACCTGCCGACCACATCACAATGTTGAGCTTTACAGCAAAAATAAACCTGTTTACCGCCTGGCACAAAGAACCACTTTTTTTCTGTTCATGACAACTTTCATGAGGATGAATTTTTATATAATGCTCTAATTTAAACTATATTAACGCTTTTGATTATGCATAATTCAGGATATGGGAGCTCTGAGTGACAGCTAGTCACTAGCTGTCAGACACCAAGCTTCATTCAGGCTGCCTCGGCTCCACTACACTTCATCTCTTTGCTCATTTTTGGAGTAGCCGGTAGTTAAGTGGAGTCAGGCACCGCCAAGATGGCCACTTCACTGAGCTTCACAATGGGTGCATCCAAATGTCCAGACCTCACTGCTCTTGCAGACTGTCGACTTTGCAGGCATGTTGGTGGAAAGTAAGCGAGTGCTGAGGGCTGTCTAAACCCACAATTCACCTGGTCCACAAAAAAAAACTACTTTAAAAATAAGTTGAATTTTGCAGGTCAGAATTAACATGTTCTGTGACATCACAGAGACTAAACCCATCATTTATACAGTCTATGGATTGAAAGCTCCAGAGCAGCTACTTGTGGTGAGCTCTTGTCATCATACAGCTGAATATAATTCTTCAACTCAGACAGCGACAGGTGCAGATTTTTGCACCTTTATGATTAAAATGTAGTCAAGTGTCAAGAATCAGAGACTGTAACCACACATTCAGGAGACAGTGTCACTATTTGTACTGAATCTCCTTAAATGAAGAAGTTCCTCAGTGGAACTTGTGAACATGTGCAAAGGCAGATTGTAGTCTGTAAAACAAACCCGCTGTCTGCAACTCTGTCGAATGTGTCTATCCAGCAGTAGAAAGGTCGAGTTGTGGTCAAACTGTAGATGTTTTCAATTTAGAAATGAAAGACGTAACCTTTAAAAACGTCTTTCCATTACTTTTCCTGAAACCAGGTTCTGCAAAAGACGATTGAAAGATTTTTTCAAAATTATGCATATAACCTCCTCCAGGTGACAGCTGGCTGGCCTTCACGTAGACTCATGAGTTCCACTGGTCCTTCCAGTGTGAAAGACATTCAGCAAACAAATTGATCTGGCTCGTTTTGTGTTTTGATTAATGTTCCTCCTGCACTCAGGTGGTGTTTTTCATACTGAGGCTTAATACTTCTCTCCTGAAATAGCACCTGCCTACGCTTCTTTAACATTTAGACTCTGCGATGCTATAATAGTGTCAGTAATGCCCAGTTGGAATCACAAGTTTGAACCTTCACTTCTCACCTTGGAATCAAATCGTTCTCTGGAGATTTCTATTGAGCTTCAAGTGACAAAAATAAGGGACTGAGCGCCTCAAGGCCAGCAGCAGGTCCATGATGTTGAAATGTGTGTATTCACATGCAGCTCTGGTGAATACCTCACGTCACTCTTCAGTGCAGTCAGGTGATGAAGAGAGTTGGAGTAAAGCCTCGTACCTGGTAGTGTTTTGTTCTTGGCAGCCGAGTGTTCATGAACTCATGAACTGTGTTAAAGTATTTAATTTCCACATTCTCACTTATAATGACTCAAATAAAGCTGGCACACATACAAATACACTCATGGTGTGAAAGGTTGGAAATAACAATAATTATAGTAATAATAATTTTTGGCATTTTTGGGAGCCATTCGAGGGACCAAGGAACACTTAACACATAAGGAGGCAGACAGACAAAAGGAAATGACAAGAAATAGTAGCAGCGATGTCTGCCAAGGAGAAGAGAGTGAACAAAGACCACAGGCCGTCATGAGCAGCTAGACTCTCTGCAGGATTTTGAACACGTCGCTGGATGCAGTGTTCCAAAGGAATTGTCATTATAAGTCCACAATACATTTTAGGTTTACCTGATGGGACTTTGTTATACAATTGTGAAACCTCGCCAATGACTGCTGTGTGTTTCCTGACTCCTAAGAAGAGCATCTCTTTGTGTTGAAAAGTGGTGGAGACATAACGCCTTGACTGACAAAACCTTTTTTAAATGGACATCAACACATGCAATGTAACGAAGAGACTGTCTGAGGCCATGGAACATCATTCTGAAAGAAACTGCATCACACCTTTATATGTCAAGTTAAAATACCTTGTTTCACTGCTGTATACTTCAATATTAGAGAAAAATAGTGAGAAATAAAGTGTGAGTGGGTCAAATTCAACAACCATGACTCAATCTAGGCATAAAGTATCAATATTTGTGTGATGAATTCAAGCGGAGGATTAGATTGGCATTTCGTAGTGCAAGCTATTTTTCGTTTTTAGAAATTATGCTTTAAAAAAGTGATGAGGACAACGTCTGTCTGATACTGCCACCAAACTACCAAGAGGCAATTTCACTTTCTTTAAAAGAGCAACTTTACGCCCGTTTAGCATGAACAGGATACACAATCTCAAAAAACAAACCTGGTCCAAATCCAGCCCCACACAGACACCCTCCATCACCGCAACTGTTGAAAGGAACATGACCAACAGGTAGCGACTACAGTAATGTTCTCACTTAGAAATGTGTTTCCATCGTTAAAGGATGGGTTCAAATTTTGTCTTAAAACCATAGTCAGGTCCCCAAATGGGCCGTTGTAATTCTGCTTCTCCTTCTGCTCCTGGGTTTTGTTTCTTACAATAATCATGTTGTGTAAGGGGCCGTCCACACGAAAGCGCTCTTTTGCGAAAACGCACATGTACTGCATCGTTTTGGCCAACCGTCCACATGGATCCTGAAAACGCAGCGCCTGAAAACGCACTTTTTTGAAACCGGGTCTCAGGCTGGAAAAATCCGAAAACGCAGTCCCCCCGTTTTCGTGTGGACAGCGAATCCGCATACTTTCCAGACGATGACGCCATCGCCCCACCCCTCGACCTCTTGCCTCCGACCTCTGAACCCCGCGACGTCTCATAACAACAACAACAACAATGGCGGACTACGTGATTGTGTTCATGCTGCAGAAGATATTGAGCCTTTCTTGCAACTTACTCGCCTTGTAGTTGAGTGTGAGTCGCAGCAACAGCTCGACCTCATTATTGGTCCAGACAAACGATTCTGGTTTCCTTGCACTAGCCATTTTCGTCTTCTTCTTGTTATGTTTCTCCGTCTACTGTCCGTTTGTTTACAGCGCGCAAGCTTAATGCGCATGCTCCGTCTACTTCTTCTCCATTTTGGTGAATTTCAAGCGCCACCTATAGGCCTGGAATATGAACTACACCGTTTTTGGTCGTTTTCGGTGGATCCGTGTGGACGCAAATATTCTTAAAACGATGCCAAGGAGGACAGAGGAAAAAAAGAAAAAAAGGAAAAAAGAAAGTGTTCCTTCACTGCAGCTTAGCAGAGAAACACCATCTGGACAAACATAGGCTTTGATAGTTTGAGTTGACTCACCCCGACTGCTGAAGCCTAATATTCATGTTGAATAAACATACATTTCAGTGCAGAATGAGTTAACCATGCTCATCCTCAGGCTCATCATTTTAACTTGGGTTACTACTACAACAGGTTTGCATGCTTTAATGCTCACTGTATTCTCCCTCTGTCTGAAATGCTCTGTTTTAGTCTCTTTTAGGCACCTCCTCCTGAATACCGACTCTCCTCTGATTGGTCAGTTCACACACACCTGACCCAGCACCGCATACAGACTTATCAGCTGTGCTGAATCAGTTCTTACTAACAGACTAGCCGCCAGGCATAGATTATGCTTATATGTGTGATGTGGTGACATGGTGTGATGTCACAAAGTAATTTGATTAAAGGCAGAATACTGACGAGGTGTTCAGGAGCAGAGTTTTCTGTGGGAGAGAGGAGTCTCTGTTAGTACAGACTCTGGACTTAAACAGCCAGTATGAATGCGAGAAATAATCACTGCTAGCAAAAAAAATGTTGATCAGAGCACCCCACTGGGGTTGTGAGGCAGATTTGAGAACAGTGAACATGTCCTTCCGGTTGACCTTGAACTTCCCTATACTTGACCAACAGTGTTTTTAACTTGAGCAAACCTTAACCATAGACGTGCTTGATTGTAAAACACTCATTGTGGATGTTTTTTTATTTGTTTTGACCTTTGGTATGTTGTGTCACAAATAATCTCGATCCAATGATATGCCAACAACCTTTTTGTAGCTTTCAGTCAAAGCTTTCTTCCCAGTTGAGGCATCTGGAGCCTTAAACACAGAACAGAGCATCTTATCAGTGAGTGGGAGGATGCAGAGAAGGAGATGCAGCAGATCCTGAGGAATTCCAGGCCGAGAAGTCATTGAAGAGAATATGATCTCACAAAAGACCAGATCAAAGCTTTAAACACTGAGAGGTCCCATATTGTAGAATGTTGTATTTATTTACATTTTATTATAAAATAGGTCCAGGTCCTTCATGATCAGAATGCTCACAGCCCGTATTCAGAAACTGAACCTTTAAATGATCCATGATGCCTTCTGT
This sequence comes from Diplodus puntazzo, assembly GCA_963678695.2. NCBI lineage: Eukaryota > Metazoa > Chordata > Actinopteri > Spariformes > Sparidae > Diplodus > Diplodus puntazzo. The sequence goes on along the minus strand of OZ023155.1, from coordinate 34,394,978 downwards.
AAGGTTGCGATGTTGTAACAACTATACAGTCACCACACTCGGCCACGCCCCCCAGAAATTGTGGGTGGCGCCTGCTCAGGACTGTGAAAGCTGACCAATCAGTGAAGAGTGGATTTTCAGGTGGAGGGCCTTAAAGTGACAGAGGTGATGCAGCAATGGGCAGTATGAAAGAAATATTGTGTGTTTAGAACACTTAGAGCGTGTAAAAATTCTCTGCTAGACACCTTTAACAAAGTATAATATAGGACCTTTACCTTTCTTGAGACTAAATAAACACTAGAAACAGACACAATGGTTTGTCTGTCAAAACCAATCCAAAATGTGTCACAGTGTCGGGTGTGAAAAGGTCACAGTCATCGACAAGTGAGTGAACGGCAGGAGAAAGGAGAGCGAGAAGGACACTGATTGACAGCTGTTATACACAACCACTTATGATGACACGTGAGCCTCCTCAGTTCACTGATGAAGGCTGCCGGATACCTTGAAACCCCAGAAAAGCTATTAAACGGGCATTTCATCATTGATCCTTTTATAACACGGACCTGCTCGAAGGACTGGGACTGGCTCAGCAGGTCCAGGTTTATTTATCATTTTTTTCTAGGCTTTATGTCTGCAGTCTGCAGTCTGCATCAAATAACGAATTCGTATATCTTCAGATGCAGCTCTGTGGTCCAGGAGGGCTGCAGTTTGAAAAACACCACTGAAGCGGCTCTAAATTTTGGCTTACTGCATGACTTTCCATATTGATCCAGCACAGAATTATTTCATCTTGTGCAAAGGAAAACATATTTTTTGGTTCCCCAATGTTTCAGGCAGCAGTGAAATGTAGAGTAGACTGTGTTTCCCTGGCTCTGACTCAGCTTCCTGATGTAAGGGGATTTAAAAAATAGCACAATCAGGAAGGCACGTCTGCAGAAATGAATAATTGAATTAGAACAGCGGTGCAGCCTGTTTTGATAGCACCTTACCTTTCACTATAGTATGCCAGACTGTCTTTTCTCCAGTGTAACATAATCAAATATACACAGAACCTAATCAAACACTCACTTTGGCAGCAGTTGTAAAAGTACAGCTTCACGCTTTCATTTAAGGTGGCTACTAGAAAATGCTTAGTCACTTTAAACACGTTTTTCCCTTCTCATACTGTCCTCCATTCACCCTCTGTCTGAACGCTCTGCCTCGCCTCCTGTCTCCTTAAGGCCCTTCTCATGAAAAGCCCAGTTTGCTCTGTTTGGTCAGCTCTCACACATCATCATAAAGACATCATAAAGTTAAGTTATTAAGTCCTGAAAGCTTGTTCAAAGGCATAGTTTCTTAACACAAGTTGTACAGACTTCTCTTTGGTTTGGACCATTTTGACACTTTTACAGATTCATTTCACACATTGACCTGCTTTCAACTCAGAGGAGACATGGATGTTTCTCACGCAACAATAAGGGACATTCAAATAGAATTAGCCCTACCACCATGCAGTGTTGTCCCTGAACACGTTCAGTGAACGTTCGTTCATGAACTTGTTCATATTTTAGGCGAACGTGAACTGAACGTACTGTATTCTGCCTGATGAGCGTTATTGTGAATGCGTTCATTCTGGCGTTTGTGAAAGACACTCTCTCACAGTTTAACTTCGTTCAAGACAGTGCCAGATTTCCATCGAGCATTCCAGGCGAAAACCGTGTAAAACACACCGAGAACAGGCCCTCATATGTAGCGGAAAAACACCCAATCTGGCTGTTGTGTATAAAAAGGACACTGGACGAGAGGTTTGTGCATGCAACTCGCTTTACTTTCGATCAAAACGAAACTTAACTATTTCAGACAGAAACAGCTGCATACCAAACATGCAGTGAGGCATTACCAAACGAACACAGATTAATTCGTCCTGAACGGACATAACACTGGTGTTACGACCAGGGCCTAGGGGAAACCCTGGCACAACAAGAGTGTGAGACTCTCCCCCCCAGCAGCAATAGCACTTTTAAATGGTTATAAACAAACATATTTTGTGCAGAATCATATGTGCTTGCAGTCTCAGACAGCAGAGGAGAGCCTCCAGGAACTGGGCAGAGCTGGCCTTTAAACTTCTTGTTCCAAGGCAACAGCCAATCAGCTTCCCCGGGCAACCTGCAGCCACTCAAACACACCTGCAACCAATCACACACACTCACTCAGGTAAAAAGAGGGTTATTAAAAACAGACAAACATTGATGACCTCTTGGGTCATAACAACTGGCAACACCAGCCACCACAGAGTCGCACCGCCGCATGCATCATCAACATGCTAAGCATTGAGGCAAAAACAAATGAAGGCAGCAGCACTACCTCAGACTCTGCCTCCACCATTAATACAGCATCTTTGTGTGATTACTTAAAACAATTTTATGAAAAGGTCAGTGATGATCCAGGTGGGAAAAATCTGACCTGTTTGTGTAAACTTTGCCCGCCGGGTTTCAAGAAGCAACTCCGTACATCAACAACGTCAACAGCGAACCTAAAACGGCACATTGAACTAAAGCACCCGGCTAGGCTTTCAAGGTATGTGCAAGTGAATACAAATCAAAAGACATGACCAAAACAGATCCTCTACCACCAAATCACATTAACAGTGTACAGTAGTGACTCCGCTGTCTTCATCTCCCAGCCGCAGCTGAACAACCTGGTTTTGCAGTATATTGTGGGAGACCTGCAGCATCAGTGTTAAAACTGATATAATAATTTCTGTCTGTGGTTCTATATGGACTGTGGCAATAGTTTTGAAAAATAATAGCTCACAGCAACATATTGAAAAAAAAAAGAACTATGAACTAGTTCATTTTTGGAACTTTGAACTTAGTTCAAAATGTTGAATTAGTTCATTTTAAAATTTGTGAACTGAACTTTGAACTAGTTCATGTAGAAAGTGAACTTTCCCAACACTGCCAGCATGTAGAACTACTCTGTTGGAAGTAAAATCTAATGTAAAGAGGAACTTTGCTGATCAGTACAGTGTTTCTATTCCAGTACATGCACATGAACATGGTTAACATCCTTCCACCTCACCTGCATCATCACAATGCGTTTTTCTTTGTATTGTTGAACGGCACTCTTGAAATGAACAATGCATATTATTGAGCTCCTGTTTCTTTTGCCTTTCAGCTCAAGAGTAATGTTGGGGTTACATGTGGCCACTGTTCTGTTCATGTATGGTTGAATAACAGCTCAACAGTTCAACAGAGTTTTGCAAGGTTGTTGTGTAGTAATAAAGGATGAGAACTGTGGAAATCCCAGACGCGTGTGTGTGGTGTGTGTTCTGGACTAACTTTACTGTCTTCTGCTACACTCTCAAAGCTACACCATCTGAAGTACACAGACGAAAATGCTAAAGCTTTAGCATCAAAAGTACTAAAAGTTAGAGTATTCGTTATGTAGAAAGGCTCACTTCAGAGTAATATATATATAATATCACATGATTATAAATGATTGATGCACTAAAGCAACATAATGGATAAATTAGCATTTTGTGCGATTAGGCACACCCCACAGTTCCTGAATGCAACACTACTGTTACAAAATACAGATTTCAGGTCTATGACAAGTTCTCAGACTTAATGAAGGTGCTAGCATTCAGTCATAACAATGTGATGTGTTGAAGTGAACATGTTTGTAACGCTGTGATCCAACCCTCTCACTGAAGTTACATGAGAGCAGAAAGACGAGATGGAGTGGCTGAGACAAGAGACTGAACCATCAGCATGGTTTTGAGTGCAAAGAAGCAAAAACTGAAAAGAAAGATTGTTCCCATTTCAGTGCAATCAGCACACAGTGTGGTTCTCACATCTGTAAAATGTCTCCCATCACTTTTAATATCAGACCAGCTGATCTGAGAGCTGCTTCATCTGCTCTTCATCATTTGATTATATCCCTGACACAAACAGGCATTCCTCCATTCCTTCAGCTAATAATTATTATCTTTCTATTCTTTGTGCATATTGGGCACTATGTAGCCTAAGGGTTAGGGTTAGGGAAATATCCCAGCATTTGAAGACAGATTTTAAAATGTGCTGCAGGTGCTGAGTGTGTTTAGTGACTAACATATGTGGAAGCAGTGAGGGAAGCAGAGATTTGCCTCCAGAATACATTCAAGCAACGTCAGCCATGGAACATTCAGCCTGTCCTCATGTCTAAATGATACCTCTGCTTTGTGTGTGTGTGTGTGTGTGTGTGTGTGTGTGCTGCTCCTGTATCCACATTACTTCTGTTTGTACAGCTGAAGGGAGACAAGGACAGCGGGGACTTTTGGAAAGTTTCCCCCAAAGGATATTTGGTCAGAGGAGGAGGAGGAACAGGAGGATGAGGAGGAGGAGGAGGAGCAGGAGATAAGGATGTTGCCACAGGGGATCTTTTAGCCAAAGAACATTTTCTATCACAGCTGGTTAATACAGGAAGAGAAGAGTCACTGTATAGTGTTACATGGTTTGACTGTATACAACACTTTCTGATGTAGGACTGAATCTGTCAGCTAATGTTTGCTGCTTTTGTCTCTCTGTGTGTGTGTGTGTGTGTGTGTGTGTGTGTGTGTGTGTGTGTGTGTGTGTGTGTGTGTGTGTGTGTGTGTGTGTGTGTTCACAGCCGTGCTACGAGCGGGTAAAGGACTGGCTTAACGAGAACCTGGTGGCACTTTGGATCTTTGCTCTATGCACAGCACTTACCCAGGTAATTACAGCTTTCTAACTTGTGTGAATCCGTTTTTTCAACCAGTCATTAGCCTCGTCCTTGATATCTGCAGCCTCAGACAGAGAAGCTCTTACTTTGTGATAAATAAACCTAATACTTATACAGTGTCCTCTGCGTTTAAAGCTTCACTCTGGATTTCTGTGGACAGCAGGAGCCCGTATAAGCGTATTGTGTTACCGCTGAAGACCACATAGGAGGGTTTGACTTTCCATAAAATTCTTTTATCTGCTCTCCAGCCAAGTGATACGTGGTATGCTTCCACAATCCGAGCGGAGAAATGTCATGCAAGGCTTCTGTGACGCTGCAGGCTCATTTTTAGTCACCAGTTAGATTCTCAATGGCCCTTTTTCTCTGGGAAATCCTACATGCAGCTAAATGAAAAAGCAGAAAGATGAAATCACTGCCAGACTTATCTCAAGTATCTGTGCTGTTGGCTCAAAGCGTTACATAATGCACAGAATCATACAATTATGCTTTATGCTCAGACAGGGAAGGCAAATGAAAGTGTCTTTATGTAAGTATTAAAAATAGAAATAAGAAGAATGAATGTGTATTTCAGTACATTAAGGGCCTCAGCTGCTGCAGCTGGGTCTGGTCTGGTATCAGCAGGCCTGATGTAGTCAGCTCATGGTCTCAGGAATATGTTCAGTGTCAATCATCTTTTGACTTCTCTACTTGTGCTACATTACTTTTTATTTTGTAATCGTCACCTGTTGACTTGATTTGCAGCTGCAACAAATACAGTTTCACTTTGTTTTATTCTGATGACGTGCACCCAAACAGCTTTTATGACTCTAAGAAGATGATTATGAAAAAAGGCTACTTCATAGCTTTTTAGGGTTAGAAAAATGGGTAATGAAACAGGAAATGGGGATAGGACAGTAACTACTATCATATATATGGATCTTAGGCATAAATCCAAATATATCCTTAAAATTAAAGAAAAATGGGGAATAGAATGTTCAGATAAATGCAGCCACACCTCATTATAGCTGGAGAAAGTGTTAAGTGTTAATATGAATTAACATTCAGGCATGAAAGTGAAATTAAAAGTAGTTATGTCTCAGGACACCATATAGACAGAGGTCTGTTAAAAGTCTGTAATTAAATGGATTTAAAGTTGCCTACAGTCAACTGGGAACACAATGAGAAGAAGAAGACAGGAGTCCAACACAATCCACACTGAGCTCCACGGGATCTTTTATAAATGATAATGACAATTTCCAGAGAATTGCCTGGTCAGAAGGACAAGCTTCTACATGTGTTAATCTGTAATCTTAGATTTAACCAGCTCTGGAGCAGGTTAGTTGTCCGGGTGAAGTCACTGTGGCGATGGACCCCGGTAAGAAGTGAACCAGCTTCATAACACTGAAGACCCTTAACAGAGTTCACCCTGAAGCTACCTCATTAACCACAAATCCTTCTTCATTGTGCAGAACAGACCTCTGTTCACACACCAGACTCGGACCCTGCTCTGCTGGGGCAAAGTCATGAACCCTCTGACCTCGCTCTTAATGCCTCTTGACTGAAGGGGGGCTTCCAGAAAGGACCCTAGAGGGGTAACTACCGTTACAGTTACAGCTAACGACAGTGTCATAATAACATTACATTACCTTACATTAAGTTTGTGTTGGATGTATGTCATTCAGTTTATACTGACTATGTCTTCATTAAGTTAAGCTTCATCAAGAAGCTGAATAAAAGCTGCATCACAGCCGACACACAGCCCAGCAGACCAAACGATCTCACGATTGTGACAGCAGCTATGTATTCAGTAATATTGACAGTAAAAATGATTGATCACGACAGAGAGTTGTAAACTTTGTCTAACTTCCACCTGTGACTGGGCAGCTACAGAAACAACCTGTCAACCCGTCGCTCAGGCAAGGAAGGCAAACACAATCAGCAGCAGGACCTTGGTCCACTTGTAAACAGACCAGGGAAGGTTTGCTGAGGGAGGAGAAAAGGGAGTAATCAAGTAATCAAGACGGGATTGTATAAAAGCATGAATTAACCTGTCAGTCTCTGCCTGAGACACCGTGGGCCTGAGCTGATTTTTCTTCACTGGACGAAAGAGTGAATCAGCAGCTTAACAATCAAAGTCCTCATTCCCAGATATTTACTGACACGCAGCCCCTAAAACGTTGTCGGCTCGCTTACAGCCCTCAAGTGATTTACTCATTTGTTTTTTAATGAATAAATATGTGAAAGTTACTAACCAAGCATTAGTGTGGTGACTGCAGCTGGTTTTACAACCTGAATGCAGAGATGACAGGCATACAGTCACAGTAGTGCAGATGTTATTCCTTTGATTTCTGTTGTTGTAGAAGACGTTAGTTCTCACTGGTCCACATCAGATCCACTGTCCATCATATTATATTTAACCCACACTGTCTTGGAGAGCCCTAATGAAAGACATAAAATCAAGGCAGTTTACGTCGCCCGGATTGGCGTTACCGGGGCCCCACCCTGGAGCCAGGCCTGGGGTTGGGGCTCGCAGGCGAGCGCCTGGTGGCCGGGTCTTTGCCCACGGGACCCGGCCGGGCCCAGCCCGAAGGAGCGACGTGGGCCCGCCCTCCGGTGAGCTCACCACTCGCTGGAGGGTTCAGAAGGGGCCGGTGCAGAGGGATTTGGGTGGCAGTCGTGGGCGGGGGCCCCGGCGACCCAATCCCCGGACGGTGACTCTAGCCATGGGGACATGGAATGTCACCTCGCTGGGGGGGAAAGAGCCTGAGCTGGTGTGGGAGGTCGAGCGGTACCGGCTAGAAATAGTCGGGCTCGCCTCCACGCACAGTCTGGGCTCTGGAACCCAACTCCTTGAGAGAGGCTGGACTCTCTTCTACTCTGGAGTTGCCCGCGGTGAGAGGCGACGAGCTGGTGTGGGCTTGCTTATAGCTCCCCAGCTCAGCCGCCATGTGTTGGAGTTTACCCCAGTGAACGAGAGGGTCGCTTCCCTGCGCCTTCGGGTCGGGGATAGGTCTCTCACTGTTGTCTCGGCTTATGGGCCGAACAGCAGTGCAGAGTACCCGGCCTTCTTGGAGTCCCTGGGAGGGGTACTGGAGAGTGCTCCAACCGGGGACTCCGTTGTTTTACTGGGGGACTTCAACGCTCACGTGGGCAGCGACAGTGTTACCTGGAGGGGTGTGATTGGGAGGAACGGCCTCCCTGATCTGAACCCGAGTGGTGTTTTGTTACTGGACTTCTGTGCTAGTCACAGTTTGTCCATAACAAACACCTTGTTCAAGCATAAGGGTGTCCATATGTGCACGTGGCACCAGGACACCCTAGGCCGGAGGTCAATGATCGACTTTGTGGTCGTGTCATCTGACCTCCGGCCGTATGTCTTGGACACTCGGGTGAAGAGAGGGGCTGAGCTGTCAACTGATCACCACCTGGTGGTGAGTTGGATCCGCTGGCAGGGGAAGAAGCTGGACAGACCTGGCAGACCCAAACGTATTGTGAGGGTCTGCTGGGAAAGTCTGGCGGAACCCTCTGTCAGGGAGGTCTTCAACTCCCACCTCCGGGAGAGCTTTAACCAGATCCCGAGGGAGGCTGGGGACATTGAGTCCGAATGGACCATGTTCTCCACTTCCATTGTTGACGCGGCTGTCCGGAGCTGTGGCCGTAAGGTCTCCGGTGCCTGTCGTGGCGGCAATCCCCGAACCCGGTGGTGGACTCCGGAAGTAAGGGATGCTGTCAAGCTGAAGAAGGAGTCCTACCGGGCCTGGTTGGCCCGGGGGTCTCCTGAGGCAGCTGACGGGTACCGGCAGGCCAAGCGAGCTGCAGCACGGGCAGTCGCGGAAGCAAAAACTCGGGTCTGGGAAAAGTTCGGGGAGGCCATGGAGGAGGACTATCGGTCGGCCTCGAAGAAATTCTGGCAAACCATCCGCCTCAGGAGGGGGAAGCAGTCCTCCACCAACACTGTTTACAGTGGAGGTGGGGAGCTGTTGACCTCGACTGGGGACATTGTCGGACGGTGGAAGGAATACTTCGAGGATCTCCTCAATCCCGCTGACACGCCTTCCATAGAGGAAGCAGAGACTGGGGTCTCAGAGGTGGATTCATTCATCACCCAAGCCGAAGTCACTGAGGTAGTTGGGAAGCTCCTCAGTGGCAAAGCACCGGGGGTGGATGAGATTCGCCCTGAGTATCTCAAGTCTCTGGATGTTGTGGGGCTGTCTTGGTTGACACGTCTCTGCAGCATCGCGTGGCAGTCGGGGACAGTGCCTCTGGACTGGCAGACCGGGGTGGTGGTCCCCCTATTCAAAAAGGGGGACCGGAGGGTGTGCTCCAACTATCGGGGGATCACACTCCTCAGCCTCCCTGGGAAAGTCTATTCCAGGGTACTGGAGAGGAGAATTCGGCCGATAGTCGAACCTCGGATTCAGGAGGAACAATGCGGTTTTCGTCCTGGCCGTGGAACACTGGACCAGCTTTTCACCCTCCGCAGGGTGCTCGAGGGTTCATGGGAGTTTGCCCAACCAGTCCACATGTGTTTTGTGGACTTGGAGAAGGCATTCGACCGTGTCCCTCGTGGCATTCTGTGGGGGGTGCTCCGGGAGTACGGGGTCGGAGGCCCTCTGTTAAGGGCTGTACGGTCCCTGTACGACCGGAGCAGGAGCTTGGTTCGCATCGCCGGCAGTAAGTCAGACCTGTTCCCAGTGCATGTTGGACTCCGGCAGGGCTGCCCTTTGTCACCGGTTCTGTTCATTATTTTTATGGACAGAATTTCTAGGCGCAGCCTCGGGCCGGAGGGGATCTGGTTCGGGAGCCACTGGATCTCATCTCTGCTTTTCGCGGATGATGTGGTCTTGTTGGCTCCTTCGAGCCGGGACCTCCAGCATGTCCTGGGGCGGTTTGCAGCCGAGTGTGAAGCGGCTGGGATGAGAATCAGCACCTCCAAATCCGAGGCCATGGTTCTCGACCGGAAAAAGGTGGCTTGCTCCCTCCAGGTGAGAGGAGAGTTCCTGCCTCAAGTGGAGGAGTTTAAGTATCTTGGGGTCTTATTCACGAGTGAGGGAAGGATGGAGCGTGAGATTGACAGGCGGATCGGTGCAGCGGCCGCAGTAATGCGGTCGTTGTATCGGTCTGTCGTGGTGAAGAGAGAGCTGAGCCGAAAGGCGAAGCTCTCGATTTACCAGTCAATCTACGTTCCGACCCTCACCTATGGCCATGAACTTTGGGTCATGACCGAAAGAATAAGGTCCCGGATACAGGCGGCCGAAATGAGTTTCCTCCGCAGGGTGGCAGGGCGCTCCCTTAGAGATAGGGTGAAGAGCTCTGTCACCCGGGAGGAGCTCAGAGTAGAGCCGCTGCTCCTCCACATCGAGAGGAGCCAGCTGAGGTGGCTCGGGCATCTGTTTCGGATGCCCCCGGGACGCCTCCCTCGGGAGGTGTTCCTGGCATGTCCCGCCGGGAGGAGCCCCCGAGGAAGACCCAGGACACGCTGGCGTGACTATGTCGCCCAGCTGGCCTGGGAACGCCTTGGGATCCTCCCGGAAGAGCTGGAGGCAGTGTCCGGGGAGAGGGAACTCTGGGTGTCCCTGCTCAGGCAGCTACCCCCGCGACCCGGCCCCGGATAAGCGGACGAAAATGGATGGATGGATGGATGTCTTGGAGAGCAACAACATTGACATTTCATCTCTGTGTGTGCGGGTGTTTAGTCTTCTTCTTTGGTTTGTTAGCTTACTGTAAAATCTTTCTTTACTTCCCACAGAGCAACACAACACTCTACAGTGAGCATCTGACGCCATGGCTGGGTGTTAAAAGGCACTTTAGATATAAAGACAGTGGAAACCAATTGAAAAATGATAAGTGACTTACTTCTAAGTCACCACTGAAGACCTGTCTCTTCTCCAAGTGTTACTGTGCTTCATTCTTTAATGTGGTTGTAATGTTTGAGTCACATTCGTCTCTTGACCTTTCAAACTTTCATTCTGTTTCAAAGCAGTTTGTAACCCGGATTGAAATGTGCTCTACAAATAACATCTTACTTACTTAGTAAAAATGTATAATGTACTGTAATACACACATTTTGACTCACCTCATGTCAGATCACAGCAGGGTGGTATTTAAATGGTACAGCTTGAAAACCACTGTCAGAAAAAATTTCAAAGTTATCCCTTCACTCATCTGTGTGAAATCTTGTGCACAGCTCAGAGAGAGAGGCTGCTCTTCATGTTGTCATCCGAGAAAGAAACCTAATGAGATTTGGATAGAACCGAGTGAGAGAATGAAGGCTTCTGGCATTTATTTTCAAACAGATGTACGTTACAATACTGAGAGTGCACCAAACATGCAAGAGAGTTCCTTTTTATTTCACTGTGGCTTCACACACGGACATCTGAGTCTTTGTCTCTGTTTCTTGTGTCCGTGCAGATCCTGGGCCTGGTCTTCTCCATGACAATGTTCTGTCAGTCAGTGAAAGTAGAGACCTTCTACGCCTAGTGGTCGACAATGATGATGTTTCTCATCAGAGAGGGACAAATATAGACCCACCCTCCTCCTCCTCGTCCTCCTCCTCCTCGTCCTCCTCCTCCTCCTCGTCCTCCTCCTCCTTTTCCATACAGACTCTTCTGTCCAACCTTCCTCCTCTCTGTGACATTCCCTCTCGGGTGTCACTACGTCACAGTTTTTCTGCTAACTATCAACAAGCACAGTGTCAGTGTAACTACCTGAGTTGGTTCCTATGGTTTGCTATGTGTCAAAAGCTAATTTCCGTGATACATTTTATGAAGAAGCAGTATTATGAACATGTATAAAACAAGTGTAACCCTATTTGTTCATTTTTTAAATATGTTTTTTGTTTTAAATTATTTCATGGTTTGTATGTGTTTTCAAAATCAGAGCTACAGTCGGGAAAAAGTGCACAATGTGAAGTGCTGCAAGTGCATGTCTCCTGCCATGGTGTGTATTAAATGTTCTGGCTCGACTAAAAGACGCGCGTCATCCTGTCATTTCTCTGACTGGAAACGCTGAAGGTTTGGATGACAAACATGGTGACAGCAGGGGACATTTTCCAGGAAGCAGCATGTAAAACTGTGTCTGTGGTGTCTCTGGTGTCTCTGGTGAGCCGTGCTGGAGTCATTAAAACATTTTGCAGCACCTGACCAATCAGGTATTATGCAGATATATCTAATGAAATAAATTGCAGCCTTATGCACATGTGACTTAACTAAGACGGCATTAGAAGAGTCTGTCAGAGAAATTTAAATGAACAAGCAGCAGGATCCTTCAGACTGGCCTGCAGCGATTTCCCCCGCAGCACCAAACGCAGCTCCAATGACAAAGATTCAAGTGCAGTCTTTGAAGCTTCCTCTGGCCCTTTTGTGACTCTTTAAGTTCTTTTTTTGTTTTGTTCCCACCTTGGGCCGTCAAGTAGAATCCAGGCTATGAGTACACTAGACACACATTTTGATTAAATATCCCCATAGGAGAAATGCTTTAAGAGCTGCAGTGTTAAGGTCCAAGCACGGCAGGTGCTGGAACTCTTTTTGCATTTGTTAGGATTTTCTTCCTTCCTGCTTCATTTCTTTCGAGACAATCTGGACCTAAGAGTGCAAGAGTCCCAGAGCAATTAAAATCTGTGAAAATGTTTCAAATCTGTCCCTGTAGTCGGGCAAAGAAATTACAGACATCAGTCAGTAGGCGGAGCTATGACAGGACATATTACATTTACATTTTGTTCTTCCCCGTACAAGATGTATCCTGCCGGCCCTGAGAACTGTGCTGAAAAGACAAGAGTGGCTTCAGAGTTGTGTAAGAATAAGTATTATGCTCATTTCCAGGTTCATAATTTTATTCTCGGTTACTACTAGAATAGGTTTACATGCTTTAATGCTCAAGAAACACATCAGTCTTCTTATAATGTCCAGTGCTGCAGCTCTCTATTCCACCTCTGTCTGATCAGCTGTTTTAGCTCCTGTCTCTTTAAGGCCCCTCCTCCTGAATACCCACTCTGCTCTGATTGGCCAGCTCACACATGCCTGAGCCATGACCACTAACAACAACAGAGCAGCTGTGCTCAATCAATTCTTACAAGCCAAACAAGCTGCTAGGCATAAATGATGCATATGTGTTCTGTTAGCGCTGCCTTTTTTAACTTTCAAGGTGTTCAAGGTGAGGCACAAGAACATATGAAACATTAGCGGAAAGGAAAATAAAATAAAATGGTAAAAAAGGCCCTCACTAACTGGCAGTGAAGCAAAACAAAACACACATACATACTGCAGCTTGATGTTCAGAACAAAACAAAGATTTCTCACAAAATCTTCAAACTAAACTGACAGTACTGAACCATCAGCGTCAATAACGGAGTGGTTTTTAGCTGCGGAGTTCATCACTGTTGATTGAAAGTATCATTTTCAGTGAAGGTCATCAATCATGATGTGACAGCTCATTTGAAAACATGTGGCTGTTATTATAGCTGAAAAAACTAAATTATTTGCATTTTTGAAAATCAGAACTAGGTTTTAAAAAAAGAATACTACCTGATAATGATATTGTGCACTTAAAATAACCTAAATATACGATATATAGGAAATCAATAAATCATCATGATGTCTTCATGACTGTGTGTCCCCATCACATTTAACACACCACATTTAAACTGAAATAAAAACAAAAATGGCTCTCATACCTCCATACATGAGGCAAGTCAATCAGGCCTGACCCAGTATCAAATAAAACATTAAAATCTGCTCGATTCGCCTGATTTGACATCGACAATGATGCATTATTACCTGAAACATTTATTCAACTGAAACAGAGAGTGAGGAAATAAGATCGGATTGTGTCCACGTTTGAGTAATTCTGCTGACAAACCAATCAAAAACCAACGAGCACAGGTGAAAATAAATATAACCTTCTGGGCATAGGTCAAAATGAAAAATGAATAATAGAAACATGATAAATGATACATCTGGATGTCTGCTTGTTTAGAGATAAAACATCTTGAACACATCTCTACAACTATAACAACGAAGATGGCAGCCAGATATGATCTACAGCCTCACACAATATTTCAGAAGTGCATGTGTCATTTCTGTCACATCTCAAGAGAGGGGTCAGAAACATTTTCATGTGCAACAGTCTGTTGTCTGTGAAGGATACTGGAAATATCTTTAGGACCGCAGTGAGTGTTATTGAGCTGCTCTGGGTTTTTCAAGGTATTTCTTTCTTGTTTGGAAAATGTAATGAGAGACACATATGGGACATAGTTTTATTCAGTTTTGGCTGAACCAGCAACAAGCTGAACTCACTACTGAAATGGAGACAGTCACCACTACTGTACTAGTCCTTGAATGCAACTGAACAAATGTAGATTAGTAAAAGTAAATTAGTTTCCACCTCTGGCTGCAACAACTAAACTTAAATGTTTTGTGTGGGAACAACAGCTTGTCCCATGGATGAATTAACAGAACTAAATATTCTATTTATTCCTATATAAAACACTCACTGGTAGCATATGCTGAAAGCATTTATCAGACTCTCTGTGGCATCCACTTTTTCCCGCCCACTGAGCAGGAACATTAGAGTCCTTCCCATTAAAGACTTCCTTTGGCTGAGCTGGCTGATTTCTGTTGGCTCACAGCTCACAAGAATAGAACAAAATTACTGATTGGACTCTCCAGAACATTGTGAGTGTGATTGTACCAAATGAATGACTATAAGATGGGTTATTTTTACTGTGTATAGAGCACCGTGTGAGGCTCCTGTGTTGCAGTTAGAACTGTTTTCAAAAACTGCCATAAAGGTCCAGTGTGTGAAAATGAGGGTGTTTGAGTGGCAGAAATTGAATATGATATTCTTAACAAGGTTTTCATTAACCTCTAATCAGCTGAAACCAAGAATCCTTGTGGTTTCATTACCTTAGAATGAGCCTTTCATATCTACAGAGGGAGCAGCATGGCTCTAATAAGACACAGCACCAGAGACTGAGCCCTATACTAACCTGTGAAAGTAAAAACAAGGAACCTAAGAAGAGGGGCTGTTATGTCACCGAACCTTGCTTTGGTGCCAGACTGTGGTGACTGCTGTATTGAAGTCTATGGGAGATGCATGGAGAAACACACAGAAGCCAACATATCTGCATCAAATGACTTCGGATGAAGACCAGCCTCCAGGAAATGAAAGAACACACAGAGAAGTTTTTATTTAGGATTATAAGGATTTACAGGGCTGAAAATATCTTGACCAAACTGTGCAGGTCCAATTAAATATTGCTGATGAGACTGCAATTACACTGCGAACAGGAGCTTTTCCCAAACGAAATCAAGGGACGAGCAACGTGGCCATAAAACAATCAGTCACTAACCTTCCATCTGGAGTCCCCATCAGAAGCACTTAGCGGGAGCTGAATCTCAGCCCAGCAGGCCCAGTACGCGAGGGGCAGCGTACGCAGACATGGCTTACATACAGAAGGACACCACATTCAAACATTTATATTCATACAGCATATTTCTGTTGCATTGAGTCACTCACTCACCAGGTTCTTCTCACAGCAGATTTCAACTACTCCTTCTGTTTTTCTGGAAGCTTTCAAACTCATCAGTGAGAATGTCGTGCAACCTTTCACTAATGAAAAATGTAACACAGAGGTGTCAGATCACAGCTGGTTGTATTCTATACTGTGTCTGGACCCTTTGGTTCTGCCACAGTAAAATCTGCAAGATTATATTCCCCCCCCCCGAAATGCAGTTTGAAAATGCCAAGACAGATGTAGACTATTTCCTCAGCCTCCATTACAGCAAACCCTATACCTCCGGCTCTTCACATATTGATTCTGTTCAGATATAACCTGTGGACTTTTATACCTTTGCTTTCGTGCACAGTTTCTATGTTCTTATTAACGTATAAGTCAAGTTTATGTGTACAGCCTCGAGTCTCGAAAGGCTTAATGGTGGCTGCATTATGAAACAATAAATGAAAACAATAAATGAAAATGACGAGCCAATCCATAAGATCAGGCCTTCCATAACAGCAAGAAACCCCCACTAAAGCCTTGTTACACAGACTGGGGTCACAGTTCGAGTGTCTCTTCGACTTCAACTTGGAAAAGCAGCAGTAAGACAAATGTGCACAAGCTTTCCACAGCACAGCAGAATATACTTTTACACTATAGCAGGCACATGCACACATAGGGCCCAAGGGGTGCTTGAGCCCCTGCTCTTTTTGCCTTGTATTAAAAAGTGCCCTTTTTGTGTGTTTTTTTAATAAATAAATAAATTCCTGTTGTGCATAGGGACATTAAAAAAAACAGCGGTATAAAAACGCCATGGTTATCCACTGTACGCATTTCCTCGTAATATGGTGTTGTCTGTGTGTTGAGCCTATAAAGCCGCTTCTCTGTCCACTGCGGCTCTATGTCTCTCACAGAGGGGTGAGAGAGAGACAGAGAGAGGGAGAGAGAGAGAGAGATAGAAGCCGCTGCCTCATCGAGAACTCCCCCAATGCACGTAGATGAGATGTGACAGTTGAGCGACTTGAACATTTGTGAGTTATGAATCCATTAACATAACTTCCTTTTAGGGGCTAACAAGTCGCCTTCCACTTATTCAGCGTGCTTAAATATGAGTCATATTTCAGAGGAGCGCCCATTTGTGCTTGTTAAGATAACTGCTTGTTAATGAGAGTTAAGAATAATCTAATTATCTATGACTTATTTCAGATATTGAGTTTACTGTGACTTTGCTGTTGTAAACATTGCTGTTCCTACTAACAGTCACAGTAGCAGTCACAGTAGTCATTTCTTGGTTTTGTCATATTTTTAGATGTGTAGCCTGTTTTTCTAGTTTGCACTTGCCCTCCAATAAATAGCCTAACAATAAACCAGTGTTTCATTGCTTTTTAAGAATTGCAGCTGAATTGCATGTCTGCCAAACCTCAGTATTATGATAATGTGAATAAACTCATGTTGACAATAATTTACTGACACAAAATTAATGGCAGTTGCATATCACTCACAGCTACACAGGATACAAAGCTAAGTAGTTAGCTTTCTATAAGTACTTTGTTTATTAATTTTACATTAATTCATCTACATATTGTCTTATGGAGGCCTGAAAAAAAATTTGGTGCGTGTGCACGTACTGCCCCTCTATAATCATGTGCACATCCCTGCACTATAGTATGTACACGTGCCAGCAACAGGGATCCCAGCGGCAGCTATGAAATCAAAAATCAGATATTCTGTTCATAAAATTAGCTTGGAATACCAAAGGTACCACTGGTAGCACAGGTAGTACAGGTAGCACAGGTACCACAGGTACCACGGGCAGTGTTGGGTATAGTCACTTTGGAAAGTAGTTAATTAGGTTACAACGTTACCATCAATTAAAAGTAATCAGTTACGTTACAGCGTTAATTATGAATGAAAGTAACGCGTTAGAGTACTCATGCGTTACCAAAAATGAAAAGCTGTTTGCAGCGCCTCGCACATGCTGCAACTTAACTGACACACACACAGCTTCCTTTAAATGCACCGAGAAGTCGTGACAATGATGAAAAACGTCAGTCATCCAACTAAATTAACTCTGAAGGATAACAATAACAGGAAAGACAGTCAGCAATATGCCACATAGCATTTTATTAATTCTTTTTTTTTTTTTTGCAGTCGACAGAAGCTTTTCACCAACGCAGAGTGTGCATTTTACCGTTATGTTGTTCTTGTCCTTTTCGCTGGTGAATTGAAAATAATGTGCGTACTTCTGCGATGCAAA
Source organism: Diplodus puntazzo (assembly GCA_963678695.2). Taxonomy (NCBI): domain Eukaryota; kingdom Metazoa; phylum Chordata; class Actinopteri; order Spariformes; family Sparidae; genus Diplodus; species Diplodus puntazzo. The sequence goes on along the minus strand of OZ023155.1, from coordinate 34,377,546 downwards.
AGCTGTCCTCTCTACCATCTTGCCGGGGGTTCGAAAACACTCACTCACACACACACACACACACACACACACACACACACACACACACACAAACACACACAGGTAACGTAGGTCAGCAGCAGGGCACAGACGCATCACAGCGCTGTCGCCTCCGCTGACACATCCACAGGTGGTACACTACTGTCTGACAAAAAGCAGGCTGCAGTCGGGATTTTCCTTTCCTTATCCGGAGAAATTCTTAAAATAACGGATTACTTTTTTAAAAAAATAACAAAGTTACTGATTGCTTGACGCACGAAATTAACGCGTTAAGTTACACGTTACACGAAAAAAGTAACTAGAGTACTGTAACGCGTTACCCACAACACTGACCACGGGAACCACAGGTACCTAAGGTACCACGAGAACCACAGGCACCATGAGTACCACAGGTACCACAGGAACCACAGGTACCTCAGGAACCACAGGTACCACAGGCACCACAGGTACCTCAGGAACCACAGGAACCACAGGTACCTCAGGAACCACAGGTACCACGGGAACCACAGGTACTACGGGAACCACAGGCACCACGGGTACCACAGGTACCACGGGAACCACAGGTACCTCAGGAACCACAGGTACCACAGGTACCACAGGAACCACAGGTACCTCAGGAACCACAGGTACTATGGGAACCACAGGCACCACAGGTACCACGGGAACCACAGGTACCTCAGGTACCACAGGAACCACAGGTACCACAGGTACCTCAGGAACCACAGGTACCACAGGTACCTCAGGAACCACAGGTACCACGGGAACCACAGGTACCACAGTTACACAGGTATCACAGGAACCACAGTTACACAGGTATCACAGTAACCACAGTTACACAGGTACCACAGGCTGGTGACCTTAGCATTGGAAATGATTTGCAGAGCATAAGGTGTGGTTGAAATGTGAGGGTACATGTTGACCTAGATTAAGGTTCATGAATACAATATAAAAAAAATGTTCCTATCATGTACAGGCCCAGGAGGCCGAGGAGGCAGGAGGCCCGCAACACGCATCACAAATACATGCAAAAACAAGCACAAACAGACATTCAATTTTGATCAAGAGGCATAAAACAACCACAAGGATGCAAAAGCACTACAGAGACGCACAAAAACAAAGAGACATAAAATGAACACAAACAAATGCTAAATTAGCACAAAGAGACGTAAAGAGATGAAAACTCAGCACAAGGGGACACACAACTACAAGAAGACACACACAGTTACTACCCAGAGTGTTGGGGGTGGCAGTAGCTCAGTCGGTAGAGACTTGGCTTAGGGACCGGAGGGTGGCCGGTTCAAGTCCAGCTACAGACTACAATATGGAAGTGGACTGTAGCTGAAGAGGTGCCGGTTCACTTCCTTGGCTACTGCCGAGGTGCCCTTGAGCAAGGCACCAAACCCCCATATGCTCCCCGGGCGCTGTAAAAGCAGCCCACTGCTCCTAGCTTGCAAGGTGTGTGTGTGTATTTGTGCATGCTTACAATATATACGCAGCTAGGATGGGTTAAATGCAGAGAACTTCAGGTGTGTTTGCATGTAATGCATGTACTATATATCTGATAAATAATTTCCCCCCGGGGATTAATAAAGTATCTTAAAAAAATATAAAAAAAAAAGATAACTACTGCCACACAAAGTGACCTCAACTACAAAGAAACACACAAGCACAAAGAGACATCTACAAAAAGATGCAACATCACAAGAAAAAGTTAAATGACTACATGTCAATGCAGAATCAACAAAGGGGCCTCATACATGTCTGTGCCCAGGGACAGCCTGTTTCATGATCCATGGACTGAAATAAATGAGCGTCAAAACTTTTACCCTGCATCATCTTATCAACATGCAACAGACTGCAAACCAGATCTCGCACACCAGATACGCTGCATGTTTGACTCCAGCTGGGGAGACGTGGCTGCTTACAACACAGAAAACTCTCTCCAAAGCTCACCATCTCCTCTCGTCCCTCTGTTGCCTCTTGAATTCACCTCACCGCTCCAGCAGATCTCTGTTTCCTCTCCCCTCGTCTCATGCATTATTCATTCCCGTGTTCAGGGGCTTTCTCCCATCTCGTGCTTGATCAATAAAACATACCTGTGTGCTTGCTCCCTCACCTCTCCATCCTCTCGTCTTGTTCCCGAAGCCAAACCTCGAGCCCATGCTGAGCTGATGAAAGAGCATAGATGGATGGCCTTTTCAAACTGGGAAAAAATGACTACAATTCAGGCCATCTCTCGTCTGCGTGAGTTGTGTGTCTAATTCAGGTAATGTGAGGAAGTCACTGTATTTGTCAGTCTTAGAGTTTGCCCCTAAAATCCAGAGGAAATGTCCCCTCGGAAAACACTACAAAAGACTGTCTGTGTGTTAACGAGAATATTTTATCACCACAGGATAACTGACCCTGCATTAAGCTCCAGACTGATAAAGATCTTAGAAACCAGGATTTTATTCCATTGAATCATGCTTCTCTAATATATTTATATATATTTTCTAAGGCTCATTGTCAAGTCTTCATGGTCTATACTCCACTTGACTGTCTCTATTCATTATGTGGACTTAACTGGAGAACGGAGGGTCATATACACCAATTGTTGAATGTGCCTATTATATTTGAACTTTACGATGACTTGAACTGATGAAAACCCTCTGAGACATTTGCAACAGAATGAAAACTGCCACTTGACGCCAAGGCTGGCATATAAAATATAAAAATTACTTTCACACTAAAGCAGAGCAGCAAACTCAGAAAGCTTCACTGACAGATGAATTGATTTGACCTCCAAAGTAAGAAGCCATCCAAACACTACACATCAGGGTGATTGTTGAACATTTCATTCCTCCAGCCTCCACTCTTCTGGGAAAGACTTGCAAGGTCTTGCCAAATGATGGGCAACTTTCCCAAGCAGGCAAAGAGTCCAAGTTCTGGTTGATGCACTTAACTCAGGCCGTACACATCAGAAAAACAACCATCGACTGTGAAAGCAGCTTATTGTGACACGTATTCACGTTTCCTGATTAGGCAGCGACCTCTAGTGGCCGTAGCAATTGTAACGGTAGCAAAGCAGGAAATCCTGCACAATAAGTCTACAGGAAAGCAGTCAGGGATGGGTGGGTAGGTTATTACATTATGTAACTGAGGTTATGTACACAACATACAGTCAATGTCATGGGCACAACAAAACACACAGTTGGCTCTAACTTGTGATCAGCAACATACTGTATATAAAAAGGATACAGTACCCGAGTACTAGTATGAAAAGAAAGTGAATGTTTATTTAAAATAATCCCCAAATTAACTGATGATGATGTGATCAGAACTTCCCTCCCTAAACTAAGAAAAGACTGAGTAACCAACCAACAAGAGAGACCTCCTTCTCATTCAGCCACCTTCTCGTTCAGCCTCCTTCTCTCTCAGCCTCCTTCTCGTTCAACCTCCTTCTCCGTCAGCCTCCTTCTTGTTCAGCCTCCTTCTCTCTCAGCCTCCTTCTCGTTCAGCCTACTTCTCGTTCAACCTCCTTCTCTGTCAGCCTACTTCTCGTTCAGCCTCCTTCTTGTTCAACCTTCTTCTCGTTCAGCCACCTTCTCGTTCAGCCTCCTTCTCTCTCAGCCTCCTTCTCGTTCAACCTCCTTCTCCGTCAGCCTCCTTCTCATTCAACCTCCTTCTCTGTCAGCCTACTTCTCTTTCAGCCTCCTTCTCGTTCAGCCACCTTCTCGTTCAGCCTCCTTCTCTCTCAGCCTCCTTCTCGTTCAGACTCCTTCTCATTCAGCCTCCTTCTCTCTCAGCCTCCTTCTCGTTCAGCCCCCTTCTATGTCAGCCTACTTCTTGTTCAGCCTCTTTCTCGTTCAACCTTCTTCTCGTTCAGCTACCTTCTCGTTCAGCCTTCTTCGCTCTCAGCCTCCTTCTCGTTCAGCCCCCTTTTCGTTCAACCTTCTTCTCATTCAGCCACCTTCTCGTTCGGCCTCCTTCTTGTTCAGCCTCCTTCTCGTTCAACCTTTTTCTCGTTCAGCCACCTTCCTGTTCAGCCTCCTTCCTGTTCAGCCTCCTCCTTGTTCAGCCTCCTTTAGTATCGGGCTAACTGCCCTACGAGGAGCAGCTGAGAGAACGTGGACAAAACAGAGAAGGAGAAGACGCGAGCAACATGTAACAGAAGGTATGTTAGTAACTGAACTAACTTGTAATGTAGTTATTTTAATCAATCAATCAGTCTTTATTTGTATGGCACTTTTCATACAGAAAGTAGCACAAAGTGCCTCACAGAGATTAAAAACCACAACAGAGATTAAAAACAACAAAGAAAATCAAGAAAAGAAAATCAAAAGAACCCAACCCTCCCACCCCCACAGATATGCACAGAGATATACCCAAATACATACACACTCATATACACACTCCGACACATACGCACAAACACACACAGACCCACACACTCACACCCACACATACACTAGTTGTCACTAAAGAGACATGGCCGGGCACCGAGACCTGAGGCAAGAAAGAAGCTACCTTTGGGGACCAGCCACACTGAGAGAGATCACGGTCCAAGGCCGCAGGGAGCACCGCCACAGAGACCACCCCAACCCGGGCAGACAGGAAGCCCCACACCAAGGTGCAGAGCCCTCTAGCCACCAGGGCTGAGACAGCACCCCCAGCATCAGACCAAAGACAGCTCCCAGTCTTGCAGGCCCCCATGAGGAAACACTGGAGCTAAAAACTGACAGACTAAAACAGTAAAACAGGATAAAGGATACAAATGCTATGACTAACACAGCATAAAAGGAATTAAAAAGAATTAAAGAAATCAATTTAAAGCCTGGTTGAAAAGGTGGGTCTTGAGCCTCTTTTTAAAAACCTCAACAGTCTCGTCGACCCTGAGGTTCTCCAGCAGGCTGTTCCACAGTCAGGGGCTATAATAACTGAAAGCCGCCTCCCAGTGCTTTTTCGAACTAACCTGTGGTATGGTTAAAAGGCCAGTGCCGGAGGACCTCAGGGTCCGCGGGGGCCGATAAGCTTAGAGGATTTGTTGACTTTACTTGAGGTAACAGTAAGATTGTCATGAAGTAATGAGAGATTACGTGTTACTTCCTACGTCATGAACAGTTTCACTATGTGGTTCTATAGAAGTCAAGCAAGCGAACTTTGGTCAACTCAACTGTGTCCTGTTGAACTTAGTTAAGCTCTGTGCGAAGTGTGTCTATATGGAAAAGAAAAACAAGCTAACAAGACGGCTGAAGGATATTGCTGGGGAGACGACTTGTCTGAGTGGAGGGAGTTCAGATTCTTCGGTTCCCCAAACCAAAGACACATTTTGCCCAATGCAACTACATCAACAAAGACCATGACATTTGTCAAAAAGTAAAAATCTGGTGTACAGACATGTTATACTGACTCCAAGATCATCACACAAACATCACATAGTACATAGTCACATCTTAGGTGTGCTTATGTTAGTTGGCTAACTGGCTAGCTAACATAGAGCCTAACTGCCAACACCATGTTCTGTAGTCAGGAATATATACATGTGTACTTTACGAGACAGTGCAGGAGCAATGCTGACTGATCTTGTCGTGTTCATACAACTTAACATTGTGAATTTATCCTGCCATTGCATGCTGTAGTCCTTGCTGTCAGTTTCTTGAAGGGCGAGGACGGCAGGACTTTGGATCAACCAGTTACTCAACATATGCAGCACGTTATCTGAAGGGGCACAGACAGAGTTACTCATATTACAGTAATTAGTCATTAATGAGTCGTTCTTAGTTTTCAATTTTCTTAGAGTTAACCAGGAACAACTCATGAAGACATTGGTCCGGACGAAGATTTTCAGATATTTATGAACTAATTATTACTCAATGATCCATTGATAAAGTATCTCCCAACTCATTATCTTCAGTATGACAGAGCTCTCCGTTTAATTTAAGTTATTTAAGAACTCCTTAACAATTGGCCGGCTGTGACTGATTATTTCCTCAGTTCTGTGACCTGTTTTGTGAATTGTTGCCTCTTTATTTTAACGCTTTGCCCACTTCAGCTCTTGGCAGTCACAGTCACTTCACAGCTGAGCTGTGGCTGCCAGACGATTTCACTTTTCAATAAATTGGCAAAATTGACAAATTTCGGCAGATCCAGCAGATCTGATTCATTGGACAGATGGTGACTTATGACAGTATGAGGTTGGAAGTTAGAGAGCTATTCAGGACAACTCATACCACTGCAAATGTGTGTCAATAGCCTTTTTTCAAAACAGGCAGGCTTGTCATAGCACAGAAAGCACAGGTGGAGCTGTTAACCTTCAGAGTGACTGCATTTCATTTCTGGCCTCGTTCCAGGGTCTTTGTATTGTGCATGTCAATGGCAGCTCACTGGCGTGATTTACTGGAACGTTCAATTGAACTGAGCCCTTTTTGTTTAATGCACCCATTAACAATGGCAGTGGCTAAGCCAGCTAAACCTACTAATTACAAAGTGTGGCCTCCACATCGAGGCCGTTCAGCATAACTTGGTACACGACAGAATAAAACAGTTTGCCTGTAGGCTTCAGATTCATAAAAGACACATCTCAGGTTTCATAGTATCTCCCTCTGATAATTCAGATCTTTATGGTGATCTTTTGAATTTTCTTTTTTTGGAACATTATTTTTATTGAGCTTTTACAGTACAAAACAAAAAGTAGGAATAAATCAAGATATAATAGTGTATCCATACAAAGGTGCCATAAATAAAAATAAAAAATAAAAAAAAGAATAATTAATAAAATAAGAAAATAAATAGATAATACTTACAAATGTATGCACAGATCAGCCTTAATGTACATATACAGTCACACACATGCAGACTTATACATAGGTTTGCTCACACACACATACACAAGTATTCGTACAAACATATGCATACCCGCATATGCGTACTTATAAAGGAAAAGGGGGAGGTGGGTAGACTAAATAAAAATAAAATTAGTGAGCCCAATTTCCGTTTAGCTATGCAGTGACCATTTCTCAGTGCTGTGGTGTGGCAAGATATTCTTCCATCTGTAAAAGTTGCATTCTGCACTCGGTTCAAATATATAACATCCTCCATTTAGTCTACTATTACCACATTCGATTCACATCTCATAATATCCATACATTATTTACACAATTCTGATGACTCATATGGAGACAGATCAGCACCGGTGAATTACCAAGTGTATAGTCACAGATATATGGATGGTTCTAGATATACTCACACATTCAATCTCATATAAGCGACCCCACCTACATTTACACAAAAGAACCCTACCCATTGCATAGTGAGTGCTGGGTCGGTATAGAGGAAAGATAAACAAAAGGATAGGTAAAATAAAAGTAATAATTAAGAAAAAAAAAAAAAAGATAAAATTAAAATGAAATGAAAAGTGGTGGTGCTGCACAGATTCAGCAAATCATGTTTCTAGAAAGTTGATCCAGGATTGCCATTTTTGTAAAAATGTCTGTGGGTTGCCTTTTACATTATATGTGATCTTTTCTAAGGGCATACAGTAGTTAAGTTCGTTTACCCAGTGAGAGTGATTAGGGGGGTCCTCAGCTATCCATTTGGACAGAATACATTTTTTTGCCGCCGTCATGGCCAGCCCAAAGAAATCAACTGAGTGTGTTGAGTTGAACCGGAGATTAGAGTAGTCACCGAGGAGTACTATAGAAGGCGATAAGGTAAGTTCCATTTTTAGGACCTTCTTGAGTGTATGTTCTATATCCTTCCACCATTGTTCTAGCTGTGGACAAGTCCAGATCATATGTAGGAAATCCCCAATCTCAGTTTTACATCTGTTGCAATGTGGAGATGTATTGCCTTTGAAACGGCTCACTTTTTCAGGAGTATAATATACTCTGTGCACTGTTTTAAAATTACAGATTTTGTATCTTGTGTTAATGAATCTTTTTTGTGCATAAGCGAGTAATGAGGACCAACGATCGTCGTCTATTTGGGCTCCAAGGTCTTTCTCCCATTTTTCCTTGACCAGATTAGTGCTAGTTTTATTATTAGTCATTAAGAGAAGTTCTTGAAATATATTTTCTATTAATTCTTTGAGTAAGCAGCGATTCCAATTGAGAAAGCTGCGGTTTTTCGAAGGTTTCCCCCAGCTGTGATCGTATAAAATGACGTAGCTGGAGATATCTATAAAAATGTGTAGCTGGAATATGATGGGAGTCTCTCAGCTGCTGAAATGATTTTAGTGTGTTACCGTCATATAGGTCATCAATCTTAATTATATTCTTCTGGGCCCACACCTTAAAACCCCGGTCCTTCTTTACAAATTCTAAGGAAGGGTTGGACATTATAGGGGTGAGTGGAGATAAAGAAGTTACTTGTCCTAAATAACGGCTAATTTTGTCCCAGATTTTAAATGAGTGAATAATGATTGGGTTATTTGTGTGTTTTTTTACAGTTTTAATATTAAAACAATATGGTATGTGTGATAAGTCTTCTATGTTTAAGATATAGCTTTCTATTTGTGTCCAGGAGGGAGTCTCATCACCTCCAAACCAGTAAAAGAGTGGTCGTAATTGAGCAGCCCAGAAGTATAATTGTGTATCTGGAAGTCCTAGTCCTCCTCTCTCTACCGGTAAACACAGCGTGGACCGTTTAATTCTTGGGGCCTTGTTACTCCAGATGAACTTTCCGGCTATTTTATTGTATTTATTGAAGAAGGAACGTGGAAGATCAATTGGTATCGATTGGAATAAGTACATAAGTCTAGGGAATATGTTCATTTTGATAACGTTTACTCTGCCTATAAGGCTCAAAGGAAGGGTTGTCCATCTAGCCAGGTCTTTTTCAATCTTTAGTAGTAGAGGTAGGTAGTTGAGCTTATACAGGTTCTTAAGAGTACCGTCTGTTATGATTCCTAAATATTTGATCTTAGATTTGACCTGAAAGGGCGAACAGAGAGTCCTTGTGGATAAGTCTGGCTTAGATAATGGGAGGAGCTTGCTTTTAGTCCAGTTTATTTTGTAGCCAGAAAAGCTGCTGAAGCCGTCAATTAGGTGTAATAAGGCTTTAAGTGATGTTTCCGGATTAGTTAAAAACAAAAGTATATCGTCAGCGTACAACGAAATTTTGTGTGTAGTTTTCCCTATTGGGATTCCCATTATGTTGGGATCTTCTCTAATTTGTTGAGCCGAAGGTTCCAGGATGAGAGCAAAGATCAGGGGCGACAGGGGGCACCCCTGTCTTGTGCCACGCCCAATAGTGAAGGAGCCGGATACAGTTCCGTTGGTGCTCACTCTGGCCCCAGGTTTATCATATAAAAGCCTCACACAGTTTGTAAAATAATTACCAAAATTAAGATGTTCTAGAACTTTAAACATGTAGCACCACTCAACACGATCGAACGCCTTTTCGGCGTCTAGCGAAGCAATTACAGGTGTATCCTTTGAACTTCCCGCCTCTGATATTATGTAGAAAAGGCGTCTCAGATTGTTCATGGAGGATCTGTTTTTTATAAAGCCAGTCTGATCTTTGTGAACGAGTGATGATAGGTGATTTTCTAGCCTTGTCGCCATTGCCTTGGCGAAAATCTTACTTTCCACCGCAAGCAAAGAAATGGGACGATAAGAGCCCATAAGTTCGGGGTCTTTCTCTGGTTTGCAAATTAGTGTAATGAGGGCTTCTTGTAATGTTGGAGGCAATGTCTTGTTGTCAATTGAGTGGTGATACATATTCATTAAAGGGTTCATCAAGTGGCTCTGGTATTTTTTATAAAATTCGGGTGTGAACCCGTCTATTCCAGGGGCTATTCCGGGCTGAAGAGACATTAAAGCTCTTAAAATTTCATTACTGGTTAATGGTTGTTCTAAAACATTTTGGTCTAAGAGTGATATTTTTGGTAAATTCAAGGAGGATAGAAATTTCTCACATTTATCTGCCGTGTTTTCGCACTCCGATGAATATAGATTCTCGTAAAACTTTTGAAAGCAGTTATTTATCTCTTTTGGGTTGTATGTGGTGGAGTTATCAGGTTTTTTAATTTTCTGTATCATGGAGGTGGAAATTTGTTTTTTCAGTTGCCAGGCCAATAGTTTGTTTCCCTTATCCCCCAGTTCGTAATACCTTTGTCTAGTTCTAAGAAGTGCTTTCTCTGTCTTATAGGTGTTCGATACATTATATTGGTTACGTTTTCTTAAGAGTGCCCTGTGTATACCTTCCAATCTTGTTTTAAGATGTTCCTTTTCCAAGCTCTTTATTTCTGCTTCTAAAAGTTCCAATTCTTTCCAACATTCTTTTTTCCTGTGACTTGAGAAAGAAATTATTTGTCCTCTCAGGTAGGCCTTTAAGGCTTCCCAAAGGATAGAGGGTGACGGAGCAGTTTCAGAGTTAGTCTCTAAAAATAATTTAATATGGGAGGTGATATATGTATCAAATTCTGGATTGTGTAGTAAAGCGGGGTTAACTCTCCACCTATAAAATTTCTCAACGTTGTCTTTAGGAAGCATTAACATAGAAATAGGGGCGTGGTCTGACATAACACGGGGTAGATATTCGCAACTGCTCACCCTGTGAACCATTGTCATAGATATAATGAAATAGTCTATTCGAGTGAAAGAGTTATGCACTGGCGAAAAGAATGAGTACTCCTTTGTTTTTGGGTGTGTGTATCTCCATATGTCACAAAGCCCCAGGTCCCTCATATATGAGTTAACTACTTTTCTCGATCTGCACTTCATTGGGTTTTTATCAGAAGAGCGATCCAGTTTAGTGTTTAGGGTCAAGTTAAGATCGCCGGCTATAATTATATCCCCTCTATTTCAGATAGTTTTAAGAATAGAGTTTGGAAGAAGTTCAAATCGTCATGATTTGGGGCGTAAATGTTAACCAGGGTAATAGCCTCCGATAGCACCTTACCCCTTACCACTATAAATCTTCCACCTGGGTCACGTTCTACTTTTTCTGGTATGAAGGGAAAATGTTTGTTTATAAGAATGCAAACTCCTCTGGAGCTAGAGGTAAAGGAGCTGAAGAATATCTGGCCACCCCATATCTTGCCTAGTTTTTCGTGTTCTTTTATGTTTAAGTGAGTCTCCTGTAGGAAACACACATCTGTCCTGTTTCTCTTTAAATAAGTAAGAATTTGTTTCCTCTTCACTGGGTTATGTATGCCATTAATATTCCATGATAATGATCGCCAAGTAGTCATTAAAAGTGGTATTGAATGTATTTAGGGCCTAAATATTTCCCTGGCATGAATGTTGGTGTGAGGGCAACCCAAGTTGGTAGGTAATTTTCTAGCGTTGGATTTAATTTTAGCTGTACGCACCAAAGTGAAGTTCTCATGACAAAAATAAGGAAAAAGAAAATTAATGAAAATAAACGTGAGAATGTATATAAAGAAAACACTTTCCCCCCTCCCCGCTCCCTCTTCCCTCCCCCATCAACCCCCTTCCCTGAACAGTGGGAGTTGAAAATCACCCAAAAGAACACATGCGCGGGTTTGTACACCTCCCTAGTATACATAAAGCGCATTGATAGGTGGTAACGTAACAGCGGTCTCTGTATTATGTACTGAATGAATATTCACAACGTAAAGGTTAAAGGTTAAATAGGGACATGTTGCAACTAAGAGACCATTAGTATCAGAATTTCTTATTTCCTGAGTAATAAACCATACAAAGTCCATATAAGCCTGACCAGTAAATTCAACCAAACAGCCTCAAATCAGAAACTCCCAACATCACATAGGCTAGCGAGTATTATGTCAATAAATTCAAATAAGATCGTAGCGTTTTTTTCAAATTAGACATTATAAGTTCAAGGGTTGTGAAAAGACAATTTACAGTAGCCTGTATAAATGAACTGAAGCTGTGGACAGAGAAAATTAGGTAACTTACCCTCATGAGGTGCTATTTAAAATGAACAGAGATAAAAAAAGAAGAACATCGGAGTGGCATAAGAAAGAAAGAAGAATGGCACTTGGTATTATTATCATGTCCATTGTTTATCCTTGAGAAAAGACAAAAAAAACAAAAAAAACAAAACTGTTAATCATCCCATATCTCCTCGACTGGGTGGACAGTAATCCAGAGATAACTGGGCTGTGTCCATCATCACTCCGGATAAATAGTCTCACCGGCAAAAAGTCCCGGAGACCTAAAAGTTTATTCACAACGACGGTGCAGGCTTTGCTGTAATGTCCTTACTCCAATATAGGCGCCAGGGTCAGGGGCGGGCGCCAAGAGAGCCTGCATGTTACTCAGCCCATGCAGAGTGTTAACTGCTGTTGAATAAATGTGGAACAGGTAGTCTCCAGGTATTTTTGTGATCAGTGCGCAGCGGACAAGTTTTCGGCGAATTTACGGGCTTCATCTGGGTCTGTGTAGGCTAGATCCTTACCAGCATGTTTCATGAGCAGGCGAGCGGGATAAACCAGCCGACACTCCACTCTTTTCTCCCGCAAGATTTTCTTCGTCTCGTCGAATCTTCGCCGTTTCTGCTGAAGCTCAAATGAATAATCCGGGTAAAGTCGGATGATGTTGTTTTCATGTCGCAGCGTACCCAGCTGTCGCGCCGCCGTCAAGGCCCGCTCCTTATCCTGGTACCGGAGGAACTGCATTATTATCGCCCGCGGTGGTTGACCCGGCTTCGGCCTCAGCGCGAGTGATCTGTGGGCGCGCTGCAGCTCCACTCTGTTTGGAAAGTTGTCAGCTCCCAGGATGTTTTGCAGTAGTTTCTCCACATATTTGGTGGGGGAACCTCCTTCGCATCCTTCTGGTAGTCCTGTCAAGCGGAGGTTGCATCTCCTGGAGCGGTTTTCCATATCGTCCATCTTTGCCCTCAAATCCTGCACAGTTTGCTCCGTCTGGGCGAGGCGCCTGGACAGGTTATCTACGTCACCGTCAAGCCTATTGAGACCGCCTTCCAAGTCTTCTTGTTTCTTCTCAATGAGTGTTGTTTTATGTTGCAAAGTTTTTAGAGTCGAGTTTAAGTCCTCGATCTTGCTGGTTATCACTTTGTTGCCCTCATTGATAGCAGCCATTATTTCGGCTGAGCTGTATTCCCGTTCAGTATCTTCTCCCTGCTCAGACATGGCGGGTAGCTAGGCTTTAGCTTGTTTGCTAGCTGTTGTAGTAGCTGCGCCTGGTTTTCTTCTACCTGTCGTCTTCCTCGTTTTAGACATGTATGAGGATGAAAATCCGTCCCTGTTGTATTTGGCAAGCGGTTCGTGCTTTTATTTAAGACTATCAGTACATATGAATTGTTATTTTAATCAATAAATAAGGAGCTCACGTCGACACGTCTGTCCTCTAGCTTGCCATCACGTGACCCCCTCTTTTGAATTTTCACATTGAGTTTGAAGTTAGCGAACAGAAAGTTTGAGCTTGCTTGATCTGACTTCACACGAGCGTGTTGCACTGAAAGGTCGCACTTGGCTGCCTCTCCTGCATGTGGCCATCCATCAAACTGTGGCTGGGTTGGTTTAAATCTCCACCAATCACCTGACACAACAGATTGTTGTGTTTACATTTTTCAGAGTGAAAGGTAGAAAACTACTGACCGGAGTAATGCTGCTCCAACTGCTTTCACAATGTGAGTATAGTGACCTACGATCTATAACCATGAATTGATGTTTAAATGTGATGCCAACATTGATAATACTGACTGACTGACTGGGCTCAGCATGGCAATGCTGCACTGGCTAGAAGTGAGTGGATGTCTCTCCTTTGGCAAAAGCCTGAAGTGTCAGTAAAGCTTCTCCTAATTGATTTTGATTCATGAGGCCAAATTATTCACCTGATGAGCCAGATGGTTACACAGAACCATCTGAGAAGTCGTCCTTGGAAACCATTTGAGAAGCACTTTCAAAAAATGCCAAGCAGGTGAGTAGATGAACCATCTGTCTGTCACCGTCTATCGGTTAACAAAAAACAATCAGGTCAATGAATTATGTGGTGTGTCTGAGGCTACTTGAGAGAAGCCCGAAAACATGTGTTCCAAGGAGAAAAATATGAGGAACTATCCGGTTCTGACATAACTGATGCTACAGCAGCATCTACGCTAACCTCCTGAGGAGCCACAGTCATAGTTTTCAAACACAGACGTTTCCTGCTGCCGTTTCATATTTGTACCATTTGTCCCATTTTTGTGCTGTCGAGTGTCGAACATTCAATTTCTACAATTGAAAAATGTCAGGGTCAAACGTGAAAGTTTTACAGACAACAAATGAGGAGGAATTAATTGTAATTTTCTACTCTGCCTTCTGTAATCTTATATGGTAGTTTGGTTGTTTCTCCCTCCACAGACTTTGATAGGACCAAGACAATGAGCACAGTGGCTCCTGTTTGTTCTTGGCTCAGATAATTTAGGTTTCACTTGCAAAATGTTAGACACTGGTAAAATAGTTATACATAAATTATAAAATCAAAATGTATTCCAAGTTGCCAACTTGCAAGCTTAAATATTCATCCACAAAATAACATGAGACTAAAACTTGCCTGACAGCCGAGGAAGGTAATCTTGTCGAATTCAAGTTCTCCAGCCACCTAATGGCATGCCAGACAAAAACTATTAGTGAGGTCTGACAAAAGAACATCACAGATAAATGTTTTCTCTTGTCGGGGGGCGGTTAAAACTTGTCCAAATTGCTTTGTGGTGTAAAATGCTGTTGCTGTTATCACAGCCCTGTCTGCTGGTGTTCACTTTCGTCTGGTCATCCACCAGGTTGCTTAGAGACCTTTTATGTACAAGACCTTAGCTGATGACTGCAGCTCAACATTGTGTCAACAGCGTTCAATGATTTAGACTACATGAAAACATTCAGGTGACCACTTCAGAGACAGCAGCAGCATACAGACCTGCCTGCAGGTTTGAGTCAGGTCGGTGGTGAGAACAATCTCAAGTCTGATGTTTAATGTTTAAAGGATATCCTTGAGTTGAGGGTCTAGAGGCCATATGACAGCCCAACATGCACATTTTAAGACCAGACTTTAAATGATTCATGTCCATGAGCATGAAGGATTCATGGCTTTAAAACCGACAATGAAATCATTTTTAGACTTCTTTTAGTTTAGTGCTAATTAGCAAACATTAGTATGCTAAGAAGATTTATAAGATGTTGAACAATGTAAACAACAACAACAATATATCAGTTAGCAAAGACCTGACCTGAGCATGTTAGCGTGTTGATCAACATTTAGCTCAATGCAACAAATTCCTTTGGTGGCCCACAACACACACAGGAGGTACATCTTTTCGGCTTTGTGCAACTGTGAAGCTTTCAAATAAATGAGCAGGCTCCGCCTCAGAAGCTGTGTCCAGATTTGAATTGTTATATCCATGATCCCACCACACTTCCTCAGAAGACCCACCCGACTCTGCCTTTGACTGGTTGGTTTCGTTGGTTGTGTTCTCTAAGCTTGACGCACACAGTGGCTCTGGTAAAGTTTGTTCTTCTTGTGGTTTATGAGCTGAGGTTTTGCGGGTTAACACACCGACCTCTTCAGCCTCTCTCCCGGTTCTTAGTTGCTGTTCTGGAGGTCACTCGAGTCAGAGTGTCTGTTTCTTGTCCTTGCATTTATCACATACAAATATATTATTAACTATTAATATTTTCACTAAATGAACTTCACTAGAAGAAGGACCATGTTCACCGATGTGACCAAACCCAACTCTTTCTAAACGTTGTCCGAAGCATGTTCTCCAGAGAGGTGGAGGTCTGTATGATCACTACTCCACTTGCCTGGCTGTAGACTCTTTAAGTACACAGACTTGGTTTGGAGAGCAGTTTGACCATTACCATGATTATAAACTCAACACCACAGCCCCACTGGGCTCAAGTAAATACATCCCACATCCTCAGCTCAGTGCTTTGTCTCCACACTGGCAGCAAGTGCACAGTTATCTACGTGGTGTAATCAAACAAAGGCAGAAAATGTCTAGGACCTCCCTCTGCAGCATAACTATGTGTTTGGACAACCAGATTAGCATCTCAACAGGGCTATCAGAGAAAGGCTGTGTTATCAGACACTTGCCTCCAGTGTGCCTAAAAAGAAGAAAAATTAAGATTCACCTCCTAATGTAGGGCACCTCAATTTGAATATTTCATGCAGTATATGCCCAGGCATCAAAACCAATCCTATTTTACATAGAGTTAATGTGATTAGAGGCACTACATTATTAACGCAGTCGGGTGGAAATAATTCCAGAGAGTGTGTTTTCCCTCTAATTTTATCTTCAAAATGAAGTGTGACTTCATGGAGTGGTCATTTCTGTCTCTATGTTTAAAGAGAGATGGCTGCTCTTCTTATCATGCTGGAGCCTTCAGCTTTTTTTTTGCTGGATCATCGAAGGGTTTCATGCATTTGAGTCAACCCTGAAATCTCCACATCACCGTGTCAGCGTTAACACAGGCCTTGTTCTTCTTCTTCCTGTGTTATTTGGGGGAATGATGGGATTGAGAAGGCGTTAGAGACCATCTCTAAGAAAAGGAACGCTGCAATCTTCTTGTTATCCAATTCCACAGAGTTCTACAGGTTGTTAATGTCCAAATATGTTACTGCAGATATTTAATCATCTGCAGAATGAAAAATTATCTATTAATATTTCTACAGTCAAAATGTCTCCGAAGGAACCCATTTCATAGCATAAGGGCTGGGAATCCTACACACTGAACAACAGCAGAGGGAGTGCAGTCTCAGCCAGGGAAACTTGGAAACACTTAAAAGCAGACAAAACAGGAAAACAAACACCTCGGACCACATTTACTCTGGCTCCATCAGAGACTCGCAGAAGGGTACATCCACCGGGGCAAACTCCCCCTCAGCTGCTGCAGGACAGGAATGGCAGCAACACATTATGTGCCAGAAAGTGGGGGCCCCCTGCCAGGGCTGAATACATTAACCATGCTGTTTAGACTCCATAAAATAGTCCACTTCTGCCTTCGGGGAAAAGAGGGAGTTAGTCCAGGGACAGTGTGGAGTTTCACTCACTTGAATCGATTACAAAGAGCCCCGGTTTTCTTTCGGAAGACAAGAGAGTCAATGGAAACACATTTTCAGTAAGTGCTCCAACTCTGAATGGAGAATGAGGAACAGACAAACACAGGAAGTCTTCTAACGGAAATTAAATGGACATTGGATTTCTCTCAAGTAAGGCTGAAGGGTTCTGATATTAATACCAAAAAAAGAGTAAAGTAGGACAAAGTTTGACAGACAAGGGCACTTACTGGGCAAGGAGGGTCTACTGCTGCATTCCAGAGCAAGTTGGAAGTTGATTCTTCTGAGTCAGTTCCCTGACGTTCAATCTAAATCTGTCCCGGATGGATGTCTGCAGAAAACTGTTGTCAGTCCCTGAACATCTGACAGAGACGGGAGCAGCAGGCTTGTACCGCATGCTCCCTAACACTTCTATCAGGCACAAATAAACTGAATGGAATTGGAAATGGCAACTGCAAAGTTGCTGCAGTGTGTTTCCCAACACAAACACCAGATAAAGTAGAAACTGATGAAAAGGTAACTCTGACATACGATGTGTTCATGTTGGAAACTCAGACTGAATAGATTTCGGCTGAAACTCAGAATGACCCTTTCCACGGCAGACAGGTGGGAGTCATAGCACTAATGATGAATGATGGCCGCATTCTATTTAGTTGCGCTTGTTCTAGGGTGCTGGTAATAAGCATGCTCAGTCACAGACAAAGCCCACTGGGACACTTAATACATGGAGCCATCATTAACGTTAGCAGTCACACACATTCCTCTGCTCAAATTATCTTAAATATTTGAACTAATGATGTCCGACCACTCCAGTCGTCAGTGAAATAGAGAATGGAAAACGACAATGAGGTAACAGATGCCATTATACATTTTATTTTAGGACACTATACCTGAAAACATATCGAAATATTCCATTCAGTACTCTAATTTAAATACTTTCGACACCCTGCCACCTCCCCATGGTGCTGCCTTTGTTGTGTGACATCAGACGACGGCTCCACTAATGAAATCGGGTAGATGGAAGTGTCTGGAACGCAGCATAAAAGTCTGGATCTCTCAGCCTCTGCACCATTCATTTTGACAATTAAAAAAAAAAGGGAAAAAAAAAAGAAAGAAAACAATTTGCCAGAAGTTTAACACTAAATTACTGGACTATCTGTTCAAATGAAACAATGTGAGGGTTATTTGGATAGACCAGCATTGACAATGTTGCATATAGGACACTGATTCCCCTCCAGAGTCAACAGTCAACAAGGTCAGATGCCACTAGTCTCACAGTTTAGTTTTATTTTCTAGTGATATTCTAGGTTATCTGAATTGTCACCAAATTCAACAAAAACACCAAAACCAACAGTGAACTGATGTCTTATTCTTCTGTGCTGATCCGACACAGCCTCACTGTTGGGCCGGCTGATTAGTTCCCTCGTCACCATCAACAGCCACCAGGGTTCATCTTAGATTATACAGCAAGTAGTTCCGACCAAGCAATCTGATTGGTCAACAAGAAATTTAGACCCTGCTCAAATCAGCATGACAGCACGCCTGACTCATTACTCAAAATATTACTCCGCCAAGTCTGTGGCAACAGCGTATCCATCTCCATGGCAACATTTTAACTGTCAGAGCTGGAGGAGGAAATGGCGGAAAAATAGGCTACAAAATAGATTGGTTTGTTCTTAATTTTGATTTATTTGGCGGTCTCAGTTTGGATGAATGGTTGGAGGAGGATGAGAAGAACCAAATGGCAAACAAGGAGAGATTTGTGCCTATGTCAAATGAAAAGCTTAGTCAACTGGAATTGTCCAGGAATGAACAGACCACGTCCAGTTCAACGTCTTGGGCTGTCAGATGTTTTCAGGAGTATCTGAAAAGCTCTAAACAGGATGTAGATTTTGTTACTATAACAACAGAAGAGCTAAACAGGATTCTTTGTGACTTTTATGGGTCAGCAAGAAACAGCCAAGGTCAGCACTACTCCATCAGCAGCTACGTCGGATCAAGGGCTGGCATCAACCGTTATATCAACAACCCTCCTCTCAGTCCGCACGGTGTCTAATGCAAGACACTGAGTTCACAACATCAAACAGCGTGTTTAGTGGATTCATTAAGTCTCTCAGGAGAGCGGGCCGCGACAAAACTGAACATCATGCTGCGATCACCAAGGAGGACCTGGTAGTTTTAAGAAAGTCGGAGGCAATGAATCCAAAGACACAACGGGGCCTGGTAAACAAGGTGTGATTCTACATCCAGTTACATTTTGGAAGGAGAGGAGAGGAGGGTCTGAGAAAACTAACGCCTCAATCCTTTACAATAAAACGTGATTCAACAGGTGCAACATCAAATAGAAATACATATTCATGCATAATTTTGTTATTATGTTGATGTCATGGTCAAACTTAACTGACAATTCCTATGATTTTTTTAAAGGCACCAAATATGTGACACTCAGCTTTGACGAGGAAACAAAAAATCACAAAAACCATCATGAAAGGGATCGTCAAAGCAGGAGGCGCAATGTTTGAAGACCAAGGGAATGAATTGTGCCCGGTTTCTTCATTTGAAAAATACATTTCAAAAATCCCAAAAGAAGCCAAAGCTTTCTACCTCCATCCAAAAAGAGGAGAAAAGTTAGGGGACGTGTTGTACTCGTCAATGGGTGTTAATTACCTGGGTTTGATGCTATCGCGTTTATCCAAAGAGGCAGGAACATCAGTTATTTACACAAATCACTGCATCAGAAGCACTACCATCCAGAAACTGGCTGAGGGTGGACTGGAAGCCAGAGAAATAATGACAGTCAGCGGACACAGGTCTGAGAGTTCTCTCCAGAGCTACTGGGCACCTTCTCTGGATAACAGAAAACGGTGGAGCAACCTGCTGTGCGCTGGCCGGGAAAATAAGAGACCTTTGGAAGTCAGCCTCTCAACCAGCTCTAAAACATCACCTGCTAAATGGCAGAGATCCCACGTGGACTTTATGAACAGCTGCCTCAACCACTGTAATTTTAATGGCAGTATGCAAGTCAATTTCTATATTAGCCCCAAATAGGCCCTGCAGGTCGGCGAAGATGCTGTCACAGAGACTGCTGGCTACTGCCTGTGGAGACTTGACAGTGGAAACACACTTAATTTGTTCTTATATATGGCAATACATTTGATTTTGTATATTATTAATCTGTAACTATTTAAGAGCACATTGGAGGTAAATAAAGTGATAAATCTGAATATTTTATTATTATTATTTTTTTTAGAAATGTTATTTATTACTCATGAAAATAAATCACAAACCACCTGTCAGCTGCCAAAGTCACATTTATAGAATAAAGTGTCCCATTTTAGCTGAGAGTTTAGACTATTTCCTTTGGTGTGAGAGACACTATTGTGACCGCGGTGGAAACGTTTTATTAAAAATATAAAAGCAAAAAATCAACATCTTTGATATAACTTGGGCAATAAAAAAAATAGCATTTTCTGTTTATCTTTGCAGTATTGATTTAGTTCGGGAAATTCCGAGACCGCGATAAAACATTAACGTCAGCGCAGAGTTCACTCATCTGGGACTAGAAAATCCTTTCTGCTGCTAGGTCATTACTAAGGGTTGGATTATTTGCTGTAGTGGTAAACTACGTTCCGTTACACATATGAATCTACTGACGTGACTGATTTTGTTTCAGTTATTAGTCAGACCCCATGTGTTTCCATGGAAACGCGACGCACACTCGTAAAAACCTTTCAAATTTGAGAGCAAATTGTCCATCAACATGGATATATTTTGATTATACATTTTATTTGTGTTGGTATTAGTTGTATAATCACAATATTGCTTAAATCACCCCCTTTCAACCACACGTGCACCCAGTATGGTGCACATGTGGTTGAAATGGGGTGTTTAGAGGGGGAAGCTGGGCACTGTTCCCCGTCTGAGGTCCAGGTCCAGACAAACACTAGGGCCACTGGCTCCCAGCTAACTGAGCCATGAGCTAATATGCTAACCATAGCTAGCTACAGCCAGGGATCATAGCACAGAGCAGCAGTGAAACACATAGAGTACAGGTTTGTAAAGGCAACAAAGAGACGTAGGTAAGGTCTCGTTTTCACACCATGTTACCATCCACTCACATATGGCCCATAAAAAAGTCAACTGCTGCAAATTCCGACATAAACACATTTAAATTGTGTCTGTACACCCATCAGAACAAATACTAAACTATACAACAATCTCAGTGTCTGTTTATTAATAATAATAATAATAATAATTCCTTTCCCGCCTTTTGTTGGCCCTTCAGGTTATCACCAGATCCATGGAGGTGGCTGACCTCTAGAGAGCAGCTCCCTACCCTACAGGGGAGAGCTGTTCAGTTGGATCTGAGGAGGAGCAGGTTTTCAAAAGGGAAAGGGGGTGTTTAGAGGGGGAAGGGTCCTCAAGTCTCTCTCCTCTGATCAAAATACCTTCCCCAAAACTACGTAGTGCACCTTTAATATCTCTTTTCTTCTTTTTTACAGTGCACAACATCAGCACTTACAACATAAAGTACATCGCAGAAAAGATACATCTACCCACATAAATAAAACTTACATACAATCAAATGAAAAATCTATCAGAGTTTTTTAAAAAAGAAGAGAAAGTGCCTACAATAACTGGAGGGGTTTTCATTGTCACTTCCCAGAACGATGCAGCAAAATGCTTCATTAACACTTGACATCCACAGTGACAGAACTGATCTGACAGGAGTTCAGTGAGACTGGTGTTTCAGGATGTTTCAGATTGTTTCAGATTGTTTCAGGATGTATCAGGTTGTTTACGGTTGTTTCAGGATGTATCAGGTTGTTTACGGGTGTTTTAGGATGTTTCAGGTTGTTTCAGGATGTTTCGGGATGTTTCAGGGTGTTTACGTATGTTTCAGGATGTTTCGGGATGTTTCAGGGTGTTTACGTATGTTTCAGGATGTTTCAGGTTGTTTCCGGATGTTTCCGGTTGTTTACGGATGTTTAAGGATGTTTCGGGATGTTTCAGGTTGTTTAAGGATGTTTCAGGATGTTTCAGGATGTTTCAGGTTGTTTCAGGATGTTTCAGATTGTTTACGGATGTTTCGGGATGTTTCAGGTTGTTTATGGATGTTTCAGGTTGTTTACGGGTGTTAAAGGATGTTTCAGGATGTTTCATTTACATTTGATGTTACATTTGCTGAATTCTCCTAAACTTGGATTCATTCAGTCATGAATATTTAATCCATCCAGACTCTATAAGCACTTGTTGTGAGAGACTGACAGTGATCCCAGCTGACGTTGGGTGAGAGGTGCTCTGAATATTTAGTGCTAAAGAGTACATTTGAAGTCCACAGCTTTGCTTTTGTATTAACTCAGTTTGATCTTGGTTTGGGAGTATAGATCTTCGCTACTTGTTCTGTAAAAAGAAAGGATAAGTCCACCCAAAACAGAAAATTCAGTCGTTATCTACTCACCCCAATGCTGCTGGGAGGTCATTTCGGGAGCTTTGCAGCAAAACAGCCATCTGCTAAACAACTGGATTTTACGTGGACTTGTTTAAAAAAACGTTGTGGTATCTGAGCAGCGGTGGTCAAGATTCATAAACCCCAAACTTCTTGAAAATATGAATCAAATCTCTCAGCAACATTGACTGAAAACACTTGTCTTTTCAGTTTCCATCCTGCTGTGTTATCATTAATATGAATGTAAATATGGCGGCATGCAGCTCCATCTGTGCGTGCTGCTCTCTGCCGTGTCCTCGATAAAGCTTCTCTGCAGCGTGTGCATTCACACCAGGGACTTAGCACATTTACTGTAGTTCACAATAATCCTTCATAAAAATAAAAATCTCAGGACCAAGATTTCCCTTGAGTTCCAGTTCAAGAACATCTCAAACTTAATC
This sequence comes from Diplodus puntazzo, assembly GCA_963678695.2. Taxonomy (NCBI): domain Eukaryota; kingdom Metazoa; phylum Chordata; class Actinopteri; order Spariformes; family Sparidae; genus Diplodus; species Diplodus puntazzo. Next base: position 34,354,654 of record OZ023155.1, on the reverse strand, counting down.
TGAGAGGACAACTTTAAAATATTTGGAGGGAAATAAATTGTGCATTCATTTATTCTGTCAGTCGAGTGGCATTTACTGTTTATTCCATTTCCATTTACCTCCTTTCAGCCTTTAAAAGCACAATATATTTTCAGCACTGAAGGCCTTCCAGCTCCAACACATATAAATGTGACAAAGGCTGAGTACTGTCTCCAGTGAATGGAGAATCACCATAAGGCCTGTTTGCCTCAGGATGGCGACAGGAGGACAAATATAGCTCAGAAATCCTGGCAGACTTTGTCCACAGCCAGTTTCTGTCCAGTTTGCTCCAAACCCTCAGTTAAGAGAAGCAGAGAATGAACCCGTCACCCCGCCAGCATTCAGCCTGTGAGACCTTTGATATTCTTTCCTTTCTTCCAATCGACACTGTTTACCGCAGATGAAAAGAAATATGCACACAACAGAAATTAATGAGGCACTTGAGAAAACAATGCACAGTAATATTCTGCATTTTCAGCAAGTCTGACAAAGAAACAAGTCAGAAAAACGCTGTTTGGTTTCCACACACTGATCCACTGACACACAGAGATGCAGACTTCTTCTTCTTTACGATCTCTCATTTGAAAGCGTAACAGTCATTACGGCTGTGTGGGCTCTAAGAAGTATGGCAACATTAACTGTAAGCAGACACAAGATACTTTTTTAACTCGATGAATGGAAGGCAACTTGTTTGACGTGTATTAAAACAAAAAAGCTGCATATAAATGCAGAAAATGATTCAAATCTGCACTCTGAACGCAAAGAGCCTGAAGAAAGAGCAGTTTACATCAACCTGGGACTGCAAGGAGCTATTTACACTATCAAATAATAGAAACAATAATTTAAAAAAGAGGCACCATAGAGAAAAACAACATTTCTCAAAGAACAAGATGACTCTTTCCAGGGTTTCTGCAGGTTTGAACAAATTCAAGTCAAATTTAAGACCTACCCAAAGCACGAAAAAGTAAGGAAAAATGCGGTCCCAGAATTACTTAAAAAAACAAACAAAACACATTTATTGCCATTCACAGAGCAGCTCAAACAATGAAGAATGGAGTGAATGAGTGTGTGTCAGGGCTATTACAGTTTTAAAATTTTCATTAGTTTTTATTTTAATTTAGTTTTTTCAGTTTGTTTTTTCATTTTAGTTTAGTTTTAATTAGTTTAACAAGTGATCTAAGTAGTTTAAGTATAGTTTTTATCTAGGAATTTAATTTTAGTTAACTATAATAACCCTGGTGTGCGCGCAAAAACACACACACTGACACACACGCGGTGTTCTAAATCGAAAGCACCTCCGCTTTCAACGTCGGAGTTGGGCCAAAGATGGTTTGAATGTCGCTTGACTGCGAGGCAGCAGAGGCAGCGCAGAGTTCGAGTCGAGCATAACGGGATGAAATTGGACCGGGAACTGGTGACAAAGGTGTACAGAAGTGTGTGATAGCGCGACTTCGCTGGAAACTTTTAGAAGCTATATGGTGTTTTTTCCGATTTTGTGTGTGACACCGACTCCTCTGGCAGATTCCGCTGTCGAAGTCGTTCCGGAACTGGCGAAGTGTACACCGATAAATTCCGACCGCGCTGTTGGCAAAATGAAAAACTTATGTTTCTGGATACTTCAGACAGAAGAACATACAGAGCTAACTGTGAATCTCACCAACACATTTCCTCCAAACAAACAAAAAAAAAAGGTGATGACGGACGCGACAAATGAACGTACATATTTAAGACCTGACTAAATGTAATTTAAGACCTATATGCACAATATGGACGTATTTAAGACTTTTTAAGACCTTTTAAGACCTTTTAAGACTTAAGAAACCCTGTCTTTCACATCTTTATCCAACCTTCAGCCAAAAACACCGATACTGTTGGCTTGCTACCTTAGAAGAGAAGCAGAATATCCAAGTTGAAACACTGAAACAAGTAGACTTTGCTAGCAGCTAACGAGAACATCATCTGCAGATATTTGGAAACAAAACCTCCTGATGGTGGTGACAAAACGGGGCTGCTCCTCTAGGGACTATGAATATTTGTACCAGACAGAGTCATCCTCATGGTGGTGTGATGGGATCACCAAAGTTAGAATTAATTGTGTAAACATTCATGTTTCCTTGACGAAGTCATTAGTATAAAGCATGTGGAACCATGAATGTCTCTCAGCCTACATCATTTGTTTTTGCCATCCAGATAGCACATGTGGAGATATCTCTGAAAAAAATAATGGCGTATCAAATTTACTGTCAGAATGGAGTTTGGCTGATTGTGTCTTTAAACTAGACTGACTCCCACGTCCCAGCTGAATGCCTCCATGGCCGTACATGTTTTGCAGAATATTATGTTATATCAGATGTAACCATATAACTTCATCATTTTGTCCTATTAAACATCTGTATACACACTGTACTGTATGTATTACATGAATTCTTGAGTTATAGCTAAAAACTCCACCAAATTCTAATCAGTTAATCCTTCAGTCCGATTGGACATTTTAGCCAAGTGTGAGGAGTTTCTGCCAATGTGTTCCTGAGATATGGCGTCAGGAGAAACAGGCGCCATGAGTTCTCACTGACCTCAACCTTTGGCCACCAACTTCGGATCAGCTGATCCTTGAGACATTGAGAACATTTGTACCAAATCTGAAGAGATTCCCTTCAAGACATTCTTGACAAATGAAGCACCTAATGTCTCTCCTTCTCTTCTCTGGGAAACCTTTAAAGTCTATATTAGAGGACAAATTATGTCATACGCGAGCTACGAGAGGAAACTACGAAAAAAGAAAATATCTGATCTGATGACACAAATCTTACAATTGGATAATGTATATGCCACATCACCTTCACCTAATGTATATAAGGACCGCTTGTCTTTACAGGCTGAGTTTGACAATTTGACATCGGTTCAAACTGAGGACATGCTACTAAAGACACGACATGCCCACTATGAATATGGAGACAAACCAAGTAAATTGCTTTCTCACCAACTACGTCAGGCTTGTTCAGTACATCAAATCACCCAAATTCAAACTTCCACTGGGGTAACGACTGATCCAAAGCTAATTAATGATGAATTTAAGCGCTTTTATATGTCTTTATATGTGTCTGAACAGTCAACTGACCCCTCAGATTTTGATTCTTTTTTCAGCTCCTTTACTGTCCCTAGTATTGACCCCGCCTCTAATCTCCAACTGGAAGAACCTATAACATTGGAGGAAATTCGAAGAGCGGCGGGTAGAATGCAGTGTTCTAAAAGTCTTGGCCGGGACGGGTTTCCTATTGAATTCTACAGGAAGTTTATGGATAGGATAGCCCCTCTTCTTCTTAAAATGTTTTTATATTCAGTGGATACTGCCTCTCTTCCTCGGACCATGTCACAGGCCTCTATTTCATTGATATTAAAAAAGAATAAAGACCCTCTTTCTTGTGGATCCTATCGACCAATTTCATTACTGAATGTGGACTACAAAATTCTAGCTAAGTTATTGGCCATGCGTCTGGAAACAGTTTTGCCATCTATAATCTCCCCTGACCAGACTGGATTTATTAAGAACAGATATGCTTTTTCAAATGTTAGACGTCTATTTCATGTTATGTACAACCCGTCGAACTCCACTGAACCTGAATTTGTAATCTCTTTGGATGCCGAGAAGGCTTTCGATAGAGTGGAGTGGGGCTATCTTTTCCATGCTTTGGGGAGGTTTGGCTTTGGTGAGAAAATTATTGCATGGATTAGACTGTTGTATTCAGCTCCACTTGCGTCGGTCCGAACCAATAATGATCATTCAAACTATTTCCCCCTCTTTAGAGGCACTAGACAGGGATGCCCACTTTCCCCTTTGCTCTTTGCTGTTGCTATTGAGCCCCTCGCTATTGCACTTCGATCTAATCCTAACATTACTGGGGTGACTAGGAGCGGCCTTGAGCAGAGAGTATCTCTTTATGCGGATGATCTGCTTCTTTATATTTCCAGGCCTAAAACTTCTATCCCAATCGCACTCTCGCTTCTTCACTCATTTGGTTCAATCTCCGGTTACAAGCTAAATTTGGATAAGAGCGAACTATTCCCGGTAAACGCTGCCGCTCAAGAATTTCCACATCAAACAATCCCATTCAAGGTAGTCCACGACAAATTTACATATCTCGGGGTCCAAGTGACAAAAAAATTTAAAAATCTTTTTAAGTATAATTTAACTCCTCTCTGTACTAGAACACGGGAAGATTTTGAGAGGTGGTCACTACTTCCTTTATCTGTGGCTGGCCGAATTAACTCAGTAAAGATGAATATTTTACCTAAATTTTCTTTCTTATTTCAATGTATCCCAATCTTTATTCCAAAATCGTTCTTCAAGAAACTTGAAGGGGTTATTTCGGCATTTATCTGGAACAACAGGACCCAGAGAATCCGTAATGTATTTCTTCAGAGGCCTAAAGTGCTGGGGGGAATGGCCTTACCTAATATGAACTATCACTACTGGGCAACCAACCTCCACTACTGGCTGCGTGCTGACAGTTCACATAATAGCCCAGCGTGGTTGAGATTGGAGGCAGCCTCATGTTCGCCATGCTCACTGGCAGCTCTGGTTTACACATCTAATGCTTCAATCTGCAGGGAATACTGTAAAAACATTCTAGTTAAGACTACTGTCAAGATGTGGAACCAGTTCAGACGCCATTTTGGGCTCAACTCCTTTTCAATGCAAACCCCCTTAAATAAAAAATCATGCTTTCAAGCCCTCGCTGAGTGATGGAGCATTCACCCTGTGGTCTAATCATGCAATAAAATCTTTCAATGACTTATATATTGAGGGCATCTTTGCCTCCTTCCCCCAGATTATGGCTAAATATGAGATTCCCAAGAGCCATTTTTTCAGATATTTACAAAGCCGTAGCTTTGTAAAGAGTGTTAGTTCCCTTTTTCCCTCCCAGCCAGCAACCCCAGCCATTGATATGTTGCTATTGCCACCCCCGATTTCAAAAGGTGCTATCTAGCATGGTTATGATAAAATCCTTTCTCTCAGAAGTAACCAATTTTCAGCTATCAAAGCCCAATGGGAAGAGGACACTGGTGAAGAACTTAACCAGGACCTCTGGGAACTTATACTTCTTAGAGTACACTCTTCATCCCTGTGTGCCAAACATGGCCTGATCCAGTGTAAGTTAATACACCGCACTTATTGGACAAAACTCAGGCTTTCTAAAATATATCCCGACATTGACCCAGTTTGTGACAGGCGTAAACTAGCTCCAGCCTCTCTTATTCATATGTTTTGGTCGTGCCCGTCTCTCCAGAGTTACTGGTCAAACATCTTTGGGACACTATCAGAGGTTCTCGGTGTGACCTTGGACCCAAACGTACTATTAGCCCTCTTTGGAGTCATGCCAACCACAGTGACCCTGCAAAAGTCCAAAGCGGATTTTGCAGCCTTCCTAATGTTACTGGCAAGACGATTGATCTTACTTCGCTGGAAGTCCCCCTCTCCTCCCTCATTTGAGTCCTGGATCAGTGATGCTCTTCAGTTTAGTAGGTTAGAAAAATTAAGCACACGCTACGTGGATCCTCAGCTAAATTCTTTAAGATCTGGCAGCCTTTTTTTAACCACATAGAAATATTACAGTTCCACACTGTACCTCGGTGAAGCTGACTGCCGTCATTACTATTATTACTATTGTTAATTTTTTTTTTGTATCTTTTTTGCACCTTTGACTTTCTTGTTGACTGGACTGTGGCACTAATGTAGTCATCCTTGTTATATAAGAAACGATGAAGACCATGTTATGTTCGTTATATGCCTATGTTTTTTATACAATAATATTTTTGTGTAAGTGCAGTGAATGTATACGTGTGTTTAGGTCTGTGTGTGTGTGGATGTATGTATGCGTTTAAATGTAGCCATGCACATACTCAGACCCTTCTTACTTTTGTACATGCTTCATTGTCTCCTTTTTATTTTATTTAAATTGTTTTTTGTTTTATTTTGTTTTTTATTTATATACAAATCACAAATGCACTTTAAATTGTTGTTCTTGAAAAAATGCAAATAAACAGAGTTTTGAAAAAAAAAAAAGACATTCTTGAGAGACGGACAGATGCACAACCTAAAAATATAATAGTATTAAAGCTGCAAGCAGCAATGAACGGGCCCTCACAGTCCATACGCGTCGGGGCATGCTGCTGTCGAGGCATACCGCATACCACGTACCTGGCCCCATTGCTTGATTATTGTGTACGTGTCTCTTAACTGTCCGTGTTTCGGACAGTGCAGGAAGGGGTTAAATGTCATCTTCTGTGTTCAACATGGCGCTGTGACTATGACTGTATATTGGCCTATGTGTTCAGGGCTGGACTCTTATCAAACGTGAAGTTTGGTCCAGATAGGAATGAGGAAGTTCTTTGTTTATGATTTGGTGGCCTGCTCCTGCCGGTATTAAATAATGTACACTAAAGTCAGAAAATCTCTCTGCAATCTACATAAAAACAAAATGGGCTACAGGTGAAAAATCCCTGAAACTAATTTGTGGTCAGTTGCGTTTTGATTATTGCTTGCTTATTGCGGCGACGCTGTCGGAGGGTGTGCTCACCTTTTAGTTGCATGTCATCTTGTATTGTATGATATGGATGTCCATGTACATAAGATGATATTTGTCTGAAATGGATCAAAATGGGTGTGAAATGGGAACTTTGAATCAAAATGGCCGACTTCCTGTTGGAGTGACAGTTTGGTACCACGATGTTTTTTGTGCATCTGGTCATAATACATATGCATACCAAATGTCATTCATGTATATGCATGTAGGAGGCGGGGCTTGGATTTTTAATATTCCAGGGGGCACTATAGAGTTCCCCCCCAGTAACAGCTTTAGTCAGCTATCGTCAGGAAGGCATTGGCAATAATTGAACCAAGTTTCGTGTTAATCTGGACTACCAGTGTGGAGATATAGAATACATAAACTTAAAGAGCACCACCTAGTGGTAATCGGCCGAAATTTTGCACAGAGCCTTAGGAGGTCATGGGGAGGTAGTAACCTGAGTTTCATGTCATTTGGACACAAAAACGCAGAGATATGCAACACTTCCTGTTTGGAATGAAATCTGCAGGAAGTTGTTATTTAATAACTTGAGTATTGTCTGAAATATCAAAATTGTTTTAATAACTTCTTGTCAGGAGGTTCCACAGATGTGGTGTACAAAGTTTTGTGCAAATCGGAAATTAGCGGAAATGGGCGTGGTCTATATCAAAATATTCAGCACAACTCACTGAACATGTGGATATAAGGTTTTTGAATCTGCGACAAAGTATATGGGAGTTATAAGGCAAAACACACTTTCCTCGATTAAAGTGCCACCTAGTGGTGGAAATTCCCAATGACAATAGATTATATCATTTTTCGGCAGGTGTGATCTACATTCCAAGTTTGGTGAGTTTTGGGATTATATGTTCAGGCAGTGAAAAATGCGATCATTTGGGACAAAAAAGTCGTCACTACAAAACAATAGGGACCTCACAGGTCTGTGACCTGCTCTGGCCCTAATAAGAACTCAGGAGAAGTACTCTTGTCGAAGTATAACTGGTGATTGTACAAGAAAAAAAGCTTGTAGCTTTGTTGTCAAGGAAGCACAAAGCTTCACGTCACAGGCTGGGTCAACCTCATCACACCAGACGCTGATATTTATAGCAATTCTGGACTAAAACTCCAAATATTTCTTTATCTCCAAATCAGATCATCTGCAAAGTACACGGCCCCCTAACCCTAACCCTTAATTGATTCATTTGGAGGACCAACCCTAATCTTAATTAATTTCTGAATGTGTCCTCACATATTTACAACTTCATAACCTCAGACTATCCAGAGTGTTTTTCTCGGAGTACTGCTCCTCTCCCCTCAGTTCCTACGAGGGCCCTCACACACAGAGAATAACCAAAGTCAGTAGAATTTATCATCTGGGGACCCTGAATGTCTGAAAGTATCACGGCAACTATTGAGATATTTCTGGCGCAACATAGTGGACGGAGCGACGGACTAACAGTTGAAGACAAACAGCTAGCGTGGCTCCAAACTGACACACACATTGATTTTTAAAACAGTAACCAGCAGACGAGCAGTGTTTCTGACAAACTCAGTCTCTCAAGTTTTAACAGTACTAAAGCAAAGTTTATTAGAATAAACAAAGAAAACATCACAAAGACAAAATAGCTATAAATCTATCATCTTCCTCATTTTGTTTTTCGTACAGCATGTTACCTCCACACTTCAATAATAAAGTTGAAAAGTGTAAATGGTTCAGAGTCAAACTGGGCGTTGAAGAGCTGCTGACCTTCAACCTGTCCTGAACTGTCACAAATATCCCAGAGAAGGTTTTTGGTGAAGAAAATCTCTGGGTTCTTCCATTTATAGTCCACACACATCACACATGCGCGCACACACACACACACTCTGACCAATGTCTTAACTTTGGTCTTGTTGTTGTCAAACAGGGTGCTACACACTTCAGGGTGCTCAACACTTGTCGAAGTGAAGACTGCTACACCCATCCTGTAGCATCTTCAGGGCCTCAACGGTTTACAAATCACTGAAGTCTGAAGGACAAACATGCACACACTGTTTATTTATAATTATTTACAATTCTGCAAAACTCAAGCCATGTTCAGCCTCTCGCTGCTCAGCCCATCGTTCCTCCTCAGGACCCTCCTTTCACTCAGCAGGGGTCCGGCTGGGGGTGGAGGTTAGTGGATCCTCGTCAGCTCCTCCACAATCTTAATGACCTCGTCCACTGTGGCCTCACGCTTCATGCCGCTGCCGTCATCGATCTGAAATTGAAAGACATCAGACAGTGAAACTCCACCAGAGCCTGTAGATGGAGCAGTGAACCGGTACAGACAGGTGTGTTCACAGAGGGAGGCACCTGAACATGCACTCAGTCTTCAAGGTCCCTTTGTAAAGATTTGAAAAGCTGCATCTGATGTTTGTTTCTCAACGTGATGTTTGAGAACTAACATAAAAAGAAATATTTATTTAATCAAATGTATTTTTTTTGTATTTAATTTGTGTTTCTTCTGAGACGTGAGGGATGAACGATACATATCAGCCTGATATTGGCAAATTTATATTCTGCTATTTATCCTATCAGTGAAATTCTACCTGATGAATAGAGGCAGTTTTATTAATCCACGTTACGTTCAGGGACTTAAAAAAATGCAGCATTTACAACCTCCAACCAGTGGCTGTTTGAGCCATGAAAGTTGAGTGGAGCACAACCAGGAAGAGTCTGAAACTGTTCCCTCAGGACACAGATTGCACTCAGTAGGAGCAATAACCCTGTTTGATCTGCACATGTAATACAGTATATCAGAGATTGTATTGTTGTCTTATTGTGTGTACGTTCAATGTACAGGAATCATTTCTATACCGTTGGTTTTTGTATCTGTTTTTTATCTTCTGCCTCTAACTGCAAATCAAGTTTGCCATCTGGGATAATAAATCGATTTAATATTCAGTTCACTTCAATTCACTTCATGCACCTGCTTACTACATGAGAACCTTTCTCATCCTAACGTTTGGATGAACTACATCTTGTGAACATCTTTAAATATAAACATGTGAAATCATCAGTTATGTTTTTGGTATCGGCCACAACAAGAAGGTTTTATTCACTTATTTTTACGTATCAGCAATGAGAAGAAGGTCATTATCAGTTCTCGTCCATCAAAATGAGCAAACACTGCCAAACTCAGATCTGTGGTATCACGACCTGAGCCCAAAATGATAATTCAGACTTTCATATAACGCCGGCTCCACCTGCTTCAGCAATTCAATCTCTGGACGGTCTACAAAAGGTGGAGAACTCTGCTGCGAAGCTGTTGACCAGGTGAATACTTCACTACTACTACTTCATATTCTTTAAACTGGCTGCCCATCGCACATACGGAGCCTGAAGGCACCGCTGAGCTAAGAGCTTCAGTACAGAGCACAGGCTGAAGTGGTTTGTTTCCTCTGACTGGTGTTCTGCAATCTGCTGATTTATTCACTCTCATTTATTCAAACTGGCCCTCATGCTGTCTGCTGTGTGTGTGTGTGTGTGTGTGTGTGTGTGTGGTGTTTTTGACAACTCTTTCTGACTTTGCTCTGTGAAAACTTCTGTATTAAATCCACAATACTCACTTGCTCTAAAAGAATTGACTGTCTGGTTGTTTTTGGCTTTTTCACACTGACTTTTCAGGGAGCTGCACAGACTGGCTTAGCTTTAACTAACTGCCATCTGTTTTATTACCGGTTAATTCAGGTAATTTGTGAGAAAATTACAAACACTGGACAGTTCTCAAACTTGAGTTTCAGCTGCATCTGTTCTGATGCATCAGTTCTTTGAAATATAATCGATATAAGAGCAGTATCCAAATAGTGAGAAGCTGCAACTGTAAGTACTGCAGCACTGTTATGTCCCAGCCAACAGATCTTGTTCTCCAGTCATTGTGTTTGGTGCAGACCGCGACAAACGTCACATCAGCATGAATCTAATAGTTTTTCAGTGAAAAATGGAAACTGTGATGCAGAAATGATCAATTCAACCAACTGTGACTCATATTACATTTTGACTGTTTTTAGCTTATTGTTTCAAAGTGCATTTATTCACAAGGATGCAAGTGAGCAACTGATGCTGCCACATATTGTATTTAAAGCAATGCTCCAGCTTGTGTTGAATCTTGGCTTTACACAGGATTTGGCAAAGTAGGCTTCCACATATTTTGGACTGTTTTTAAGCAGCTGGTCTTGAGAGGCGAACAGGGAACAGTCTTTGTGTATGAGCTGAAAGTGACATCTCTTTTAAACATCCAGCGACAGTAAAGACAGACAGCATGCAGAATCTGCTTATTTGTTCTGCCAAAAGTAATGTTTTGAAAGTTATTCCCAGTTCTCACTCACAGAGCACAGGAGCAACTGTGTAGAAGGATCTTTGAAGGTTCGACATCGCTTCCAGCCAAATGCAAAAATAACAGCTCGGTATCGGTGTAATTCTTCACTAGCCGTTTCTGAGAGAAGCATCATAAGCTTGTTATCAGAGCAGAGGGCGGGCTCCTATAACAAGCTTAAGTCTTGCTGTTATTAAACTATCTTTAAGATTTGTGGCCGTAACAGGTCACTGCAAGCTGAGCCAGCAACCCTGCAATGAGAAAGCTGTTAAGTAAGCGTAATGCCTCTGTGCTTAATCCCCTTTTAGAGTATGAAGCAACGCAGTGGGTTCACAATTCTGACAGGGATGAAAGAGACGCACAGAAAAAGGTTTAACATGTAGCATCACAGTCTGAACGAACATGAGCTCCTACCTGCAGAGTGCTCACGACCTCCTGCATCTTGGCTCGGCCCAGATCCAGGAAGCTCTCGATCAGATCCCCGTCGATGAATCCCGTGGCCTGTTCTGTCTTACGCTCTGTGTGGAAGGACCTCCAGGTGCCACGGAGTCAAGGAAAATCAATGCAAGGCTGCTGCTTCGCCTGAGGATTGCACTTTAGGTACAATATTGCATATTTGACCTCAGGCACAGGCAAGAAACACAGAACTGTGTGGGAAGTCTAATAAAAAACAGCACAGTTCAGAGGAAAAGGCAGCTGGGTCCACCAATCCATCAGGATCTAGTATTCGATGCTGTTGAGCCTATAGAGAACTGGTGTTTTGACAGCAGCTTGCAAAAGCATTACATTTATGATGCATAAAACAAAACATCCATTTTTCAGGGTTGTATGTATGTATGTATGTATGGGCCATCGCCTTAAGTTCCCTGAATTCTCACATTATCACATTTCAATCCACAACATTCGTTAAAAATGACTGCAGGTTTGGAAGGTCAGTGGTTCCCCGGCCACATCTCAGAGTGTCCTTGGGCCCACGACTGGTGTGTGTGAATAGCTGAGAATAGAAATACTCGAGGTGCTTTGAATGTGAAGCATTCTATCGCTCCTGATGAGCAGGTCGGCACCTTGCATAGCTGCCTCTGCCATCAGTGTATGAATGTGTGTTATTGGATCAATGTGAACAATGTTTAAAGCACTTTGAGTAGTCAGTAGACTAGAGAAGTGCTTTATAAAAGCCAAGACAATCTGCTAGATCCTTTGTTACAAACTGGACCATAACATTTATTTTCATACCAACTGTTCGGTCAGTTATTTTCACAATTAAACAATTAACTATTTAGCTGAGAAGGTGTCACAAAATAGAGAACAATGCTTCTCACGTGACCCTGAAGCTGTTCTTCTCTTCACCAGTGGTCTTAATCTGAAGAGATGTTTTTTTCACAGGAGAACTGTAACCAGCAGCACTGTTGCTTAAAAAATGCTTTGAGTGATTTAGACCAAATCAAGCATCGCAGTGATTAGTGCAGGGCGGTGATGGAGGACAGAGCTGGGAGTGTTGGTCCATTAACTGTGTCTGGATAGCGCCCCGTTTCTGGAGCCACAACTCTTCTAGCAAATCTTTCTTTATCCACAACATGTTTGCAGAGTATTTCTGCTCCCCTGCTGGAGCTCACTCCTGGCAGCATGATGTTGTCTGCGGCACCACACATAATAGAAACATGATGGAGCAGTTTGGCAGACCTCGCAATGTTTGTGCATGTGTCGTTTTTGTGCTATGTGACAGAATCTGTTCCACCCTGACGCTGAATGTTTCATGTCCACCAGCACTCATAAGAAAACATGGCAATCTGCTCGAACTCAGATGAAGGAGGGACCAGCATTTTTTTGCTGCAACGTGATTTGTTCTGATGATTCATCAATCAGTTATTAACATTGTTAATTCATTTTTATTTTCAGGTCTTGAATCAGAGCAGAGCGGAGCCGCCACATTCATTCTATTCCACACATGAGATGTTGACCAAACACATTCAAAGGACGTATTACTGAGTGGATTTAACACACAGGGTTTACTGCCGAGAACACAACCACAGCGGTCAGTGCAGCTCGCTCTGCCACTGTGACCCTGTGAATACATGAGAAGGATATAAGCTGTGCTCGATCTTGCCCACGCTCTTGATGACCTTGTTGAGGCGGTTCTGCAGGTCCAGGAGGAGGCTGTACCAGCCTTCAGACAGGGACGTCACCAGACCTAACACACAGACAGACAGACACGTCAGTACAACCCTCTGTTTTTAAGGCATGATCAGAACAGATCTGCAGCTCAATACAGCAGATGGTTGATGTTGTTCTCATCAGACTGACATAAGAAAGAAGCTTTAAGACTTCACAACAGCCGTATAAAAAGCTCAACAATGAAAACATTAAAAAGGTCATTAGTGTGACTCGGTCCTCCTGATGCAAGTGTCATGCAGGTATGCTAGAACAATGCCAGGAGTGAAGCAGTATGATTTCAATTCTTCAATAATTCAAGACAGTTCCAAAATGTGTTATTTTGAGAGTGATTCCGTGTAAAGGTTCGAGCCGTGGAGCTTTCAGCGAACAGCACGCTTACTCCAGACTAAACATTCAAGTTCTGTGACAGTAAGTGCACTATGGTGGGGCTCCAGGGAAATAATCTGCACTGAAATTAACACACAAAAACACAGGCGAGCATATGAACCAAAGGTTACACTGATTGGTAATGTGGAGCTTGTTTCTCTGCATATGAAGCCACAAAGTGCCGGGAGCAGTCTGGAGGACAGCACGACTGCATCCAACTAATGGATTCATCATTTATCTGACCATTATTTTCTCAATTCTTGGATTGAATTTTTTTGTCTATAAAATGTCAGAAAACGGTGAAAAATGCCCGTCATGTCACAACACTGGATCTTATAGAATGCATCTGTATGTGTGACATCCGTTTAATGGGAATTATTTGTGTCACTGCAACCACTGAGGCCACTCTGCTGTCTCATTACATCACGTGTACTTCCATTCACCTGTTTTAATGAACACTATAGGCTGAATTGAATTAAAGATTTGGATAGAACTTTGATACACTGAGGCAGTGCTGGAAGAACAGAGTCACCACTCAGAGAGTCTACAGTCTCCTGATATTTATAAAATGTTTTCCGACCAACAGTCAGAACCCTGGAGTTGATCAATTGAAAGGTAATCATCAAGCAATATGAACAAACTTTAACAAAAATGTATATGCAGGTTTTTTTAACACAGGTAAACTCGCTAAAAACAGACACTGACTTTTTCCCACTGCAGTGAGATGACCTTGCCTTTTTTCTGTGAAAATCAAAGAACGGTAGAAAGAGACCGACCCCTTTGGGTCCCCCCAAAATGCCCTCTTTATAATTTGTCCCCATATTTATTGTTTTTATAAAAATCTCTCCACAATAGTAGCATCGGGATGTCTAATTTGATCAATTACTCATGTTTTGACGGTCTTTTTGCCAACCGTGCACCCCCCCTTCAGTCTGCACTACATGGACTATTCCATGTTATGCATCACGCTCATCACGCTGCACGCAAGCGGAAATGATTATACATATAATCCAAAACAGTAAATAGCAGTAAGAGAGAGAGAAAGAAGAAGAAGGACCAAAGGCAGGTGTTTATTTCAAAGCTGCCAAAGCTATCTGGCTTTTTTACAGGAACCACGGTGACAGCGGGACCAGCGGCGGAACAAGAGCAGCCATCTACACCGTTGGCTCTCACCGATAATGTTACAGCTGAATCTGTCACCGATGTCAGTATCGCTCCTGTCCATCCAATTGGCTCTGGCTCAGCAGGATCATCGGCGAGGTAAATGATGGTAAATGATGACATATTAGGTTAACAGTCAGTGTAATATGTGTCATCATTGATCTTATTGTTTTGTATGCTATTCTCACTTTGCAGGTGACACAAGATAGACCACAAGGCCTCGTCCAACCCCCTGCTGTGAATTACTGGAAACCTCCTTTCAGTGTTTTAAAAATATGTTCATACACATTCAGTTAAATATTACACGACTGTAAATAATGGTCATTTCTTTGTGTAGTGCATATCACGCACAGCCCTGTATGAAATAATTAACAGTTGCATGAAAGCTAGGGAAAATATTTGCTTCTGGTGAGCTGGTAGATGTCTTGAAGGAGGTGTATTTGGATTGCTCAAGCATAGCTTTACCAGTATATAGCTCTATACCACCAGATAAATCAGTCTGCAAGGTATAAACGGCAAGTAACGAGACAGTCCTTGTGTCTTTCAATCTTTTTTCTTTTTTTAAATAAATCTTTATTTAACCCTGGAATAACAAATGTCAAGTCTTTACTAATATTGTATAACCAAGGTCATATAAATCTTTGTTAAGAGTTGAAGAGTCAAGATTATGTTGTCAGTGAGAACATGCATTAGTCAGGGGCTGAAGAAGATCAAGAAAACTAAAGTTGAAACAAATTCAAATCTATTTGCACACATCCATGCCTTAGGACAATACGAGAGTTTGCAATATCCATAGAAAAGGATGTTTAATCCAATATGGATTACACTGGCCGAGTGTGATGGAGGAAAGGAAGGATAGTGACTTTTTGTTCATCCCTTGTATGGAGTATCTCATTATGTGATATAAGGCACATTAGACTGGTAGATGCAGAGGCCCCCAAATGACTGTTCGCCTGGAGCCCCCAAATGCAGGTATGAAAACGGGTCAGGGGTGAAAAAGGTGAGAAGGATACGACCCCTCTCGGGGGGTCCGAGGGCATGTTCCCCCGGAAGAAAAATTTGAATATTTCATATTTAAAAGCATCAATCTGGTGCATTTTGAGAGAAAAATCAAGCAGAATTACAAGACAGTATGAATTTATAATAAAGTATCTATCTATACATGGTCACATTATGCTATATAAGAAATGAGACTGACAACTTCTCTCATGACATGCGCAACAGCACAACTTTAATAGCACAATCTGCCACAAAGAGTGTGTTTTGACAAGACCAACATGGGTTTTGAAAAAGTTGCTGTCTGCTTGGAAGAACGGTGCTGGCAACACGTGTTGATGCTATGACCTGCACCTTCTTCTTGTGCACTTCTGTTTGACAGTGTGCCTGCAGTGCATGGCTGCCCTTGTTTGCATAGTTAATAGCCGTTTTATACTGGGCAGCCAGTACAAAAGACGCCAATTTGGCCGTCCTTTTTGCGGCGAGGTCCGCGGATTTAGACAGAGGGCAGTAAATTGGAGGTCTGTTCTGGTCCGCCAATTTACCGCCTCGGAGGGTACACCTTGGAGGCTATCTAAATCCCAGACGTCGATGTCTCAGCCACTGCGTGAGCTGGGCGGAGGTGTCAATGACCTGCACTGTTGCGCGACCCATAGCCGGGGAATTTTAAAACCAAGAAACTGCTGATCACAGCAGTCAGTCCATCACTTCATCTGCGGACGTCAAGATAAGCAACTGGACAGCCGCTGAGATCCAGGAGATGCTAGCGTCTCCGGCTAGAGTCCTACAGAGAGTCTCTCTTAAGGCACTCTAGTAGTGGCAAGCTAGGAACGGTCGCTACTTTCAAATTAAAAGCACCCTGCTAAGAGCCCAGTTCTAAACTCTAATGGGGTGCAATGTAAAGCTCTTATTTTGAAGACAAATTTGTTGTCTTTCTGACACAGAATGCAATGTACTTTATATTACGTTCAGCCTCCAGTCAGTCCCCTCACCTCAGCATCATCGACACGTCTTGGAAATGAGTTGTAGAGATTTTAGAAAAGTTGTTTTTATCGAATTCAAGGCTTCCTTCAGGCGCATACATGTTCGCAGTTCACTGATAATCTCTGGTATACCTCCATGCCCCGTCCATACCCCCCCCCACAAAAAAAATATTTTCTCATCGGCTCTACATGATTCACGTAGGTCACCTATTTTGGTTTCCAAACGCCGAATTTCGCCGAAAGGTGAGTGATTTTCATGCCTGCAAGTTCGCCACTGGGGTGATCAATACTGCTGACCACAGTCACGTGTCGCAGGAGTGAATGCAGCTTATACGGATTTAAATTGAAGACTGAAGCTGAATGTTATCAGGTGTCGTGAGGGGACTGTCCAGGCTGGAAGGGGCCCGATAGGGGGGGACTTTAAATGGTTTCATCTCTTGGTGACATCAAGTTGCTTTAACAAGACAGAGAGTCCATTTCTGTCCGTCTATCACACCACCAATCCAAACTCTCTCCTGTATGTTGAAAAGTAACAGGTGAGACATCAGGAGTTAAAAGGATTGATCAGGATTCTCATCTCTGTCACCATCAGTTCCAGAATGATAATCTGTCTGGTTTTCCATGTTTATTAAAGGGTTAGTCCACTTGTTGGTTTCTTTTTAGTTAGAATGACCACGCAGCCTACAGCTTCTTCCCAGAAACATCTAATATATCACAGCATCTCGAGGAGCAATAAGACTAGCAAGGGTATTCTTCTTCATTACACACTCAAGCCCGTTATGTCTTATTGGCGAATGTGGAAAGTTTATACGGGAATGTACAATGGTTCTCATTTCCTGCTAAACTTTCCTGAGAGACTTTTGAACAAATCACAGACGGTGCTGAGGTGAAATAACACGCTGTGTTAATCCTGTGGAAGCGCAGGGTGTAAATGACTGCTGTGTCCAAACGATTTGCACTCGCTATTTTTCATCTCTGCCATCGTTATTGCCAGGCTGAAAGTTACTAGTTTAAATCTGAGTAATGAGGTGTAAAAATATGATGTCTCTCGCCTTTCTTCCTTCCTTTCTCACATGGAGATATTAGTTCTGAATAAACGGTTTTGACAAAAATGTGTGTACTCCCTAATTGGTCTTTGGTCTTGTTACTGCAGACCGCTGATTATTAGAAAAGCTGGAAACGAAAACCATCTGTGAGCATTTGTCAGGTGGAGACGGTGGCACTGCACATCATGTTCCTGCAAATGCCGAATGAAAGTAAACTTTTTCATGAGAATATTTGCAGGAGTTTACGATCAAACATATTTTTATGTTCACTGGGTTTACTGCGCTCTCTTTGAAATATATTCCACTGAAAGTCAAACTGTCCACAGGGATGTCTGGGGATTATACTGAGCACCAAAGACAGTGCCCTTTGAAAACACAGGATGCTGTGAACTCGACAAATATAATGAATAAATAAATAAATAAATAAACAATTCCGATCATCTCCACTGAATCAAGGTGGAGGCAGAACTCTCAGCGGTGGATCCGCAAAACAAACAAACAAGAAAATAAAATTTCAGCAAACATCTGTTGGCTTCACACTATTAGAGATAAGAGGGAAAATGAGGAAAAAAATGAGGAAAAAACCTTTTAGGAAAGAAAATATAGAACTTAAAGGAGTAGTCTGAAATTTTGAGAAATGCACTTCATTGCTTCATTGCCGATAGATTGAGCCTGTCTTGTATCTCAGTTAGCTTAGCAAAACCAAAGACTGGGAACAGGATGGACTCCGGCACCTGGTACTAAACAGGCCGGAGACTAAATACCTTAGCATTGATAAGCCGACAGTTGTTTTATTGGTTCTTTTTAATATCTGAGTGTAATTCATCATTCATCAGGTAACATTGAAGTGCACCGGGTGCAGGTAACTCCAGGTGTACTCTGGTCTGATGACAACAACATTCGTTGTTTCCACACGGACTGTTATTGCGGACACACACCGCTACATTCAGAATTGAGTGGGCGCGATGGCGGAGAGCCAAGAGACCGTCCGTAAAAGACCAAAGTTTGGGATCATTTCACACTTGTTTGTTGTTCTTTGTTAAGAAGATAAAGTGCAGCGTAGGGCTGCACGAAAAATCGTTAAAAAATCGCGATCTCGATTCGCACATACACGTGATCTCATTTCAACACAGCGATTCTGAAGCATTTTATATTTCGAGCTGCAGCTCAAACAAATGCTCCTATTTTCCTCCCGGATTTTTTGAAGCGCTCCCAAACGCAGCACTGCCGCTGCCTCCTCCCTCAACCTGTGGTAAAGCGTCATTACAACACGTTATTCAGTGGAGGAAGCCCGCCTGCAGTTGAGTGTTTGGAAGGAGTGAGTGAGAAGCCGCTTTATACAGGGCTGCAAACGGCCAATCTGCGCGCCCGCTTGGCGGCTCGGTCCGCAGTTTTAGACAGAGGGCGGCAAACTGGGGGTCTGTTTTGTTCCGCCGATATGTCGGCTCGGAAGCTGCACTTATTTCCGGTTCGCCTGCTATCTAAATCCAAGCCATCAATGTGCTGGCCCCTGCGTGAGGTGGGCGGAGGTGTCGATGACCTGCACTGTTTCTTTCACCAAGAAACAGCTGATCACAGCAGCCAGTCCATCACTTCATCCGCGGACATTAAGATGAGCAACTGTACAACATGAGGTATTACAGGATGCCCTCTCATCTTGGAGACTAATTTTTTTTACTTTTGTAAAAATAATTTCTCATCCAATAATAGAACTTGAACAAAACAAAAAAAAAACCCATTGCTTTGGCAGAGGCATAGTAGTATGCCTCTGCCATACTACAATGTTTGTTTTGTTCAAGTTCATCAGTGCAATAAACATTTTGTGAAAAAAAATCGTGCCAGAGAATCATGATCTCAATTCTAAGCAAAAAAATCGTGATTCACATTTTTTCCAGAATCGTGCAGCCCGAGTGCAGCGTGTCTACTGCAAAGCAGAACTGGCGTACCACAACAGCACGTCAACAATGATTCAACATCTGAACCGAAAGCATCCAGTTGTTAACACCAGCTCACCAAGCGTCGCCGACACAAGCTAACGTAAACATTGATGTTAATTAATTCAACGTAGCCTACCATTGTTAGTTAGAACATATGGTATTTGTAGATGCTGTAAACTGATGTCGGTATGACTAGATATCATGTTAAGATGTGGAAACTAATTTGTGTTGAATTGCAAGAGAGTAATAGCCCACACCAAATAACTCCTTTCCACACACACACTCAGCTTGTCTCTCACACTCTCCCTCACGCACACGTGCACACATAAACAAACGCACACCTTTACTTCCGGTGTTAGGATTAGTTGGAATAAATACCTGTATGTTTTTTTGTCAGGAATAAAAGCCAATTGCTTGGTCTGTTTAACAGGCCTGTTGTTTTCGTTATGCATTATTTGGTATTGTTGTTTAATAATGCTAAATTCGGTAGAATACTCGATTCTAAAAATATTCGATAGCTGCAGCCCTAGACTCAACACACCAGTTCAAAAGCTTAAACCTGATATTCTAACCTACTCTGTCCGCAGTCTCTCATTCAGCGGCACGGCGGATTATCACAGAAAGGCTAACTCAAAGTTGTCTAACTGCTTAGCTTTTTTTGCCACCTGCCAGTATCTTAACTGATACAGACTGATGTCTGTGTTCTTCCTTCTTTTTTTCCTTTCCTTTTTAACATTGTAATGATAGCCACCCCTACGATACATCTCGTCTGTGTAACCTGTACGAGCACCCCAGTGAAATGCGGAAATTCACAGTGTCATGGAGGGTTATTTACCATCCTGTTACTTAGCTTTGAGCACTTACAAGAGGAAACCAGTAAACTGTACGCCAAGAAATAGTAAAAAAATGCAACATGTTAAAGTCCAAGTTTGTATTTCAGCACTTCAGTAAAAGAACATATTAAACCTACAACAATCAATGTTTGTATTATTGAACTACAGGAAGTGCAAGGAGGTGGATTCTGTTACTTTGGACTAAACCGGGCTAGCTGTTTCTCTTCATTCCTGTTTTTATGCTAAGCTAAGGTAAGCTAAGCTAAGTTCAGCTGAGCTACACTAATTGGCTCCTGGATGTAGCCATCCATTTGTCCTTTTTAATTTATCATGCAGTGTTGTAAGGTAAATCATTGTTCCTCAGATTTAACTCTTGGCAACAATGCAAATAAGTGGATTCTTAAAATGCAGAAATATTCCATAAAAAATGTGAATTGGAACAACTGAGGTCATTTGTTGTGTTTTGTGTTTTGCTGTGCACCACAGCAGGGATGTACCTCGAGTGTGTTGAGTGTAAATGCTTGTGTGAGTGTGAAATCGTCCTACCAATCATGCCGTTAACGGTGCCGAAGAGCACAGAGCCCTGGGTGGGCGTGGAGCTCTCGCCCAGATTCTGGAGCACCAGTGAGCCGTGGCAGAAGACATTGACAAACTCCCCGAGGTGGAAGACCCCCACCTCCTGAAGGTGCTGCCGCTCCTCGTCCG
Organism: Diplodus puntazzo; assembly: GCA_963678695.2. NCBI lineage: Eukaryota > Metazoa > Chordata > Actinopteri > Spariformes > Sparidae > Diplodus > Diplodus puntazzo. The sequence goes on along the minus strand of OZ023155.1, from coordinate 34,333,534 downwards.
TGGTGGCAGCACTGACCGCGGGAAGGACGGTGGGAGAGAAACACAAAGAGGGGAGAAAGAAAGATTACAAACATTGGGGGACGAAACATGTAGGATGTGGAGAGAGGAGGCAACAGAAGGAGGAGAGATTGAATCAAAAAGTAAAAGGAAAAAGATGTCCAAAGGCAAGGTAAGAATATTAGTGGCATGATTGATCGATTAAGCAAGAAAAAAACAAGCAGGGCGGAGATATCAGAAGCACTGGAAAAGGTCAGAGAGTGATAGAGAGGTAATGGGAATAAAGAGGGAGGCAAGGTGGAGAGCGCAACAGGAAGAGAGATGTGATACAAAAATAAAGGTCAAAAGCATTGAGTGGTCCGACCTGATGTATTAGGTGAATAATAAGGGGTGGCATAAATGTAACACACTCACTTTCAGAGCACATCTTTCATTCTTTTCCATGAAATCAACACTTGTCTAACAGAAAATGACTAAAGTGGGAAATGCAGCCGAGCAGATAAAAGCTTGGTGGCGTGATTACTCATAATTCCCAGAACAAATGGAAGGACAATGATATTAAAGCACATTGGTGTCGACGATGCTGTTCAAAAAAAGTATCAATGGACTGAGTGAAGGAGGAGCAGCCATCTAATCACACAACACTGATCTCAGTGGATAATCACTGGAGGTGATTCACAAACGTTCGGTCAGTTTGGCTGTAGAGGAGCAGCTCTGGACACTAAAATATCAAATATAAAATAATATCTAAGATCTTATGTTTTGCTCACCTGTCCTTCTGGCAGACAAACAGATTGAAGGCGTTCTCCGCCCCCAAGAAGTTGTCATCGTCCAGGATTTCGACTGCACTCATCCAGTTGGGATTGAAGTCACGTGCAATCTGACAGAAAAAAAAACGAGTTGGATAAAATGGTAAAGAACACCGAGGGAACACCAGCAAGCCTCTTGTCTCCAAGTAAACACTGTATTATACATGAGAAGGAAGGTGCTGACTCAAAAACAAGTGCTGGAATCAAAACACAGTCAATAAGTACAAGTACAAGGGCAGTAGAGTTTTTAAATAGCCTTGAAGACATTCACATACTGAAAAATGAAAATAATCAAAACCCCCTGAGACATTGGTTCTGTCTGTGCAGGTTAGCTTCAGGTTGCATACTGTGAGCAGCGTGATCAGATCAGCAGCAACACAAACACCGCTCTGCATCCATATAATATGTGCTGTAACTTAGTGCATCATATCACTGCTGGTGAAGTACACCACAACTAGAGCTGCACGACATAACGTTTGAGCATCGTCATCGCGATGTACGTGTGCGCAATAGTCACATCGCAGGGCCTGCCATGTAGGAGGCAAATGACCTCATCGAATTTCAAGGGTACCTGACACAAACTGTGCATGCAGACTGTGCATGCAGACTGTGCATGCAGACTGTGCAAGCGCAGCGATCCACCAATCACATTAGTTCTTATTCAGCGTGACGAAGCAGATCATGCCCCTGCACATGGAGTGAGTCGCTGCTAACAACATTGAAAAATGAGCAACAAACAAGAGAAAATCGGGAAAACGAAGACTTGGTGCCAAAAAGAAAAGCAATGTCAGTTGACTGGAATTATTTTGGCTACAAGAAGGATGATATTGACCAAACACGTGTTCTGTGTCGACATTGCCTTGCATCTGTTGCCACAACGAGAGGTAACACAACTCATTTGTTTGACCATTTACGTTGGTACCACACAGCAGAGTCCTGCACGGGTCTTATTTTGCAAACCCGCACCCACCATACTTAAAACTGCATCCGACCCCTTTTCCAACAGTAGCACAAATTACATTCCGCAACCGAGCTGACCCGCTATAAATTGTTAACGACGCCCGACCCGCACCCGAAGGAAAATTAGTAAGCCAGCGTGGGGAATGGGGGTTTCCGGGAGGGCACAAGCACGCATGAATACGCTTAAATGAACTGTAAATGCATTTCACTTTGAAATGCAAGTATATTTTTGTAGATGTGTCGCAAATAATGATTTTCTTTTTTTTGTGACGCCTTGAAAATGGCAATCACAAAACCTGACCCGCGCTCTCCAGGTGTCTGACCCAATCTGCACCCGTGTCGGACACAGTATAGTGATGGGAATTCCGGCTTTTTCGGCTCCTAAGTGGCTCCTCAGATTTTTTGTTGCTTTAATCAATTTATTACCAAAAATAATGAAACATGGTGTGTAAAATGAATTACTAATGTGCAAAACATACATTATATCAAATGTGTATTATTTATATGGCTTATTATACTCAACATAGAACAGAGTGCTACAAAAAATGCATTGTTAAAGTACATATCCTTTTGCACAAACTGTGTCATAGAGCTCTGGGTTGTATGTCCAGGTGGTTGTGGTGGTGTACTGTGGTGGTGTAAAAGATCTCGTAATTATGAGATCAGGATCTCGTTATTATGAGAAAGGATCTCGTAATTATGAGATCAGGATCTCATAATTATGAGAAAAGATCTCGTAATTACTAGATAATGATCTACTTACGTGTGGCAGGATCGTAATTACGATCCTGCCACACAGCTCAGTACGACGAATGTAAAGCCAGATCTGACTGTCATCCAAAACAAAAAACAGATTTCAATCGTTGAATAACCTGTTTATCACTCATTGTTAGTTACTTAATGTAATTATGAAGCTAGAATGTTCCATTTTAAGATGGAGAGCTCAATAGGTTCAAAGGTTTGTTTAATGTCATTCAATTCACATTTGCACATGATAGAACGAAACATGTACTCAGGTCCCAGCACCATAAAAGCAAGCAATAAAAGATAACAATAAGAATATCTCTAAAGCACAGACAGGAGCCATACTCATAACAAAAAGAGGTAGGATCAGTGCAGGTTAATCGTCCACAAAACAGCAGCAGTGCAGCATAACATAAAGTGCTATTCAGGTCAGCTGATGAAAATTTCTATTTTTCATATCGCAATATATATTGCAGGGTTAAAAAATATCACAATGTCAGTTTTTTCCAATATCGTGCAGCCCAAACCACAACAATAACAGGATCAACATGATTGATCAACATCACTCATCTTGATGACACCACGTCACTCATTGTGTCTGTCAGACAGTCATCACAATCCGTCAGCTAAAGAAAACATTTTGGTGCTTTATTGCTGAGTTGTATGAGAAGCAAAGAGAAATGCTATAAAAGGCTGTATATTAGGGGTGGTTAATCAGCCCAATTTCCCGATTCGATTTGATTCCGATTATTGAAGTCTCGATTCGATTACAAATCGGTTTTCAATTATTAACGATTATCAATTCGATTTTCATCAGTCAGCTGCTGATTTATCTTACTTCTCTTTTGAGTAATACCTCACTGCACCTTCAATATTGTATAGTGTAACTGTAATATCCAAATTATTATTTTTTACTTTGTTTAAATGTAGTCTTTCACTGTTAAAAGAAAGTTACCAAGCTCAGCAGCCAGACTCATGTTAGAAGCATTGTTGGTGACGAGAACCAGGTCGTGTTTCTCTATTCCCCACTCGTCTGCCATTGCTTTACGAAACTCACACATATTTGCGCTTCTGTGGCTATCATCCATAGCTCTCGTCAGAAGTACATAGGACATTAGCTTCCATTAACTGCTGACATAATGAGCTGTAACGGTCACGTATGAGACTGTAGCTGTGGAGGCATCGCAGGTTATTGCTACCCTGTGAGCAGAGTTGAGGGACTCTTGCACGGAAAGCTTTGTCTCCTTGTAAAGATTTGGAATCAATTTAAGCGTGAAAAAGATCTCGGATGGAATAACATATCTTGGCTCCAGACTGTGGACCATGTAGTGGACCAGTAAGAGGAGCACTCCAATTTGTATTACAATTTAAAAAAAATAAATAAAAAAAAATTAAATAGATTTTTTGAAATTTAATAATCGACTCATAATCGTCAATATTATAATCGCGATTAATCAATAATCGATTTTTTTCACCACCCCTACTGTATATTAAGACAAAACAATAAGTGACACCCCCTCTGTACATATATTGGGTCTGTACACAGTGTGTTTTGTGTGGACATGGATGTTTGCCTGATGAAAACCTGGCAGTTGGAGAATTTCAGTGTGCAGAAAACGTCTCCTCCTTCTTTGTTGCTGCTTCTGTATCCAGCAGCTGTACCCAGCAGGGGTCAGATGTGCACACCATCCACATATTTGCTTTGAAGACAGATACCAATCACATATCTGTACGTTTACTACAAAGCTGGAGCCGGGAGAAAATTGTCTTAGCAAAGTATTAACAGTGTGCGTGACTAGTCGTCAAATCTCTTCATCTTTCTACCACAAATCAATTTGAACACACCGCTCGTCAAAAGGCTAGGAGGTCTGTGTCAGCGACAATGCTTTGAAAAGAGAAAAAAAGGACTTGCAACACCAAGAGAAGATCAAAAAATGCAAGTGTTGACCAAACCAACAATTGTTTGATGGATCAGAGTATGTAAAAAACAACCAGCAGCGCCGGCTGAAGGTAAAAATCCTCATATCTGTTGTCATGCACACAAAACACACAGTTTGACTTGTGCTCTACAGGTGACAGTCAGACCATCACAGGTGTCCAGATGGATAGAAGCATCTGGACATCAAAGCACAACATCAAATGTGATTTTTGCAAATCAGATCCAAAACACATTCAGAGATGGTTTGAAATGCATTTCAGATCAGATTACAGATGTGCCTCAGTCTGGACGCTCTGGTTGCTCACATCGGATTTCAACATGTATTTTATTTCACTCGCAGTGCGACACACAACAACAATGTCCAGAGAAACCGCAATGCATCAGAGCAGCTACTAGCAGAGCAGTACGGAGGAGAACACATTCTGTGAATGGTCACACGACTTGACAGCGGGATTGTTTGGAGTGGACGATGATGGATCTACATTTCTCTTGTGTCACCAGCGTACATAGCAACTGATGCCTAGGCCGGTACCACAACAACCCATGCAGCAATGTTGGAGTTGTCTGGACACTTTTGAACAATTTTTTTTTTCAGGCCTAATTTGAGATATAGATCTAATGACCAGCTGTCTCAACATAGCCTTAGAGTCCGTGTGTTGTTTTCTCCGAATCCCCTTCACGTCTCACCTCTTCAAAGTTGCCCTCCATGGGTTTGTATGCCAGCAGCAGGACGGATCTCATCAGGTCTCCCACCAGGATGAAATCTCCTTTGGTCTTCAGGTAAAGGGCCATGATATTGTTGTAGTGGTTACACTCAGTCCTCAGCTCCTTCTCAGCCGTCCATTCGTACAGACGGACCTGAAACAAACAGTGAGGCTGAGTGATTGTTTGTTGTCATACTGGCTGCCAAAGGTAAAGGAGCAGCGATTAGCAGCAGCAGCGTTTGATGAACTGGCTGACACAACAGTTCCACGTTGCTATCACTCTGGACAAGATGTGGCTCAGTGAGTGTGAGGCTGAAGTGCTGATTAACAGTTTGAGTTATAAGCTGCCACATTACATGACCTGTTAACAGCTAATTACACTCACCATTTCACACAGTCAGTACCTTCCAATAATTGTTAAAAATGGTTGTTGGCTGAGTGAATGATGAAGTTGTGTCCCTGAAGCTAATTGCTATTAAATTGATGCCAGACTGATGTCGAGAACACTGCAGCAAAAAGGTACCGTGATATCACAAAGTCTGGTGATGTCAGAGTTCAGACCTGAGGAACAAAAATCCTTTAAAAAAAGTAGCTCAGTTGGTACTTTGTTTCTGAGGGAATCAAAAGCACAATGTTTTTATTACAATTAATGTATGTATCTTTCATATCTTTAATTATATTTTCTACACGTGGCTTACACATTTCTTTACATTTTTAAAGGGAAGTCGTATTGTGCATTTTGAATTTTGCCTTTCCTTTGTTGTGTTATGAAGCATTTGTTGCTTCATAACACAACAAAGGGATTGTTGCTCCTGCACTGCCTGACTGCCGCCTGGTTTGGAGCCTTTACTGCCGCGACTGGCTTCTGTGAGCGACGCTGCAGCAAAAATAATGTGTTTTTTGGAAAATTAAAGTATGTAAACATTTTCTACTAGGACCCCAAATAAAAGTATGAACCTGAAAATTAGCATAATATGACCTCTTTAACACTTTGTAAACTTGTTTGATTCTGTTTCCACTTCATTTTTTTGCATGTTCTAATATTCTACTTTTCTTTTTTCTTCCTTTTAATCCTTTTATGTGAAGCACCTTTGGGCTGAATCTTTACATGGAGGGTACTTCACAAAATGAATGTTTTTTAATGCTTCAATAAGAAGAAAATCCCCCTCCTTTCACCACTCTCATCATCTATATCACTGTACATCAGCTTACCTCATCCAGCATCCTTTTCATTTCTTAAACTAATCTTATGTATTGGCTGCACAGCAGGAAACTTTATCCTAATTTTCTAAAAGGGAAGAGAACAATGTGTGTGCTTATCGATTCTATTCGGCTGCAGATATCTGCTATTTAAGTCCA